>VDFB02281492.1:576596125-576745529 GCA_007258455.2 Sequoia sempervirens | reverse complement strand
CTGATCTTTGTACAACACTTTCTCATTGAATATGACATCACCGCTTCTCACAATTTTTTAATTTTCAAAATCCCAAAGCCTATAACCAAATTCATCAATGCCATATCCAACAAATATACATTTCTTTGATTTTGCATCAAGCTTAGTTCTATTTTTAGAATCTACATGTGCAAATGCTTCACAACCAAAGGTCTTGAGAAAAGAATAAATCACCTTCTTACCCATCCATTCTTCCTATGGAATTCCACAACCCAAAGGATTTGAGGGACCTCTATTGATTAAATAAAAAATAGTGTTTACAACCTCTTCCCACATGTTTAAAGGCAACCCATCATGCAATCTCATAGTCTGTGCATTCTCCATTATTGTTCTATTCATGCGCTCAGCCACTCCATTTTCTTGTGGAGTCCTTGGAACCATTTTCTTCCTACAAATACCATTAGAGGAACAATAGTATTCAAACTCTTTACTGTAATACTCACCACCATTATTAGATCTAAGAAATTTTAACTTTTTACCTATCTCATTCTCAACCAAGCTTCTCCATTTCTTAAAAGTTTCAAATACATCAAATTTCTTCCTAAGGAAATAAATCCATACCTTCCTTGTTGCATCATCAATAAAAGTGACATAGTACCAAGAGACACTGGGAGAAGATACTTGAGCTAGTCCCCATACATCCGTATGCACAAGCTCCAATTTCTCATCTTTCTTTTGGTTCCAATCCTTGAGAAAACTAACTCTCTTTTATTTTCCATACACACAACTTTCACAAAAATCCATATTAACACATTTCAGACCTAGTAAAACATTCTTTGAATGAAGTACTTTCATACCTTTTGCACTCATATGCCCAAGTATATTATGCCACAATGTTGATTTAGAATCCATAGCAACTATTTGATTTTCTACCTACTGAATTGCAACAACTATTCCTGAACATTGATTTTTATCTGCAATAGCTAAAGTAGAAGGAACAATATGACCTATACAAAGATATAAGGTGCCTACTTTCACACCTTTTGCTACCACTAAGGCACCTTTTGTAACCTTCCAATTTTATCACTAAATGTAACAACACAACCCTCATCATCTAGTTGCCCTGCAAAAATTAAATTTCTTTTCAACTTTGGAATGTGCCTTACCTGATGTAGGAGCCAATGATTCCCATTGTACAACTTAATCTTGATTCTTCCCTTTCCAACAATCTGACTGTTAGAACTATAAAATTTGAAAATTTTATAGTTTTCTATACTCATAAAAGTTTTCCAAAGAAGCCCATATCATGAATATAAAATTGATGTAATTTTATTTGCATAATATATTTACCCATGTTCTAGTCAGTATTTATCATTTGGTCCCATAAAATTCACCTGACCCCAAGCATTTGAATATATAAATTCATATCAGCGTGAGATGATATAGGTCTCCCTGACCCATAAGTCATTTTATTCTAACACATATTTTTCAGTGTATCGACAAGAGGTCAGGAATGTCATACTGATAAAGTATCATTTGAGGATACACATCAGGAAGATGTAGTTCATAGTCTGGAATGACAAATAGATTCTATCGGCAAGATAATAATCATCAGGGTGACAGTGAGAAGTCATATCGAGCTCGTATATGTCTTACCGCTCGAAGCATAAGGAAATATGTTGGCCAGACCAGCGCCATTGGAGTAAAATTCCTAAAGTCAGCCTGAGACATTCATCCAGTCTTGCCGACAAAGCATAAGAGAATTCTATCAGTAGGATAATGCTACCGGGATGAGTTCAAGATGTCCCACCGACCCTCCATGACACACCGATGAAATTATATTAGTAGGGGACTTGGTGATATGTTTGGAGGGAATGATCATTAGAAAGAGATGATTCATGGTCTCGCCGATGAAGAAATGCATCGGCGAGATGGACTTTAGTGGTGAGAGATAAGAAATTCATACTGAGTGGAGTTCCATCGGCAGGAAAACCATTATGTCTTAGCAATTAGAATTGACAAATAAAATATACCGGCAGGATTGGCTTGGGGATCTTGTCAATAAAGAACAAAGGAAATATTTCGGCAAGATACATATCTTTGGAGTAAGCTAAAGACTATCTGCCTGACATAGTAAGTCATAGCAATAGGTTTGCATTGGTGGGAGTTATAGCGATATACTTGAGACTGGAGGGATAGCTCTCAGAGAGACTCATAACGTCGGTGAAACTATAGGACATCTTAGCGATATATGATCTATCGATAGCAAAGATATGAGTGAATCAAAATAACTGTTGGGGAGACTCAAAGTGTCGGGGAAACTACAAGATGTCTTAGTGGATGTTTAATGAACATTGGTAAAAGGCCTAATAAAAGGATCGCCCAAGATTTGAAAATGTCTTGCCGACAA
This sequence comes from Sequoia sempervirens, assembly GCA_007258455.2. Lineage (NCBI taxonomy): Eukaryota > Viridiplantae > Streptophyta > Pinopsida > Cupressales > Cupressaceae > Sequoia > Sequoia sempervirens. The sequence continues at coordinate 576,743,140 of VDFB02281492.1, read as the reverse complement.
TATTACATGATGTGACAGTGAGAGTTTCAAAATAAGACCTACTACACTTGTGTTTCAACTAAAACATTAATGGTGCCACAGAGCATAAGTATTTTCATGAATTGAGGAAGATTCAATCGAAAAAATTATTGTAGAATTGATAGTGGAGGAAGCAGAAGGACGAACAAAGAACCAGGGTATTCTTTCAGCTCAAAATTTTTGAGCAAAATACAGTAAGTTCTTCGTACCTTAATTTCTACAATTTTGAAGAATGGAAGCCACTAGTTCAGGAAAATTAAAGGGGAGAAAACATGGGGAAAGTAGTCAATCTAGAGGAAAAAATAGAAAACCGAAATTGAGCCAGAGGGCACTGAGCGAAAGCTAAGTCAAGATCTTATCGACCAATTACCTGGCTCTGGACCTAAAGCTAGATGATCTACACAACTTAGGGTATATGTGGATAAATTGGATGACAAATGTAAGCTCATAGGAGATTTTTGGACCCCGATAAGAGGTTATGAACTATTTAGTTTCCATTACTATTGGAGGAATCGCTTTGAACTAGTATGTAATCCATGGAAGCTTAATCTGGGAAAGCTAGTCTACCCTAAAGTATTTGTCAATGTTGAATTGGTGAGATTGTTGGCCACTCATTATAATTCAAAACTCAAAGCCATCTGTGACCCATCTAGGAAACCATTGATACATATATCAGAAGACGCAATAGGAAAGGGTTTCAAATTGGAAGGGGTATGCAACGAGAAGATCATATGTGAAGAATTAGAAAAGGAATTCAGGAGGACGAACACAATTTATAAAGGTTGGAGGTTTCCACTGCACAAAATTAGACAGGGTGGCAAACCAGTTCCACTAGAGGATAGTGATGGACCCCCATTCCATGTTGATCTTTTTGAACCCTATATGAAGTACACTTATTTCTCGGTAGGCCAAGTGTTGGGAATGGAAGTCCCTGAATATATGTCAATTGTGCCCATGATAATTTTAGCAGATATTCAGTATCACAACTCTAGACCTTTTGATTATGCCTCATACATTTTTAAGGGGCTTGATTCTAGGTTGATGGTAGTAAAAGGTGGAGCCTCTATCTTACATCTTCAGAATTATTCATTGTTGATGCGCATAGTGTTGTATTTTGGATAGGAGTTAGGGTTGTGGCCTAAGGAGATCAGAATTTCACAATTTGATAAGGAAGGTATGTCAATACCTATTCAATTATGGACTGCTATTTGGGACATGTTTTCTAATTCTTGCTTCATACACTTTGAGGAGTATTTTGTAAAGCCATTGTACAACTTCTATAATCATCCATGTGCTTATTCTTTATCTGATGAGATAAAGAGGTTTCTCAGGACTAAGGACTTCAATGGGCCAATTAGTCACAATTGGGGGGATTGGTATTGCTTGGAGGATGCCACCATGATTAGGGTTTATGGATTTGAGGATGCCCCATTCATTTTTCCTAAAACAGTTCCAGACAGGATTGCATACTTGGAAATTGTCAAGAAAATGGACTTTTCTAGCATCATGAATTTGAGTTCTTTTGGAAAGTAGGGTTTTATGCCCAGTACATTATGCTTCAGTGATTTTACTATATTAGCAAAGGAAGGGTATAACTTGATTCTTGATAAGCTACTGCAATACAACATGAAAAGAGGACCACCAAGAAAGAATTTTGATCCACAAGGTTATATCAATTATGCTAAACAAAAGATAAACTTTGGAGGGTATCAACATGTACCCTATCAATTTGATGATATGATCAGGAACCTAGAACTTGAAGAATCATAAATGGTGGTTGAAGAATATAATCGAGGTTTGCAAGACACAGAGTTGCTATCTTTTGGAGAAGAGGCATCTGAGGATATTGTGCCACAGAGTCAACCCAATAAAATGTCAAGATTGAGAACTCAGGATTGCACCTGCCCTGCTAGGGAATTAAGTGTTGAAGAGAGTATAGATACAAATGAAAGGCATGTATAGTAGAAGTCATTTGTAGCAGATAATGAATTTATAAATTCTCCAGAATTTAAAGCATTCTTATATAAACAAAAAGGAAAAGAGATAAGAGAAATGGTTGACAATGTTACACCAAGTAACGAAGAATAGTTACTAAATGATCTAAAGATGAGCGTGGACAAAGAGATGGTGGGTATGACCCCTAAAAATGGAAGGAAAATGTTAGAAAGTGCGGGTGTTATGATTTTTCCAAGGTTGGATCTCAATTCTGCATTAGTCTTTGATAGTTTTCTGAAAAATAGTAATACTACACACAAGCTTAGCCCGGAAAAGGTGATAGAAGTATATGCAGGATCAAAATACAATCTAGATGAAGGGTCATTAATGATTTGGGCCTTGTATCCACCTCATAGGAAATCAGTTGTCATTGATACTAAGAAGGAATTCAGGCATGTTATGAATTTAAAGGTTGGGGAGGCTGATCCTATGGCAACAATAGAGATTGGGATCAATGTAGCAAAATTGAACAAAGCTCAAATACAAATGTTCATCAAGGAAAAAGAAATGTACAAAATGAATAATGAGAGAATGTTGAGAGAAAATGACCACCTGAAAGATTTGTTAGGAGATACAATGAGATCAACCAAGCTACTCACTCATGGAAAACTTTCACAAGAAAAAGATCATTGGGAAGGATCAAGTGCATATTCTCAAGGGAAATATGATGCACTTGTAGTAGTAATTAAGAAAAGACAAGCCATTCTAACAACTTGGTTGAATAAGCTCTGGGGAACACACTCACATAACTTTGCTACATTACAAGAACATGAAAGAATGGATGGTAGGATTCTAGAGAAGCTCTAGGAAATAAACCAGAGGGATGCTTCTGATAATGTGGCAATTGAGGCTGCAAATCATCTTATGAATAAGCACAAATAATTCTTTGAAGAATTGGGAGGGGATTAGTAGGGATTAATTGATGCCACTAAAAAGGGATTGATTGCATTCTTCGATGATAAAGGAAGATTAAAAGAAATGACTAGGTGGAAGGATGAAAGTGAGTCCATATTGCAAGAAATTTTGAAGATAGCTACCGAGAAAGATACTAAACTAGATGAAGCATGCGAACAGAATGAAAAGATGGTGAAAATGGAGATCATGATCAAGAATGCATTGGGAGATGCAGATATGCATGAGTGTCAGGACTTCTTGGATGACTTGTCAAAGATTAATTTATGGCTTAACAAAGCCTAATTACCTTTTTAAATCTATTGTTATTTTAACATAAGACATTTTTGAAAGGACATCTCCTTTCGAGCAATTGATGTATAAATATCCATTTCTGGTAGCGAAAGGATATAGCGAATAGGAAAAGAATATAGTAGATTGCAATGTTGGTAATCATGAGACAATGATGGATGTTTGAAACTCTGGAGATATCAATGAAAATCATTTGATGTGGTGGCAAATTTTTGGTATCAGTTGTTTGTTGTGTTAATTGATAGTATTGTTGAAGTTGTCTCCAAGGCTGATATTTTCTAAGTTATTTAAATTGATATAACAAGCGTATATTCAATTTATTATTGCACACTTGTTGTATCTGTATGGTCTGATTAACTAGTTCTTTCAAGGAAAGATTAAATCCTTTTATTCAATCATAGTAATTGGGGAATCTCATTTGGATCATTAAGAACTTTGTAATCATTTTTTTGCATGTTTATACAAGTTGTAAACTCAAATTTATATGCCAAACAATTAGAATATCTGCCAGAAAGAAGTTACTCATTTTAGATCTTTCATCTAACTCTGTACACCCAATAAGGCACTAGTCTCCATCACTCCACCATTTAGTTTTATTCATTTATTACATCTGCTAACTGAACATATTAGTTTTAGCCTTGATATTTCTTATACAATCTATACCAAAATAAAACTCATTTATCCACTCCCATTTTACATCGTGGGTAAATTACTTTAAGGAATAAACATAAGTCAAGTCTACCTCATTCATATCGGTATACCCGCCTAGGTCTAGCAGCACCTGAAGAGAAGAAGGTTCAAATCATTTGGCCTTGTCTATTACCCTGAAACATATCAAGAGATTGGCAACCTCTTGAGGTATTTTTGCTACGTTTTTTAGAGCTAACACTGAAAGGGTTCATTATCTCCCAAATAAACTAGCCCAAAATCCCCTTGGACATAATCAAGAAAATAAATTATATGGGGCACAACATGAAATGAAGCCCCTGAATCTAAAACCCAAGAATCATCAACATTATCAAGGGAAAGAATCAAAGCATCCTCATCAAATTTATTAATTACCACATTTTCCTCTTTATTAATGCCTTCCTTTTTGTCTCCTTTATTTTTTTGAGACCAACAATATTTCTTTAAATGACCCGACTTACCATAGTACCAACAATCCCTCTTATCTCTAGACCCTTTTTCCTTTGATTTTCCTTGTGACTTCCCATGACTTCTAGAATTATTTCCTCTCTCCTTTGTTCTACCCCTGCTTTCTGCATTCAAAACATTGTCTGATGTGGATGTTCCACTTGAGCTTTTCCTATGATTTTCCTTTCTCAAAATAACACTAGCAATATCATCAAATTTCAATGTATTCAAACCCGAAATAGAATCACTAACAACCATTACCAAGCTATTCTACCTTTCTGGAAAATAACATAGAATCAAAAGAGCCCTAACTTCTTCATCAAAGTTTACATTTACATAAGTTAATTGGATGGTAACCATATTAAACTCATTTAAATGTTCAACAACTGACCCACCTTCTACCATTTTCATGTTAAATAAACGCTTCATAAGCAATACCTTATTTGAAGCAGAAGGCTTTTCATATAACTTCACTAGGGTTTCCATCAACTCTTGAGTTGTATTTGATGTTGTAATATTGAATTCCACTGATTGTCTAAGGCATAAACGAATGGCTCCTAGTTCCTTTCTATCCAGAAGATTCCATTCCTCATCACCCATTTTTGTTGGTTTCATGGCTATTCCTTCCAATGGCCTCCATAAATACTTATGATAGAGATAATCCCCCATCTGCATCTCCCATAACTGATAATTCTCTGCATTGAATTTATCTACCTTCAATTTACCCTCGCCTGCCATTGCTCCCGCTTAACCATGATACTCCCACTCAATTGTGAGACCTTCCTGCAAAGGATAATTGAAAACAACCTGCTCTGATACCACTTGTTAAGGTTAGAAAGCAAATATCTAATAGTTAAATGTAGATTTGATGAATAAAACTAAGAAATAAAACACACAGAAAATTATAGTAGAAACAAGACAACACAGAGAATTTAACATGGTTCACCCAATCCGGGCTACATCCACAAAACCGCAGCCATCCAATGATTTTATTATCCAATGTAAAACATTTTACAATCTTGCTAATAATTCCCTACTACAACCCCCATCCAAACTACTTATAAGAATCTTTTTAGAAGCTTCTAGAATTAGGGTTTTACAAATTCAATTTTTTTCCTTTTTCGGTGACAATGCAAAAAAAAAGAGAAAAAAAATTCTTAGGGGCTGCCACCTCTGAACCCCTGCCTAAGGCCCTACCCAGCCCCAGACCTTGGAAAGGATATAGGAAGAGTGTACAATATCTATCATGATCAGTTACCACATACCAAAAATCTCCCACTTGGAGACTAATTAGGGTCCACACCAAACAATATCAACATTGAACCAAGCTTGAAATCGACAACCATCACAATACATTGTGAAGAGAACATTACCACTAGAGATATTAAAAGAAAAAATTCTACAAAACATAGAGATACCCCACTTTGAGAAATACAATGGCAAAGGTGATCCTAACAACCATATAACAACATGTACTGCCATGTGTAGTGATTTTATTTTTTAGGACAAGCTATTAGTTAAACTATTTCCTAGTCAATAAAATATGTGGCCTTCGAATGGTTTTTCTCATTGCTAAAAAAATCAATACACTCATTCAAAGAGCTTGGTGATGCCTTCCTCAACCATTTCCAAGTACAAATTGGTCCCAAGATAAACATAACTGATTTCATGATATGCAAACAAAGACAAGGTGAAAAGGTTACAAATTTTATAACTTGCTATCAGTTGATACTATCACAAGTTAATCTCAGTCTTCCTAATGCATAAATACAAATAATGTTCACTAATATCTTACAAAAGGAATTAAGAGAAAAAATCCTCTTTTAGAAATTTCCATGCCTTATAAGCTTACGTTTGATGCTTCGTGATGATCAAAATTCAATTAATAAGTATAAGGCATCATCATCTAAACATATTGAAAAGTCCAAGACCATACATCAAATCAATTATCAACAATTCAAGAAACAAAATAAGATATTTTAAAAATCAATTCATCTCAAATTAACCATGTTGAACCTCAATTTATTGCAATAAATCCAACACCATACCAATTTCGAGCAATATATAAATAGTTCACCCCTTTTCCTGATTCTCTACATTCAATTTTGTTAAAAATTTTCAATTAGAACTTCATTTGATTACCTCCTATTAGACTAGTGGATACCACCAAACCTCCACCACCACACTTCAATCCAAATGTATTTTGTCACTATCATCACACAAGTTTACATGACACTAAACGATGCATGCATCTTAGACATCATGTTCAAGACCGAATTGACTCTAATCATATCTTGTTGGGTGGTGTTAATGATCAAGGGAATAAATATATCACCCCACCTAATCAAAATTTGCAAATATTTACCAATCCTATACCAAATCATTCAACCAACTTTGTGAAAGCTACTATAGTGAAGAATTATGTAATGAATGTTTATTATATTGAGGACATAATTTATTATTATAATAATGAGAGTGATAATGAGTATGACCTGGATGATATGGTTAGTCTCATAGATGTTCAATATTGTAAGGGCCAAACCACTTTGTTACCTAACATTGCTTTCACTAATTATGATGTACTTAGACATGTGCTTGATGGTCTTCTCTACATTATTGGCCATATAAATAACATACATTCACAATGAATACTTCTATATCCCGCATGTGCAGAGAATGTGATCATTGAGGAATTCTTGTTTATACATAAACTTTATCAAGATTCTTATGAACAATCAAAAGCGTGGATTAAAACACATAATTATTTTTCTTTCCATATGATAGGTTTGATCACTCTTCAATTAAAAGTTGGATCAAAACAATAACATGTGACATTCTCCATCATCCAAATGTCAGACCAATTCCATGTGAAGCTAGGCCATTCATGGCTATGCTCCATGAATATCATCTCGTCAATTATTCACAAGTGAATAAATTTTCCTATTGCAAATGAGATATTTAGAGTGCATCATAGTGGGTTTAAGAATTTTTATTCTTGTGGAATTTTTTCATTGGATTTCTTTTGGCTTGGGCCTATGGAACCTATAAAGCCTCATCAAAATTTCTTTTTCAAGTCCTATCAAAAGTTTAAGGCAAACCACATAGTAGAACTATCTCTTAGCAATATTCCCAAGTCTAATAGGTCCATGGTTGTTCCTTCTCACTTTCCTACCATTGATGAACCTATGAATAAGCCAAAAGCTCTCCTAGTAACCAAGATGAATCACTACAATTTCTCCACCCATATCCTACAAAAGACAAAGAGATAATAAGATGATCCCTTTTGTGCCTCCAAAGATAAAACAAGTGTATAGACCTAAAGAGAAAATGGTTTCCAAAATCCTAGTGGTTCCTTTAGTTCCTCCCCTAAGGGAAGAAAAGAAACCAATGATTGATAAACCCACTTGTACACCATCACAAGTTAAAAATAATGCAAAAAGAAATTGAAATACTAAAGAGTGTATACATAGACATCATGCTATTTATCACCAATTGAAAGAAAAGAACAAACCAACACTACCCACGCCTATGGAAACAAATCAAGAAGAAGTCCAAATTGCACCAAAATAAGACATTGAACCAAAACAAGAAGCCAAAAAAGAAAATTTAAATTTAAATAAAAACTCCTATTGTGATCAATTTCGATGATGATGAGACTGCTAAGATTGATGAAGAAGTGCATAAGGACCTAAATTTATTATTTTCCACTTCTATGAATTTAGATGGGGGAAACCATGATGATACTCCTAATGAGAGTGACTCACCATGTGTTTAACCTCATGATTCTCCTAGTACGACACTTCATGTAGTCCCCTTAGCTAGTTATCTACCTTCCATTTATGATAAGAAAGATTGGGATGTGGAAAACCTACTTTGTATCAGCTTGAATGTGACATACTACTTTATGTTCACTTTCTATATTATTTGTGTTTGCTTTCATGTAATGTGATCTCTCATATCATGCTACTTGGTGTGACTTTATGTTTGTGACTTCTCATTGGATAACCTTTTTTTCTCCATTGGAATAAGGATACAAAGGAAACAAATCTATCATTCCATTCTTCCATTTGTACATCTAAATTCTTCTATATGTTCGCATTCTATGTTATTTTTGTTTTCTTGCGTGTAATGTGATCTCTTCTATTGGATTTCCTTCACTTCTTTATACTATGGAAGTGTTTGGTGTGGACCTATTTGATTTTGCATGGTTGAGGTGCATATGTTTTCTTAAGGCTGACCTAATTGAGATTATTTTAGGTCAAAGACGGTATAAATACAAGGTGATTTGTTGTGTGAATTAAGAAAAGAATGTGTGTGATGTGAAATATGAAAAATTGATCAAGTATGGTGATCTGACTATGAGCTTTACATGATGTGGAAGAAAAGGTAATGGAGTAGGAGTGTTGTGTGATCCCCTATGTGTTTGAGTCACTAAGTTACAACTTAGTGGCTGCAAAAAAAATGTTATGAGTAGATTGAATCATGGATTTCAAGACATCTCTTAGTTTTTTGTGTGATTCATGAATGGGAGGTGATGTAGGGAGCTCACTAATTAAAGGAGATCCCACTTGTGTTTTCATAACCTCAAGAATATTTTCATTATGTGTATGACTTGTTAGTTAAGGGGATTCTAATAACACTTTATTCTCTTCATCTAGGGAAGGTTTAGTGTTTGAAGGATATGTGTCCATGTTCATATGTTTGTGCACCATGAGATTCTCCCTAGGAGGAGCATTTTTAGGAGAACAACAAGCCAATTTTTTTTTACATTCACACGTTGGTTCTTCTAAAAGGAATTCATCACAAGTAGGAGAATAATCAATGGTTGAATTTTTTTGCTCAAGAAGGGTTTCACTAGGTGAAGGGGTACAACTAAGATATTCATGACCTTCATCGATTGTGTTGTCTAACATTAAGGTATCTTCTTCACAACTATGAGAGATACTAGGAGAAAGACAAATGTTATTGTCATGATTACTTATGGTTGGGTTGTTCTGTTCATCAATATCTTATCCACTAAGAGAGGTAAAAGGAGAGAAACAACTAGGATTCTCAAAACTCTCATTGATTGATTCTCCTACCAAAATATCTTCTTTTCCAATAGGAGAAATATTAGGAGAAGAACAAATATGATTGTTAGGAATGCCCAAGGTTGTATTCTCTTTCACTAAAACACTCTCAGAGGGAGAGGATAGTAAAATTTTATTAGCATTCCTAAATATGTAAGGCACTAATATTGTGTGAACAAAATTGAAAAGCATCATTAACCATTGCATGCAATGTTTCAACAATATAAACAATGTATAGCCAAAGATGCAAAATATGTTCATCCAATATATGCAAAGCTTTAAGAATGCAAACAATGTATGTGCAAGAATGAAAAGCATTTTTATCAATCAAGATATGCATTTTTTTATGAATAGAAACATTGTATATGCAAAAGTGAAAAGTACTTTTATCAATGTTATGCAACATTTTAGAAATGTAAGCATTTTCAGATGTAAGGATGTTTGCAATTGAACTAATTCTTAAGAATGAGTAGTCTAGAATGATGTTTTCGGCATAAATGCATAAAAAAAATGTTCCCACAAATTTATAGACTTATAATATATGATACTAGTAGGCTTAGGAAGTATAGAAATGAGGTTTCAGATGCTGTAACAGACTGAAAAATCTTGACAGGGACTGATTCGCCCAGAATGGAAAATGAGTCCCAGTAAGGGTTTTTTGCAAAAAAAATAGAAATTTTCAATGGATTTTGATGCTTTTGATGTTGTAAGATGTAGACCTAAATGAAAGTGGAAAATTTTAGAAAATTTCAATGATGTGAGATGCCAAAAATGCAACCTAAATGCACTTTTCATGAATGCAAAATTTGAAACCTACCATGCAAATTAATCTATGCAAACCCTAATGCAAGGTCAATGCAAGCTAGATCTATGATGAAGGACTAAAAATCAAGAAATAAAAGTATTCCAAAGTCGAGTTCACCAAAATGTAACAAAGGATTTTGGCACGCTAATCTTTTCTAGCACTTCTAGGGTTTTTCACCTAGAAGGAGAAATAAGGGCCAAAATAGGCAACTACCACACTCAAAGCTAATGCAAGAGTAGATGAAATATGAATGAAGTATTCCAATGTACTGATCTAAATGCAGAAAAATAATGAAATATATCAATTATTGAATGGAAACTATGAAAATGCAAGCTGTTGGAAAACACATTATGATATGCAAAAACACCTAGAAATGAAAGTAAACTATAACAAAAGTGGATGAAACTGAAAGTGTGCACCTGAGATCTTGATGGAGACTGAAAATGGGTTTTAAAATGTTGCTGATGTTGATTTTTGGGCCTAGTGGGACTCATTCGCCATTCTAGGTGAATTAGTCCCAGATTTGGGAAACTGTTTCGAAGCCCGTTTTAGACAAATGGATATCCAAAACTACAAAAAACCTATTTTAGGCCTGGCAGTAGGATTCATTCACCATCCATGGTGAATCAGTCCACTTTTGAATTTTTGAAAATCTAAAGGTGAAAAATGAAGTCTCCGATCTACACTTTGGCTCCTAACAAGTGTCTACCTCTGAAAGTCTGACTTCTGAACCTGAAAGTGAATTTTGTTGATACTTTGACTTGTACAATAAGGAGATGTCTTTAAAAAATTTGCAACTTGATCTTCAATGATTTCCAAGCCTCCAAGATGCCTAAATCTACAAACACACAAGAAGGGAAAGAAAAATGTTGAATGTTAGGGCATGGGGTTTTGCCTTGGTCAAACCCCTTTGTAGGTAATTAAACCAAAATGATGAAAGAATGTAATGAAGCATGAAACAATGAATTCAATACCTTGCCATGATATTTTATCTTGAATTTTTGTATCAAAACATAAAGAATCTACCCTTGAATGTCTTTGGAAGCTATCTTGATGACTTAAACCCTAACTTGCTTGACTTGAAGGAGAAGATAGATGACGAATTAATGATAAGAGATGTGTGAATGAGTTAAAAAATCATGAATTAGGGTTTAGAGACTTGATTTTATATGCAATTCACCTTATTCACACATTAATTGGATCCCTGAGGCCGACATGAAAGAATAATAAACTTAAATCCCAAAATTTCTTGCTCAAACATAAAAAAATGGCCCAAATGGGACTCATTCTCTACCTTGGGTGAATCAGTCCCACCTGGCAGGGACTCATTCATCACAAATGGTGAATTAGTCCCCGAGGGGCCCATTTGCTAGTTGGGTTGCTAGAAGATAAGAAAATCAGGTTTTTATAATGACTTTATTGAGTATTTCATCAAATTATGCCTCGAGATGCACAATATGGGGTAATAGGGGCCTATTAGTGATGATGTGAATGTCAATTAGGGATTGGAACACATAATTCAATGTGAAAGTGTGATTAAATACACTTTAGAACACTAAAATGAGGTCCACATAGCCTAGGAAGGTACCACATCCAATGTGAATGTGTAAATCACATTACAACACTAGATTAACATTAAGTTTATTTTACAAGCCTTCTAGATTGATGTGAAGATGTAGTTGAATACATTTTATAATTTTGAATTAAGGGAGAATGGGCTTATTAAGTCTAGAAAAGCATGAAAGTCTCTTACAACACTTTACAACACCTTTACAAGAGATCGTTAAATGCATTTGAAAGGATCCAAAACCTAGTGTGGATGTGAAAAACACCTCACAACATCAAATCAAGGCCTTATTAAGTCCAATTTATCATCAATTATTCCCAAAATCAAGCAAGTTTCCTTTTTTCTATGGTACAGTCCCTTTAGGGAGGGAAGTCTCCAACTTGCCCAATATGTTGCCTTTACAATCTCTTACTATACATCCTGCACCTGAGATGGCAACCCTATCAAAAAAAAAAATTCCCACCCATCCTTAGGAGGTGACCATCAAACCTTATTCTTGTCCTCTTCTGATGACCTACCACCATCCCCAACATAGGGTGGTACTTTTAACCCGTACCAATTATTTCTAGCCAACGTGTCCCATTCAATGAAATTCAATTTCCTTGGCCACTGTTCATCCACTCTAGCATTGATTATTTCCATGATGCTTGCCTTGATTTTATTCAACAACCTTTGAATTGGAATTTCCTTTTCCTAAAAAAAATAACTATTCGTCTCCTTCCATACTTCCAATATGAAAACTAATGGGATTTCAATCCACTAACCACAAAACATCATCTGCTTATGATGAGTAGGCTAACTCATAAGAAAATCCACTATCCTATTAGGAAATGTCAATTTCCATTATAATTTTGAACATAACCACTTCCAACAACATTGTGTGTATGGGAAATTCAGGAAAAAATGATCTCTTGATTCTTCTTCCTACTTGCACAAAGAGCATCTCGAGGGGCCATGATACCCCATTTGTACAAACTTGTCTAACCTAAGTTCTCTTCCTTGTGAGGTAGCCCAAGTGAATATGCTAGCCTTTGGAAGACATACTTTATTCTAGCACAGATTGATTGGTAAACTAGGCTCAAACACCCCTGAATCAGACAAGGTTGAATAGCCATCTCTCGCCTTGTATTCCCCATTCAATGAAGCGTTACACCTAATGCCATCTTGACCTTTCCTGACACAAATCTTCCACCAACCTATCATCAATCCTCACGTGTCGTATGCTTTTCCATTGATAAAACAAACTACCCTACTGATCTGAGACCTCAATGTAATTTTTTACCCTACTACCCATGCCTACTTTGTAATTATTTTGAACTGCTCCAGCTTAGCCATGCTAGCTAATTTTGGAAGAAATTCCCATGAATCCTCCCAAAAGAGAATGGAGTGCCCATCCTTTATCTCCCATGTAACATGGTCCAATGTTAGATCCCTTGAGCTCCTCATGAAGTTCCAAATTCTTGACCCACTGGGAAGAGACCTGGCTATGAATATACTATTCTCCTTGCCATCTAAATACTAAGCCCTGAGAATTTTGGCCCATTTATGGTCATGTTTTGAATGTAGTTCCCATATCAACTTTACTCCCAACACTTTATTTTGAAGAAGTGGATCTTTCATACCATCCCCATTTGTCTCCTTCCTTTCACAAAATTTTTGCCATTTCACCAATAGAAATTTATGTTGTTCTGAGTTCCCCTACTTAAATTTTTTTTCATCTTATTATTGAGGTCTTTATTTTCCCCAAAAAATAGTAGAATAAATGAAATCATATAGGTTGGTAATGCTGCAATAAATTATTTGAGCATCGTTAGCCTTCTAGCCCATGAAATCCAACAACCTTTCCATGAGGACAATCTTTCTTTCACTTTCTCGGTTAATGTGTTCCATATGTTACCATGTTGCACCCCTTTGGCAAGGGAAAGATCAAGATATTTACAGAGAAGCTTAGCATTCTTGTATTTCAGTATCCTTAGAATTTGAATTTCTCTTATCATGTGCATGTTGAAATGAATTTTTTATTTATTTCACCAAGCTTATTTCTTGTCTTGAGGCTAAATAATATTTTTCCAGAATCATTTTTAACGTATTAGCCTCCCTTTCTAATGCACTCTCGAATAACATTGTGTCATTTGCGAACTATTGGTAAGTGACCATAGGTAAGCTACTGGTTACTTCAAGACCTTCGTCCCACCCATCCCTTCTTGATTTGTCAACCAACCTCCCTAGGGCCTCATCCATAATTATGAACAAAAAAGGGGAGAGTGGGTCTCCCTATTGGAGACCCCACGAGGTGTTGAAGAATCCTCCTGGTGATCCATTCAATAACACTAAGTACCTTGGGCTAGTAATCCATCCAAAGATCCAATTGAGCCACTCCTGTTGAAAACCAAAAGCCTCTAAGACCTTAAATAAAAAGTGCTAATTCACCCTACTGTATGCCTTCCTAATATCTAATTTTAATAACATCACTAGTTTCTTCAATAATTTTGTGGAATGTATGACTTCCTGTGCAATAACTACACCATCCAAAATTTATCTTCCCAGTACAAACCCCATTTTCTCCTCCAAGCTAAGGGATGGAAATATTCACTTTAACCAATTTGCAACAGTCTTCACCAAAATTTTATAAAAGGTATTGCATAGAGCTATTGGACAACATTCCTCTAATGTTTTTGGTTTTTCTTTTTTTCTAGGAATGAGTGCAATGAACGTGTTGTTACCTCCTTGAGCACACAGCCTAAGATTTTGGAATCCTCAATTGCATCTATGATATCTTGGCCCAAAATATCTCAGATTGTCTAGAAAAAGGTAGTTGGGAATCCATCAAGGCCTAGCCACTTGTCCATATGTAGCTAAAAAAAAGTAGTTGTAACTTCCTACTTAGTGAATTTGGAGTTTAATAATTCATTTTGTGAATCAATTACCAATTTAGGAATGCATATCAGAAGTTCATTCTATACCTCCAAATTAGAACCCTCCCAATCGTTCAAAAGATTTAAAAAAAACTCAACTATGGTCGTTTTAACTCCTTTTGGATCTTCCAACAATATTCCATCAGATGATTTGATGCTTGTTATTCTATTCACTTCCCTATGTAGCTTAGTATATTTTTGAAAATATATTGTACTCTTATCACTTGTCTTCAACCATATTTCTTTGGACTTTTGTATCGAAAAAACCTCTTCTTTGGCTAGGACATCATTGAATTTCATTATTAGTTCCTTGTCCTCTAGAAATATATTGTTATCCATACCATTTGCAATCACCTTCTTTGAGACCTCCTTTAGAGCCTCTTCGATCTATCTTTTCTCTTCAAAAATATTCTTGAACCATTCCTTATTCCATTTCTTTAAATTCTATTTTACTAATTTCAATTTTGTGACAGCATTGAACATCTTAGAACCCCCTAGCTTGCAATCTATCTACCAATATTTTATGAGATCCCTAAAATTTGGATCTTTGAACCACATATTTTCAAACTTGAAAGGACACCTTACTGGCCCCTTATCTCCAATTATTTCCAATTGTACCAAATAGTGTTCTGAACTAGACCCAAACACAATTTTGCAATCTAAAGTGAAAGGGAATCAACCTAGGTTTCCCTTGAAAAAAAACCTATCTAGCTTTTATGCGATGCTACATAACCCTACTCTTCTATTTATCCATGTGTAGTTACCATTCCCCATTTGTGGTTCAATTAACAAGTGTCTTTCAAAAAAAATAGCAAAGTTTTCCTAAGATTGTAGCACTCTTCCCACACCCCCTTTCTTGTCCTTAGATCTCAAGATTTCATTAAAATCCCTCCCAATGATGTAGAATTCAAACCTCGGGTTATTCATAACCAAATCCAATTCTTGCCATACTTTTATTTTTTGAATGCATGCATTACGACCATAAACATAAACAAGTAAGAAACACAAATTTGAAATGAGACTTCTTACTCAACAAGCAATCTAGTGCTTGTTTCTTGCCAATTCCTCTACTATCATAGTTTGTGGTTTCTAGATAATTAACATTCCACTTGAGGCACCATCCACATTAACCCCTATCATTCGCCAAAATTTCAATTTCCTTCCAAAATTGACCTTCTCTTGCTCTGCTAGCTTGGTCTCTAGAAGTAATCCTATGTCTACTTGAAAATAATCTAATTGATGCCTAATTAGGAACCTTTTGTTAGGGGCATTCAAGCCCCTAACATTCCATGTTATTATTTTCATTGTTGTTCAGGAAGAGCATCACTCTTCCCTACTTTAAACATTTTTTTAATCTTGATTTGACCACTCATTTCTTCATACCATTTGAAATTCTCCTGGTTCAATATCCTACCTCATTTCATGCATTCTCCAAAATCCAGGGAATATTTGTGCATGTCCTTCTCACAAATTCCCATCTTTCCTACCTTAGACTGAACCACTTGAGAGACTTTTATTTTCCTTCCTAGTTTCTAATTCTAACCTTCTTCAAAAGGAAGAGTATCATCTTCCAAACTTGGGTAGTTTTTCCAATCCTCAATCATTTATTTTTCTTCCAAACCCAATGAAGTTCTCTTGGCGGCTTTGGAAAATTCTACGAGTTCATTTCCAATTTCTATTAGGGAATTTAAGTCCTCCTCTTAGCAATTGTTCCCTAGGAAATCGATTGCCTCTAATATTTTCTCATTCAGTTCACCCCCTTGGGTTGCCTTCTCAAATTGCACTTCCTCATTCTTGGTCCCTCCATCAGGAGAAACCATATTCCCCTCATTCCTATTTGCAACCTTGTTCATTGATGCATCTTCTTTTTGTGTGTTTGAGGAGCAATCCTTTTTCAGAGGGATGATCGAGTCTGCATGTACATCTAAGACATGCTATTTATGTGGTTCTCTCCAACCCAAAGTTTTGAATAGTTTTGTACAGGGATGTGAATCTAGAGTTAACTCTTGTAACCAAGTTCCCCATTCTATTACCAATTCAATTTCTTCACATTCCTCATGGTCAATTTTATTTTCAACACAAAGCCTAACATATGAGCTTCTTCCATCTAAATTCAACCTTTCTTCCATGCACAAGTAAATCCCCAAATTGTTTCCAATGTCTTTTAATATGCTGGAGGTCAAAAATTCCAATGGTAGAGTAGGCAACTTAAACCATTCTAGACTCACCTCCATAATATGTTGATACGAATTGAATCTTGCCATCCACCTTCAATTATAGAAGCCACAACCATCTAAGATCCAGACTCCAAATTCAATTTCAATCCTTAACTCCTCTGAGGGGAAGATCGGTACAAAATACCTATTTGCTAGCCTTTTAAATTATAAGTTAGATCCCCATTTACCCTACCACCAATGGACCAAACTTTCCTCTTGGTTATTTTTTAAGAACCAAGCTGATCTTTAGAAATACCTATTGGAATTTTCCATTTCAAGTACTTATTACTCTAAATGGATTGGCCAATGAATGAGTAAAAGTTGCAATACTTCTACTCCTACACTTTGGGCTCTATAAAACCCAAGAGGGTGATGCCACAATGTATGCTCAAGAAATTGTATGACCACTATTTCAATACATTGTACAAAATAGATAATCCTCATACAATTACTCAACAACATAGTATATCAAACAAATTTCTAGCTCGTTTACTGATATCCTACACTTGGAGCACGAGAATAACAAAACTCAACACAAAATAACTACAGTGATACTTATTTGAAAGTTTGTGAAATAAAAGTGATCAGCTGATGAATCAACCCAGAAACTTAATTATGAATACTTTGTAAAAACCAGTCCCTTATTCCAAACGCAGAGTCAATATCAACCTATGAAATGAGACAACAAATCAACAATAGCAACATACAATCTCAAGAAACACTACATTACAATGCTCCCCTATCACATTCATGATCATCACTGCTTATAAATATCCTAGCACCTAATTCTTATGAGTTAACAATCTCATCCAAGCATTTGCATTAATTCATTGAACAAATAAGTAGGAATGAAATTAAACATCCATTGAGAAACAACAAAGACGAACAAAAGAATCCTTGATTACTTTAATTCATAACTCATAAAACGAATACAAAGGAGAGACACTAGCCATGAAATTGGTATCACTCTATATTGTATTTGCTATATTGTTATCAAAATTACATACATAACAAAGACTCTGAACTTAAGAAAAAACTTAAAACATGCTTGATATTCCTTTTACAATTCACAATGTCGATTGCAGAACAATGAAACCCTACTTTCTAGCCTTGAATTCCTTCTTATAGAAACGAAGGAGCAAAACAAGCCTCTAGACAGAAAGTACACATGTCAATACCCTATTGGACCACTATAATAAATATTCCTTTTTTAGTTACTCAACATTCCCAAGAGGTGTGAAATATGCATGTGAAATAAAATTATTCTTCATTTGTTGTTGGAGATCTGGTCCTATTTTCAAAAAGTATCTTCAAATAGTTACCTCAAAATTTGTGCCCACATACACCAAGTGGAAAGAAAAAAAAGCATGAAAGAAATAGAAAAGAAAGGACAAAGGATAAGTCCACGTCTGCATCCCTATCACCAATTCAATTTGAAGAAGATGCACTATTTTTTCTATACTTTAGCAAAACCGTAATCTGTACTAAATCTAGGCTATGCAGTGCATTTTCACCTATCCATTATTAATCATGTTTGTAGACTTTAGAATCAAAATTTTCAAATTACCATCCCGCCTCTTTTTATTAATCTACTACCCCTTCCAAGTATCCACCTCTCCATGCCTTAAATTCCTCTTCACTAGGCCAGTTGAAATTCATGACCTCATCTACACTTTATCTATAAGGCACATACTTGGTGAAAATTTGGTTAGCCTCCTTGTCAAATTCTAGCAAGACAATCTCTGCATGAGCCAACATATCCATTTTTCTCTTCAGTGTGCCCATATCATATTTTTGACAAATTGAAACTACCTAATCTGAAATAACTTTATTTGTTTCATATTTCCATTCTTATAGGGTTTTTATACTACCATCATCCCTTAAAATGGATGGAAGAAGGCCATGATGTGATTCATGAAAGGATTTCACCAACTCTCTTATTTTGTTCTCCAAAGTTTTAATATTTCCCCTGTACCCCTCAATCTTACCCACAAGAGTAATAGTGGGCTTAAAATTTTCAAGTGGGTTGGAATCATACCTAGCTCTAATTGACATCAATATCGATTCCTTCATCCTAGGGATCCATGATTCCATAAGTGGAATAGATCTTTCCCTATCATTGTCAAAATATTTTATGGAAGCCACCATGGATGAATAACCATAGCGAATACTATTCAATCTGTTATTCACTCTTCTATTCAAGTGCTCCAATACTATAGTGACAATCTCCATGTTACTATTAAAATCCTCCCTATCATGATCATCGTATTTCTCTTTATATTCAATTAGTTGCTTGAGCAACTCTTCCTTGTTGATATCTTCCTCAGCATGTGGTATTTCTAATGGACCAGGCTCTATTATTGAAATGGGCACACTTCCCATGTTGTATGGCACAATTTCCCATGAGGAACTCAATTTAGTGGTAAATTCACGAGGTGCAACTTCTAGTGATGTAGTATGGGAATCAACATCAATTTACTTATGATTTCTTGGTTGCAAACTTTGCAACGTATCCTCCAATAAAGCTAGCTTTTTCTACATCTGCATATTGTGTTGTTCAAGCTACCCATATTTAACTAACAAATCATTATGTTATTTCCTGACCTTCTCCTTTTCTATAGTTACAGATTCTATCGTGGCCCTTGTGAATTTTGCAACATGTACTGACATGTTTTCTACCTATAGAGCTAATGTTTCAGACACCCTCTTTATTATTAAGCCTCCACTATAGTTAGGTGCAGCCTCAACAATGTGAAGCTTTCTTGTACTTTGGGCTAGAGACTAGATAGCTAATGCATCCCATTTCACATTGAAAGTAGACCCATGTAATGCAATTCTAGCCTCTTCTTCTAAATTTTAGAGAGGTCTATCACATCTCTTTATTGTATCAAAGGCTATGGAAAAAGCTAAATCCCATTATGCAAGCAACAAAATACCACTATTTCTTACCAATTCTCGACCCTCCTTTGTAGTCATCTTTTGGAATTTAGCTCTCATTTCATTCAAGACCTTTGTCTGGATGGTGGCATCAAGCAATTCCAGATGAAGAATTTTTTCTATAGCTAGGCTATTGAAATATTCATCTCTTTTAGCTCTGTATGCAAACTCCATAAAATCCTAAGACTTTATAAATGAGTCATCATCTAGAAAAATTGTACATGCTTCTACCCACATATCATCTTTGTCATTGAGCCCAATGAAATCAACTTCACTCAATCTCATACCCAATTACCATGTCACCCTCATTACTAGTGTAGTGAGCACTCCTTCTTGCATTTCCTTCTCTGATACCCAAATTTCATCATCAGATTGTTCATTAGCATAGTCCACCAGACCACTCAATTCAATCTTTTTCTTTTTCAATGGTGGCTCTTTTAGTGGTGATGCACTAATTGGTTGAGAATCAATATCCACAGTTTTAGGCTCTATTGGCCTTGGAGGAGATGGTGGTGGTACTTGTGATACAGGAGAAGGAGGCTTGTGCTCCTCTTATTGAGAGGTAGTAGGAGCATCATTTTTATTTTCCTTACTCTTTCTCCTTACAAAGAACTTTATTCTTGATTCTACACGGACTTGAGATGTAGATTTTTCTTCCATAGTAGGGAATTCTCCCCCACTCTGTTCTTCTACAATGGGGGTTTTCCCCTTATCCTTACTTATCACCCCTTTAGTCTCAAGGTGGACCACTATTGTCTCAAAATTCTTGGATACATGTTCCACCTTTTGCATTACATTTTCAATCTCTGGAAGAACCTTGAGGTTAGGTTCTTCCTTCTTTATCTTTCTTTGCATTTTATTGAAGGAAATCCACCTTTCTTTTCTTTTCTCTTGTTCCATAAGGTTGAACACATTTCTTATCACATCCTTTGGATACTAGAAGATGAGCACAAATTTTTAGCTTTTCTGCCTTTCCTTCAACCAGGCCATAAAAACTCTAGGATCATATATGATCCTCTCAACTGATCTATGCATGTGGTAGTTCCTAAGTATATCAAGTATTTTATTCCAACCTCCTTTTTTCATCAGAAAATTAGAAATGTGTATATAAAAAGGCAAGAATGTTCCTTTTCCTTGATTTCGCAGATGTTCATTTTACAGACTTCCTAATTGCCACATCACCTCAAGAAAATCAATTCTCTCTAGCACAAATATTGGTAGCAAGTGAGGTGCAACCATGGAACCATACAGTCTTAAAATAGTGTAATATGGATGTGGGATGACATCTCCCCAATTGTGATCAACTCCTAGCTCAGGCCTTCTTTCCTTGGGTCTCAAGAAATCATGCAGGGCTATGGGAATTCTAGGTATATTCACAACCAAAGCTCTCATTAATTCTGAAGCAAACAAGTTTTGAAATGTCACATAATCATATGTCCTATCATCCTTGTCTAAAATAGTAGTCCAACATTGCAGGAGCAAATCCAAGTTAAGCTCTTCTCTATCCAAAGTCATATTATGCCCGAAGTAAGGTGCACCTTTGAACAAAAACATATGCATCAACAATGAATACCAACTAAACCTTACTCCATTTGCACCTTTCTTCAACCTTATCAATCCCTCATGATTATTTTCTACAAGAAACCATGCATTATCATACACCGTGCAATATTCGGGGTGTTGAATATGGGCTTCCATATACATCCATGTCATAGGAATTGTTGTGACATGATCATAAGAAATTATTTGGCAAATAGAGTAAAACGATTTTTTGAAGTAGGAAATAAAATAATTAACAAGGAAAGGCTCCCTATCATATTTCCCTAGTGTAATCCTTCGGCCTACAATTTTTGCTAGACACCTTGGTAGAATTTGGACTCTAAATGCAATCTTAGTCTTATCATATTCCTCCTTGAGAGTATTTTCATTGATTGTAGGCATTTCGTCACTCCATCTAGTGAGTTTGAAAACATGAGCAGATTCCTCCTTGGTAATTTTGACTATTTCCTTGCCATCATATGTTCTTATAGTTCTTATAACTAGGTTATAATTATTGGCCACTACTTTGAACAAATCAACATCCATGTAGACATTGGGAATAATCAACTTCCCTAGGTCATAATTCCAAAGGTTACCTACTAGAATACCTAGGTTTCTATTCTTGAACCAACTATAGAACAATTCCCACACAATATAAGGTAATTTTGCATCCTTAATATAATTGTTCTTGTCAATCGAACCCTCTACTACTTGTGGACCTTAGAGAAGTAGCTGACCCTTAGAATTTTACACTGGTCAAAGGCGATAAATTTAACACCGCACCATAAAACCCTAGAGGGTTACACACTAGAACACCTAAAAATGAAACATTTTTTTTTTAAAAGTGTAATATACACAATATTGCAAATGAAACAATAGCTAGAATTCTACCCTATGTCCTTTAAGGTTCATGACTAGACTACTAGATTCCCACTTCTAAACGAGAAAGAACTGTAAATCATCACATTAAACAAATCCATCTAACAATACAAATTTCATTTAATCTATCTCATTGAAAAGATAAAACAATATGAAATATCCATATCATTTCAACAATATAACAACATCCCAAGTTAATCCAATTAACTATCATATGCAATAACATCATTTACATTATCCATTATATGAGAGAGTTTAACAATTAATTACATCATTACATCTTTACATCTTGAACATTAATGTCTCCTCGTATACATGTGAGGAGAGTACATCAGAAGTATAATATATGATACATTTGATTTATGGTACAATATAAGTACATGAAATATATTCTACTTGAACTAGCACAAGACAAGATTAATCCATGTGATCCATTAAATCCATATACTAAGCACAATATGAGCATAAAACATCAATGATAAAGTATCATCAACTACATCATAACTATGAATCCAATCATCAGAAAAAGTATCATAATGTCTTAATAAAACCAAGTCATAGTCAAAAACAAAAAGAAAACTAAGGGGAACTACAATAACTAGTCAGTAAGGTCTTTATTCAAAGGTATTTTGGGAGCAGAAGCTTCCCCTTTAGATGAAGATGATTTTGATTGTGCTTTGGGAGCCATGACACAAAAATTATTACAAGGCAGGGTTTCTGGTTTCTTAGAAATGATTTACAACTCAAATAAGGTGTTGACACTAATTATGACAATGCAGGACCAACCAATTATCCTTTATGAACATCAAACCTTAAAATGCCAAACCAAGAACAAACCCTAACAAACTAAAAGATATGGGAAAACCACAATTCTATCAATAATTTTAAGGGGAAGATAGTAATTCAATTACTAGTTTTTTCATAGGTTGATAACCCTAGCCTCAACACTAGACAAGCCTGAAAACCATGGCACAAGCTATCCAAGTGTGTAGAATATCCTTTACAATACTCAATTATTCTTTCAAGATAGGTTTTTAATAGTTGCACAACCTTCTTCTTCGGTAGCTCTACATCCTTTCCATTATTAAGGCTCACTCGTGCAAACTAGAACAACGCACTTGCCCTCAAACTGAGTTTTGAATGCTATCCATTGATCACATGGGCATGTTAATTGATGGACGATCTAGATTTAGTTAGCTTGATTTGAAAATCCTGACTGTACACAGCCACATGGAACCACTTGTTGGTGCTCTGTGGGCTCCACCATTCCTTTGTCACTATAGCTAGAATCCACATGTCTTCTTCCCCTCACCCCCATGAGTCTTAACTCATGTGCAAATTTCATCAACGAGGAGATGGGGAAGGGATAATATTAAGTCCCACAACCTCTTCATACTCACATCTTAATCCAAGACCAATTTCCTACAAACTTATTCTTTTTATACCATCAACGGCCCAGATTAAAAGATCTCAAACATGTGCATTATATCTTCTTTTAGTAGCACAAACTTTATTCTCTATGCCTCGTGTTGAAATATTTGATTAATATTTAACATTGCTCTAATTCTTCCACATCCTCTGGGTTATTCCATGTGGAAATCACCCACTACCCCATTAGGAATCAGCCAGTAAAGGTAGGGCCCACATGAGATAGTGGGGAGTAGTCAGGATTGACCCATGTCACTCGCTATCGATCGTTGATTCACTTCAAAGCTTTGCACACTGACTACTTGGAAACACTATGCCCACAATGAGAATCACCACACGACAGTTGCCTGCTAGCCCATTTGAATATTTTAATGAAGGATTAAAAGTAGTGGGCACACGTGGAATGATCGAGACACAACCGTGTTACTTAACACCAATTGTTTGTCTTCTTTCAATACTACCAACCATCCTCAATATAGACATCTGTCTCACCCATACATAGGACACGTGGCTTATTCCCACTAGTGCATGACTATAAAATAGTAAGAAATGAAACAGAATGGGCACACGGGGAATGACCAAGATCTGTTTGTGACAGTTGAACGGTCATCAAAGATTTTCATATCTACACATGCCAAAACTATTAGTCTTAAAAGAGGGACCCGACTAGGTTGACAGGACTATAACCCATAGGATTAAAACCTAAGGCTCAAAGGATTTTAGCAGGAAATATTTAGCCTAACTTTGGAAGAATTAAAACAATGGGATAACATATAACAACTGATAAGACTAGACCAAAAGGCCAGTCACTTTATGTATTTTCATGGCATAAGTCATAACTTAAAAGACCTAGAACTAGCAACAAGGAGTCAATTAAAACCTAGGCGAGGAAATAAACTCAAGGGTTTTTGAAGTAGTATCTCAGGTATACTAAAACCCTTAAATAGTGATAGTAGCAAAAGCCCTAAGCCCTCAGATAGAAACCTAACACATAATTTAATAAGATTCTGAGATGGAACATGAAATTTTTTGGAGTTCCATTAGTGGCTCCGACTGGGGATGCGTGCCTCTCGTAGGCATGGCGAGATCCTAGAATCTCAGGTGAACCAAACTAGTCAAACACAGTGAACCAAAAACTAGGAAACTACCCAGACTGGGTAGAAAGAACAAACCAGACACAACTAAAGCAAACACACCTATACAAAATGTACAAAACCTACAGTGTACATGGAATAATAAAATACTTAGGAAAAGTGTGGCTTCAAGAACTGTCCATGTACTGGCAGTTCAAAAAGTTCACTTGTCAAGCTTTGGAAGAAGTATGAATCCTCCCCATGTGTACTGGCTATTAGATAAGGTCCCAGCCATAATGCTTCAAACTTTCCATGTTTACTCTTATCTTGAGCCCTCACAATCCATGCTAGTACCATACTATTCACCTCAAATTTTTTGGGAGAAGCTCTCTTGTCAT
Organism: Sequoia sempervirens; assembly: GCA_007258455.2. Classification (NCBI taxonomy): domain Eukaryota; kingdom Viridiplantae; phylum Streptophyta; class Pinopsida; order Cupressales; family Cupressaceae; genus Sequoia; species Sequoia sempervirens. The sequence goes on along the minus strand of VDFB02281492.1, from coordinate 576,717,964 downwards.
GCAAGTGCTTGACTTACATCTATAGTTTTGCATTCTTGGCTTGAGCTTCTCTTCTAGTTTCATCTGATTGCACAAGATTATCAATTTTTGATGCATATCATCACAGAGGTCATCATCATATTCTTGTACAAACTTATACATCTTTAGTAGGTTATTCTATGGAAACCTAGCATCTAGACCATACACCAAGCCAAAAGGTGAATAACCAATAGCCTTTTTCATAGTCACTCTATTTGCCCAGAGTGCCAACTTCAACTATGAGTCCCAAGCCTTCTTGTTCTTTTCCATCACCCTTTTGATGATTTTCATTAAGCTCTTATTACTATAATCAACCTGACCATTTCCCTAAGGATGGTAAGGTGAAGAATAAGAAACTTGTATGCCATGTTTATCACAAAAATCTACGAATTCCTCATATCTAAAACACATAGCATTATCTAAAATGATCTTTTCTGGGACTCCAAATATGATGAGAATATTATTCAATAGGAATTCCACCACCTCTTTTCTTGTTGCATTTCTTGTGGGTATTGCTTCTACCCATTTTGTAAAATAGTCAGTAGCAACAAGGATCCATTAATGCCCTCCACTAGACTTTTCTGGGATTTATCCAATGAAATCAATTCCCCATTGTTGGAAAGGGGCTTGAACAAAAATAGGCCTAAGTGGTAGATTCCCTAAAAACTTTAGCTTTCTTGAAAATCTTTGACAAGCATCACATGTCTTAATGAACTTGTGAGCATCCTTAAAAATAGTAGGCTAACAGAATCCCGCTCTCAAGACCTTATGGGCAATGGTCTTTGCCATGTAATGACCACCACACACTCCATTATGCATTTCCTACAAGAGTTTCAATCCTTGTTTTCCATCCACACATTTGAGCAATACACCATCCGGGTTTCTCCTCCATAGCTCATTGTCAATAATCACATACTTGATAGCATGCAATTTCAATGTCCTCTTTTCATTATCAACCATATCTATAGGACACTACAAAGTTTGTAAATATTGGACAATCCTTCTATACCATCTGCATGCTTGGATATTATAGATAGGTGCAACATCAACAATCTATATCTAATTAATCTAGTTAGCCTCCAAATTAGTTTCTGCCATCAATTTAGCTAGGGCTTGACCTTTTACTAATTTGGTAATTTGGACATTAATGTTGAATTCTTAGATCCTATTGATCCATCTACACCTTCTACTTGTAGTTTCTTGCTTGGTTAACATGCCTTTCACATCAACACTTGGTACAAAAGCTATGATAGTAGCTCCCACTAGGTAAGTTCTAAAATTCTTCATAGCCTTAACTAGAGCATACGCTTGCTTTTCAATCATGTCATATTTGAGCTCTGTGGCCTATAAATATTTTCTAAAGAATGCAATGGGCTGTCCAAAGCCCTCTGTTAGTTCTCATAAACGCTGGTTTGAAACCACAAGAGGTTTCCAAGCTCTTGATACATTTTTGGCTAATGAACAAGACCAATTGATGCAATTGAATCTTCTTCTCTTCAAGCTCTGCCAAGCCTAGGTGGGTGCACCTATGCAAATGAGGTAGACTTAGACTATATGTTTCCTACTTGAGAAATCTATCCCCAATGGAAATTGGAAGTGGGATAGATGAAAGCTTAATAACTACTCCTACTGAAATTTGAGATGTGAATGTTTGAATAAGATTTTATAAAATTCTAAAATGGAATTGGTATGACCGGTGTCTACTTCTGTTGGGCTAATGGAGTCAAGAGGTAAATGATATGCGACTTACTTACTGGCTATAATTCTAATTGTTTGGCAATTGTGACTGTTTATACCTTGTATAAACATGCAAGGATGCAATTATCAAGTTCTTCTTATCGATCCAAATGACCTTTTCCAGATTACTATGATTAATTAAAAGAATTTAATCCTTCCTTGAAGGAGCCAGTTAACTGAACCACACAAGAATAGAAAATGTTCCTTGATATATTGAAAAGTATCCTTGATACATCAATTTAAATAATAAGGAAATGTCAACCTTGGAGACAACTTGGTAATATTCTCAATTTTATTCAACAAACAATTGACACTATAATTGGATCACCAAATTAAATCTTCTTGTCCATTTTATTACTTCAAAATATTTTGCAATGCATAGCACAATGTCTTGTTTCAGCAATTGATCAACCTATCCTACTACCTAAGTCATAAATCTAATAATTGATGATTTTATTTCATCATACATATATACATTGTTCTTTTTAGGGTTACAACCCTTCATAGCATCTGTCTGGTGCAACTCTTCCTTTTAGTGCGGCTCTTCATTTAATTATTCTCGGCAAAATAAAATATTTAATTAGTTGCCTCTGGAAAATTAAATATGTTAATCTTTATTGTCTTTATTTCACAACAATTATTTTGTTGGAAATTTCACATCCATTTTTCACCCACTAAATGATTACCCGCCTTTTAACTCATTGGTAGAAAAAAAATTTCCTCATGGGGAGAATATTTTACCTTGTATTTAATTTGTGCATCTTTATTCAGCCTGAAATACTCTTTGAGTAATCTCCGTGAAAAAAAAGTATTTCATAATAATTTAGTATTAATTCTTTCGCCAACAATTTCCCATTTATATTTACTTTTGGGGAAAATATTTCTCTTGTATTTCACCTATGTGCATTCACTATATTTACATGGTGAAAAAATAACTCGTCCCTTTATATCCACTCAAATAATTATCTCCCCATGTAAAAACTATTAATGTCTCTTATTTTGTTTCTCCTTCACCGTATCCATCGCAAACATTATATTTTACCGCATACCCATACGCAAATTTGACTCCTCCTGCAGGGAACGTGAAGACTCAGCGCTCACTCGCGCATTCTTTAAATTACACCCATGGTAATGCGGGAAACATATTGGAGTCACCGCAATACATCACTTCTTTTTTTGGGTGCTTGCAGTGATGCGGGTAATAACTAGAGATCTCCTTCTACCAAAATCAATGCCATGAACAGAGCTTCACAAGATTCCTTAGTACTGCTCCATCATTGAAATCCACTTCTTTTCTCAAACTATGAAACCATGCTCAACTTTTGTATGCAAATATTCTATGACACTTGTTTCTTTCTTGAACATGGGTGATTAATATAATCCATGGAAGTTGTGAATAATAGACCACTCTACAATTCCATTGTCTTTCAAATCATTTTCAACGACCCCATTTTGTGCACAATTTGCAATCATTGCATTCTATATTCAATTTTGCTTCGAGTTTAAGCCATGATGTTTAGATCCCTCATTGAATGCTCGCTTATTTTAATTCGCACAATAGATTAGCAATTTTAGACATGAAAAACTGATGTAGAATCCGTGATGTTGAATCTTTCCTCAATCTTTTATTGTATAACATAAGCTCAATAGCGTGGGAGACATAAAAGGTTGCAATCCACTAGCAAGGTGAAGATTTGATAACTTTGGATTTTAAATTGTTATATTCTCATTAACTCTCTCTACCGTCGATCTCCCAAGTATGTATATACATCCCATATGCAATCGGTATTATGTATCATAGAAAAGTGAGAAGTGTGATGAACTTCTGAGAACTTCATGGCATTGTTGTCTTTAAACCTTTCTTTGCACCAACAAGCATCTGGCTTAGCAAAATGGTTATTAATATTCCTCTGATTATCAAACACCAACAAATTCCAAACATAATTTAGGATTAAGTAAGGTCCAATATTTGACGGTGGAACTGAACTGTCTATTGTTGTGGATAAAGGCTCAAATTCCAACATTTCAACATCTTTGGGCTCATGTGAAAGATCACCTCCTTTTGAATGTAATGATGCGAGCCGGATAGTTAGATTCCATTCATTTTTCATCAATACCAACACAACCAATAGCTATCCATTCCTTTCATAACCATTTTCATGTATTTTGATTTTGTTATTTTGAGCTACTAATCTCAGTGGTTCAAGGAATTGTAGATAAGATTTCATCCTCAAATCTGATGATAAGAAGGTGGGCTTGTTATCCTTTTCCAACAGAGCAATATCATGTCCATCTGCACTCCAAATAGTTGTTGTAACTTTCTCTTCCATGTACTCAAAAGAAGACCCAAGTTCTCCACGAGTACTATATTTTCACTTAAAAGTGCCAAAGATATGTTTTAGCTGTGCAGCAAATAAAGTTTTTTAGTGTCATCCACCACTTCCTATCTTCATAATTCTACCCTTTTCTTTTATCAAATCATTTATTTGCTTCATCCAATCGCATATCTGAAGCATTCTTGTGGAAAAATGTTTTGTCTTATTCTAACTTTGCAATAGATCAATGTTTTCAAATGTGATTTATGCTTCCTCATCAGCCACACCAACACAAATATTTACAATGGGGATATTTAGAGCAAGAGAGGCATCTTCAATTTGATTTACCGTGATTTCTTCAAGAATTTCGGTGACTGTTGTCTTTTATTTATCTTTACAAGTAATTCCCTAGAGGCATCATTACTCATCTGCAACACATTTTTCACCTTATGCATTTTTTTTCTTTGGTGATTGTACTAAGTAGACTTTGATTTAGATTCTTCATAATTATCTCCTCATCACTTGTATTTACTCTTGTTAACTAAGGCCCCACTTGGTAGTTAGTTTCTCTTCATTTCCCTTTATGCTCAGGAATTTCTAATTTGTTACCTCCAATGGTTTGTGTTATCCAATTTAGCCATTCTATTAAGTACTTCAAAAATTATTCTTGCACTATGACAAAATAGAACAAATTGCCTCCAGGATTGATGTGGAAAATTGCTCAAAACTTCTCCTTAAGCCATGAAATTGCACCAATGTGTTAATGGATGGTAGGGGAGTGTGATTGCAACAGGGTTTGGCTTGAAGTCATCAAATTTGAGAAATATTAATTCTCAAATTAGCCAAATCAACCCTTTCTGAAACTGCACTTGTGAAAATTATCTAAAGCATGCCAACTTGTCATTTTGTAAAAATATCAAATCACTTCCTGTGAAGCCATAACTTGGAGGATTGGTTCATTTCGGTTCCATGAGTACGTGTGCACAATAATTTTTCATCAATATTCTTCTTTTTCAAAATACAAGGTGTCAAAGTTTCCTTTTGTAAAAAATTTCTGGAAATGCCAGTGTCAAAACTGTGCAAAATCATTTTGGTTTTGGTTTTGAAAAAATACCAAATTAGGTGCTATGACCTTGAAAATTGGCATGGAAGTACACTTTCATGAGGAGAATCCAGGGAATCAATTGGTTTTCCATGATGAGATTTAAATTTCTTAATACTAGCTTACAAAGATGGCTACTTTAGCATATTTAAGACTGTGTAATAGCAAACCTTCATAGGATCCTTCAATTTGACCTTTTGAAACCCTGTCAAAAAATATCGTAGAGAAGTGAAAATTGGCGGAGATACTCACATATGGTAGATGAACATGTCTGCAAAGTGATTTTTCTTGAGATTGCACTGACTTCATTTTGTGTTTTTTCAAAGTAGGTCACTAGAGTGGATTTTAGCTTGTGTTTCTGAGTGTTGCAATCAAACTTTTCATCATGGCACCTTCAAATTTTGGAAAAATTCGAAGGTTCCAACACCGTCCTCATTTTTTTGTAATAAAACAATAGCAATAGTATGAAAAGAAGCAAAAGGGAAAATGTGCATTGGCTTAGAGAAATCTAGAAATTTCAAGACTGGAGCCTCCTTGATAGTTTGTTTAATTTTCTTGAACGCCTGACTAGGATCCTCACTCCAAAGCACCTTTTCTCCCTTCTTTAGCATCTTGGAAATGGGTCTTGTGTTTTTTGCAAAGTCACAAACCTTCTTAAAAAAATTATCTGTCCAAAGAATGATTGAATGTCTTTGACATTTTTTGGTTGAGGGGTCCTATCCATGGGTGCTACCCTTTCAGGATCAATACTTACTCCTTTGGACACAATGTTCCCCAGTAGTTTTCCCTCAGTGACCCCAAAGGCACATTTCTTGGATTCAGGGATATTCCATACTCTAGAGACCTGTCAAATACCTTTTTCTAAGTGCATACAATGATCTTCCTCCTTCTTGGAGTAGGCAGTCAAGTCATCTTGGTACATAGCCATAAATAAATCAATAAAGGCTACATCCATAGCCCTTTGAAAGGTGGCACCTTCATTCGTTAACCCAAATGGAATTCTTACATAGACGTAAGTGCCCCATGGAGTAGTGAATGCAGTCTTATACTGCTCGAGCTCTTTTACCTTCACTTGGTTATAACCTGAAAAACCATCCATCATTGACAACAACTCATAGCCAGTTACCTTCTGTAACATGGATTCCATGTTGGGCAATGGATAATTTTCCTTTAATGAGGATGTATTCAGATTCCTAAAATCAACACACAACCTTATATATCCATTCTTTTTTCTAACTAGCACCAAATTGGACACCCATGAAGAATGACTGATGGGCTTTATGATGCCAACATCTCTTAACTTTTCCAGCTCCTCTTGCATCTTGGGAGCCAAAGTGGGATTAATTGGCCATTTCTTCTACTTGAAAGGCTTAGCATTCTCCTTCAGAGGAATTTCATGATGAAATAATTCCTCTCTATATGCTTTCAAGTCATCGTATGACCAAGCAAAGACATGTCTATATTTTCTCAGTAAGTAAATTAACACTGCCTTAACCTTAGGCTTCATTTTATTTCCTATATACACTCTCTTAGGGGCATTTTGAATATCCAAATTCACTTCCTCTAGGTCCTTTGGATGAGCAGAGGTTTTCCTAATCTTTCTTTTATCTTGATTGTCAAAATCCCTTTCAAGTGCTACAAGGCCTTTGGGATTTTTTTTTGTCTTTAACTAGATGACCTCCTTCCAAAATATTGTGTCCTTACCATCTACATTTTCAAAAAATCCACCAAATTCAATCTCCCGACCTTCATATTTTTCAACACATTTCAAAAATTGGAGAATATCCTCATCGTCATTGAAAATCTACCAGTTATGCACATTGTCAAGAATGGAAGGCCTTGATTGTACCTCAACCTTAGAGATACCTATAAAATTTATGTCATTTGGCCTCAATACAATGTTAGCAAGTAAGTCAACTACTTTTTCTTGTCCTCTTTCCATTCAATCAATTATAAAAGTATCAAACTGCTTAATGGAATCCTAGACAACATTTTTGCACTGCTTTAGTATATTGTTCTTGCAAGCATATTTGGCCCCTACTTGGGATATCACAAACTTAGAATCACCAATTACCATTAAATTTTTTATTTCATGCTTCTTAGCCAATCTCAGACCTAGTAATAATGCTTCATATTCTACCACATTATTCATGTAGACAAAAGATCAAGTGAAAGAGAATTTGTATGTACTGCCACTAGGTGACACCAATAATATCCCTGCACATGACCCTCCCTTGGAACTTGAACCATCAAAGTACATTTTCCAAAGTCCATCTTTGTAAGATAATCTCAAAACCTCATTTTCTATAGGCACATGGCACCTATCAACTTCTCTTAGTACTTCTTCCACCTTGAAATCACTGATATCAATTTCTATGAAAAGAATTGTGTCATCTTTAGGAGCATGCTCCAACATATGTGGTGTGTTTGGTTCTCACACCACTTGAATGTCCTTACCATCAATGGGAAATGTGGCATAAGACATGTCACATTGCATACTACGTCCCATAGATGCACTCCATTTCCAAGATAGTAGCATTCCATAGTTAGGTGGGATATCCACCACTACCACACTCATTTTGAATTCTTTGTTTCGATAAGCTCCCAATATGTAAGGAAGTTCATTTATCACACTAATAATAGGGACCCCTCTTGAATCCATGACATAGCACTTGCCATGAGTGCTATCAAATTTTAGTCCCAATTCCTCCATAATTTTGGCTGGCATGATAGTATTGGACGCTCCAGAATCAATAATACATTTTTTTAGAAAATTTCCCTCAACAATTAGTGTTAGGAAAAATGGATCAATTTTCCCAAGACAAGAAGTCACTAAATTTCCTAGGAAGATATGGGGAATCTCAGTGATGACCCCCTCAACCTCCTTTTCTTCCTTATCCATTTCACTCACTTTGGGTGGAGTAGGAACCACTAAATCATTACAGGCTATAGTTGCACCATTGATAAGGGCTACTACCTTTTGCTTATGTTCATCTATTCTCATCATTTAAAGAAAAGGTACAAATACTTTTACTTAGCTATGCAATTGAAACATATCAATAGGAGTATACTTGGTTAATTCAATTGGGAGCATACCTTGTTTATTTCTTATATCCTTCTGTTGATTTTTGGTTATCTCAGCTTTATGTTTGGCATCCTTCCTTGTAACTTCAGAATTTGGTTTATGTGTCTTTATCTTAGCAGCAGGGGATTTGGATTCTGCTTTAGATTTTGGCTTATCTACTTTCTTAGCCAAAATTTTATCTCTGTTGATCTCCTTAGCTTTGATTGTTTCTATTTTATCATCGGGCTTGTATTCTTTGCCTTTAGCATTTTTCTCCTTAGTAAAAAGACCACTCAGTCTTCCTTGTTCACCACTGACTGTTCTATTCCTTAGATGATATGAACTTCTAGATTGGGTAGCAAAGGCCACATTATATCTTGCAATCTCTTCATCTGAGGGCCTTCTCAAGGACACAACATCTTCAATTGCTCCCAAATTATATACCTCAGTATCACTATCAACATCCTCATCAAAGAGAACTTGTTGGTGATATGTAATAGCAATTTTCCTTTGATCATCTATGTCCATTTCATGGGACTCCATATTAGATGAGCATTCACTGTCAGCAAAATCAGAATCACCCATACCTATGAGTATATCAATATCCTCCTCATTTTTTTGATCATAGTCTTCAGGTATATCTTCTTCCACCTCAACCATCTATGCAATTGCACATTGCTGATGAGAATGTGGAATTCAGTAGACTATGCACCAAGTGGTGTCTTCAACAAAATTTCTTGGATTCTTCTATAGAGGATCTAGAGGGACCTTATTCTGGACATTTATTTGATTATTAAGAATAGGCTTCCCATTATACCAATTGGTATTATATGGGTGATCCTGCAACCAAGGAGGTCTTTCATTCCTTTGATAATTTATTGGTTGAACCTTTTCTTGTTTTACAATTTTGTCATTTATAGTTTTCATTAAATTATCAATCTTATCCTCAAGAGTTCCCCCTTTAGCACCAGAACTTTTATCCTCCTTTTTTGGATTTCTAAAGAGTTTTGTGTCATTTCTTCTACCAACTTTACCAGTTGCTCTGTTGATATTCTCAATATGCTCTGCCATCCTGTAAGCTTCCCTCAATGTCTGAGGATTCTTATCCATCAGGTGATAACTCATTTTTGTATCAAAAACATTACAATAATTTACCAAGCACACATTGTCATTCAATTGTAGACGAGGAGGCAACTTCTTCCTAACCTTTTGGAACATTGTATTGAACTTAGCCACAGACTCATTAGGAGCTTTAGCAATGTTATTAAATTTATTCAACAAGAAACTTGAATTAGTCTTGTCACCATATTTCTCTCTAAATATCCTTTTGAACTCCTCCCAAGAGCTAATGCTCTTAGTAGGAAAACTCCTATACCACTCTCGAGCATCTTCAATGAGAGACTAGATAAAAAAATTCCATCATGGCATCCTCTGCTTCTAGCTCAAATTCATACATAACATTGAAAAATTCTTTGAGATGGTCTTGACCACTCAGAGCATTGTTTCCACCATATATGACTAGAGCAGGTCTAAAATCTTTAGGAAATGGGTTGGGATAGCCAGGTATTCTGGTGAAACACAATTGTTGATATCTATCTACTTGGAGTGGTCTCCTAGTATGTTGATATCTATGAGCATCTCTTTGCTCATCATCTCTTTTGTTGTTAGATTGAATGCTATCCTTACCCTTTCCACTTTCATCACTACCATCTCCTTTCTTGTCTCCTTCATCATCTTCAAAATAAAAAAAATTATTCATATTATTTCCTCCACCTCCACCACCCTAATCCCCACCACCACCTCCACTGACAGTATGTCCCACAAAATTCTTTCTTTAGGATTCACTATCTTTGTGTCCAAAGCTCGAAGCCTCTGGAGTTGGTGTAGACATTTTAAGAAAAGTAATCTTCCTAGCTATTTCTAAATTGGAAGCTTCTATTTCAAATTTCCTCAACTCTTCCTACAGTTTGCCATTTACCAACTCCAATTTTAGGATCTCAGGATCTGGGGGTAGAGTGGATGAAGTAGGATCAACTTTGGCATTATTTGTGGGGGTTTTAACAGATGAAATATGGGTATTGGTGTTGGTATTGAAGGTAGTTTTCTTTAGTTGATCAATGGGCTTCTTCCCATGATCTATAAATGATGTTTTCTTAGTAGTAGAAAAATGATCTAAGGCTCTGGAAGTTGAAATAGATGTGGTATAGGTATCAATAGTAGAGGTTCCCATTTGTATTGTTAATTTAGGAATTCGAGGGGTAATCTCAGTGGCCAAATTGGAGACATTTTCTTCAAAGGCCTTTCGCCTAGCAACATCTTCTCTCATCTTCTCTATCTTTTGTTTCTCTTCTTCTTCAAAGGCTTGCATGTCTTTTTCTATGTCTTCTTCATTTTCTAAGACATCTCCAAGCTCACTCGGTGTAGGAGTATAATAAGGCTAATCAATGGGTTCTTCCTCAAGAGAAAGGTTTACTTCTATATTAGGAGACTCGCCCCTTGGCTTGAAATTTTTTCCATTAAAAACAAACCCAACTCTAGGGGTTAAAGGTTCTAAAAACTCTTTATTCTTACTCCAAAACTCCCATCTATCCTCCTCTCCTGAAATGTCAAGCTCATTATCAAACACTTGCTCAATAGGAAAACTTCCTTGATCTATATTAGACACTTCAACTTCATGTGCCTCTTCTTGTATATTTGCACTACTTACTTCAACATTAAAAGTAGGAGATGAATTAGTAGGGGAATCAATAGACTTACTTGATTTAGAGCATTTCTTAACCTAGGCAGGTTGCTTCTCCTTTGCAAGTTCAGATTCCACCTTCTACTTAGGATGATTTTTTGTATAACTTCTAGTCTTCTTCATGGTGTCAAATATGTCAGAATCCTTCTTCTTACGTTCCTTTTGAGATTTTATCTTTGTACTGGTATTAGCAACTTCAGAGTCGACACCCAAAATGCTAGGAAATAGAAAGTGATTGCACTTTGACTTTGTACTTGCAACCTAAGAAAAGATTTTAAACATAACCTGGCACACAGTGACATAATGAACCAAGACTTGATGCATATGATTGGGTATGACATGACTATTGCAACAAAATTTAAACTAATTATTCTTTAGATAGTAAAGAATAATATAATAAAATACTCAACTTTATCTATTCTAGATCTACACTAGAGACTTTGGACTTAGCTAATCCCTAGTAGAGTTGCCAATTTGTTGGCTATTTTTTAAGAACCAAGTCGATCTTCATAAATACTTATGGACTTTTCCATTTCCAATACTTATTACTCCAAAGGGATTGGCCAATGAATGAGTAAAAGCTGCAAGAATTCTACTCCTACACTTTGGGCTCTATAAAACCCAGAAGCGTGATCCCACAATGTATGCTCAAGAATTCGTATGACCACTATTTAAATACATTGTACAAAACAGCTAATCCTCATACACTTACTCAACAATGTAGTATATCAAACAAGTTAGCAGCTCATTTATTGATATCCTACACTTGGAGCATGAGAATAACAAAACTCAACACAAAATAACTACAGTGATACTCATTTCAAAGTTTGTGAAATAAAAGTGATTAGATGATGAATCAACCCATAAACTAAATTATGAATACTTTACATGAACCAGTTCCTTATCCCAAACATGGAGTCAATATCAACCTATCCAACCAGACAACTCAACAATAAAAACATACAATCTCAAGAATCACTACATTACAACACTCCCTTATCACATTCATGATCATCACTGCTTATAAATATCTTAGCACCTAATTCTTATGACTTAACAATCTCATCCAAGCATTTACATTAATTCATTGAACTAATAAGGAGGAAGCAAATTAAACATCCATTGAGAAAAAAAAAGACAAACAAAATAATCCTTGATTACTTTCATTCATAACTCATAAAATGAGTGCAAAGGAGAGACAATAACCATGAAATTGGTTTCACTCTATATTGCATTTTCTATATTGTTATCAAAATTACATACATAACAATATAATTTTACCTTAAGAAAAAAATTAAAACATGCTTGATATTGCTTTTACAATTCATAGTTTCGATTGAAAAAAAATGAACCCCTACTTTCTGGCCCTAAATTCCTTCTTATAGAAATGAAGGAGCAAAACAAGCCTTAGGCTAGAAAGTACACATGTTAATACCCTATTGGACCACTATAATAAATATTCCTTATTCAATCACTCAACATTCCCAAGAGGTGGGAAACATGTTTGAAATAAAAGTAATTTTCATTCGTCATTGGAGATCTAGTCCTATTTTCAAAAAGTATCTTCAAAAAATTACCTCAAATTTTGTGCCCACACACACCAAGCGGAAAGAAAAAAAGGAATGAAAGAAATAGAAAAGAAAGGAAAAAGGATCATAAGTCCATGTATGTAGCCCTATCACCAATTCAATTTGAAGAAGATACACTATATTTTCTATACTTTATCAAAAGCCTCATCTATACTAAATCCAGGCTATGCAATGCATTTTCACCAATCTGTTATTCATCATGTTTGCAGACTTTAGAATCAAAATTTTCAAACTACCATCTTGCCATTTCTTATTAATCTACTACCCCCTCCAAGTATCTTCCTCTTCATGCTAGGAATTCCTCTTTAGTAGGCTAGTTGAAATTCATGACCTCATCTGCACTTTATCTATAATTTGCATACTTGGTGACAATTTGGTTAGCCTCCTTGTCAAATTCTAGCAAGATAGTCTTTACATGAGCCAACATATCCATATTTCTCTTCAGTGTGTGCATATCATATTTTTGACAAATTGAAGCTACATGATCTAAAATAACATTATTCATTTCATCTTTCCATTCCTATAGGGTTTTTATACTACCATCATCCCTTAAAATAGATGGAAGGAGGCCATGATGTGATTCATGAAAGGATTTCACCAACTCTCTCATTTTATTCTCCAAAGGTTCAATATTTCCCCTATACGACTCAATCTTACCCACAAGAGTAATAGTGGGCTTATTTTTTTTAGGTGGATTGGCATCATGCCTAGCTCTAATTGACATCAATATCAGTTCCTCCATCCTAGGGACCCATGCTTCCATAAGTGGAATACCTCTTTCCCTGTCATTGTCAAAAAAGTTTATGGCGGCCACCATGGATGAATAACTATAGTGAATAATATTCAATCTATTATTCACTTTTCTTTTCAAGTGCTCCAATACTGTAGTGACAATCTCCATGTTCCTATTAAAAAAATCCCTATCATGATTATCACATTTCTCTTTATATTAAGTTAGCTACTTGAGCAACTCTTCCCTAATGATATATTCCTTAGCCTATGGCATTTTTGATGTACCAAGATCTATTATTGAAATGGTCATACTCCCCATGTTGTATGGCATAATTCCCATGAGCAACTCACTTCAGTGGTAAATTCAAGGGGTGCAACTTCTGGTGAAGCAGTAGGGGAATCAACATCGGTTTGCCTATGCTTTCCTTGTTGTAAACTTTGCAAATTATCCTCCAATAAGCTACCTTTTTCTACATCTACATATTGTGTTGTTCAAGCTTCCCATATTTAACTAACAAATTATTGTGTTGTATCTTCAGCTTCTCCTTTTGTGTAGTTACAAATTCTACAGTGGCCCTTGTGAATTGTGTAACATGTACTGACATGTTTGCTTCCTCTAGAGTTGATGTTTCTGAAACCCTCTTTATTATCAAGCCTCCACTGTAGTTAGGTGCATCCTTAGCAATGTTAGGTTTCCTTGTACTTAGGGCTACAGACCAAATAGATAATGCATCCCATTACTCATTGAAAGAAGACCCTTGTAATGCAATTGCAACCTCTTCTTCTGATTTGTAGAGAGGTCTATCACATCTCTTTATTGTATCAAAGGTGATGGTAGAAGCTAAATCCCATTTTGGACGCAACAAAATACCACTATTTCTTACCAATTCTCGACCCTCCTTTGCAGTCATCTTTTGGAATTTAGCCCTCATTTCATTCAAGACCTTTGTCTAGATGGTGGCATTAGGCAGTTCTAGATGAAGGATTTTTTCTATAGCAAGGTTTTTGAGATATTCATCTCTTTTATCTTTGTATGCAAATTCCATAAAAGCCTGAGACTTTACAAACGAGTCATCATCTAAAAACTTTGTTCATGCTTCTACCCGCATATCATCTTTTCCATTGAGCCCAGTGAGATTAGATTTACTCAATCTCATACCCAATTGTTGTGTTTCTCTCATTACTAGTGCAGTGGGCACTCCTTCTTGCATTTCCTACTCTGATACCCAAATTTCATCATTAGAGTCTTCATCAACATAGTCCACCAAACTATTCACTTCAACCTTTTTATTTTTTAATGGTGGCTCTTTTGGTGGTGATGCATTAAGTTGTGGAAAATCAATATCCACAATTTCAGTAGTTATTGGCCTTGTAGGAGATGGTGGTGGTACTTGTGACATAGGAGAAGCAGGATTGTGCTCCTCTTGTCAAGAGGGAGTAGGAGCTACATCATTTTTCTTTAACTTACTCTATCTCCTTACAAAGAACTTTATTCTTAGTTCTTCAGGGGCTTGAGATGTAGATTTTTCTTCCATAGTAGGGACTTCTCCCCCACTTTATTCTTCTACAATGGAGGTTTTCCCCTTCAAAATTCTTGGATACATGTTCCATGTTTTTCATTACATTTTCATTCTCTAGAAGAACCTTAAGTCAGGTTCTTCCTTCTTTATCTTTCTTTACATTTTATTGAAGGAAATCCACCTTGCTTTTCTTTTTTCTTGTTCCAAAAGGTCGAACACATTTCTTATCACATCCTCTAAGTACTAGAAGATGTGCACAAATTTGTAGCTCTTTTTCCTTTCCTTCAACCAGGCTATAAAACCTTTGGGATCATATTTGATCCTCTCAACTGATCTATGCATCTAGTAGTTCTTGAGTATATCAAGTATTTTATTCCAACCTCCTTTTGTCATCACAAATTAGAAAAGCATGTATATAAAGGAAAGAATGTTTCTTTTTCCTTGATTCAATAGATGTTCATTTTCCACACTTCCCAATTGTCACATCACCTCATGAAACCCAATTCTCTTTGGCACAAATCTTGGTAGCAATTGAGGTGCAACCATGGAATCATACAATCTTAAAATAGCTTAATCTAGATATCAAATGACATCTCCCCAATTGTGATCAAATCCTAGCTCAGACCTTCTTTCCTTGGGTCTCAAGAAATCATGCATGGCTATGGGAATTCTAGGCATATTCACAACCAACACTCTCATTAATTCTGAAGCAAACAAGTTTTGAAATGTCACATAATCATATGTCCTGTCATCCTTGTCTAAAACAATAGTCCAACATTACATGGGAAAATCCAAGTTATCCTCTTTCCTATCCAAAGTCATATTACGCCTGAAGTAAGGTGCACCTTTGAACAAAAACATATGAATCAACAATGAATACTAGCTAAACCATACTCCATCTGCACCTTTCTTTAACCTTATCAGGCCCTCATGAATATTTTCTACAAGAAACCTCGCATAATCATACAATGTACAATATTGGGGGTACTAAATATTGGTTTCCATATACATCCATGCTATAGGAATTCCTGTGACAGGATCATAACCAATTATTTGGAAAATAGAGTAAAATGTTTTTTGCAAGTAGGAAATAAAATAATTAATAGGGAAAGGTTCCCTATCATAAATTTCCCTATTGTAATCCTTTAGCCTGCAATTTCTGATAGATATCTTAGCAAAATATGGACTTTGAATGCGATCTTATTCTTATCATATTCCTCCTTGAGAGTATTTTCATTGATCTTAGGAATTTCATTACTCCATCTAGTGAGTTTGAAAAAATGAGAAAATTCCTTCTTGGTAATTTTGACCATTTCCTTCCCATCATATGTTCTTATAGTTCTTGTAACTGGGTCATAATTATTGGCCACTGCTTTGAGCAAATCATCATCCATGTAGACATTGGGCACAATCAACTTCCCTAGGTCACAATTCCAAGGGTTACCTACTGGATATTTACCTAGGTTTCTATTCTTGAACCAACTATAGAACAATTCCCACCTAGTGTAAGGTAATTTGGTGTCCTTAATAGAATTATTTTTTTCAATCAAACCCTCTACTACTTGCAAATCTCAGAGAAGTAGCTAACCCTTAGGTTTTTCACTGGTTGAAGGCAGTAACTAGTTAGCAAGGTCTTTATTCAAAGGACTTTTGGGAGTAGAAGCTTTTCCTTTAGATGAAGACGCGACACTTTTGATTGTTCTTTGGGATCCATGACACAAAAAGTATTACAAGGTAGGGTTTTTGGTTTCTTATACATGGCTTACAACTCAGATAACGTGTTGACATTAATTATGACAATGCAGGACCAACCAATTATCCTTTATGAAGGTTAAACCTTAAAATGCAGAACCAAGAAAAAACCCTAACAAACTCAAAGATTTGGGAAACCACAATTCTATCAATAATTATGAGGGGAAGGTAGTAATTCACTTACTAGTTCTTTCACAGGTTGATAACCATAGCCTCAATACCAAAAAATCCTGAAAACCACGACACAAGCTCTCCAAGTGTGTAGAATATCCTTTACAATACTCAATTGTGTTTCAAGATAGGTTTTTAATAGCTATGCAACCTTTTGCTTTTGTAGCTCGACATCCTTTCTTTCATTAAGGCTTGCTCACGCGAAGTATAACGGCTCACTTGCCCTCAAACTGAGTTTTGAATGCCATCCATTGATCACGTGAGCATGTTAATTGATGGATGATCCAAATTTAGTTAGCTTGATTTAAAAATCCTGATTGTACACAGCTACAATACTTATCAAATGCTATAAAGCCACGTGGAACCGCTTGTTGGTGATCTGCAGGCTTCACTATTCCTTTGTTGTTGTAGCCATAATTCCTTGTCTTCTTCCCCTCATCCCTGTGAGTTTTAAATCGTGTGTAACTTTCATCAATGATGAGATGGGGAAGGGCTAAGATTAAGTCCCATGGCCTCTTCATAATCACATCTTAATCCAAGACCAATTTCCTATAGACTTATTATTCTTATACCATTAATGACTTAGATTAAAAGATCTCAAACACGTGCATTATATCTTCTTTTAGTAGCGCAAACTTTATTCTCTATGCCTCGTGTTGAAACATTTGATTAATATTGTCATTGCTCCAATGCTTCCACATCCTCTGGGTTATTCCACATATGGCAATTTCCCACCACCCATTGGGAATTAGTCAGAAAAGGTAGGGCCCGCACCGGATAGTGAGGAGCAATCAGGATTGACCCATGTTACCTGCTATCGATCGTTGATTCACTTCAAAGCTTTGCACATTGACTGCTTGGAAACACTGGGCCCACAGTTAGACTCACCACACAATAGTTGCTCGCCAGCCCATTTGAATATTTTAGTGAATAATTTAAAGGAGAGGGTGTGCAGGGAATGGTCGATACATAGCCACGTTACTCAACACCCATCATTGGTCTTCTCTCAATACCACCAGCCATCCTCAATATAGACATCAGTCTTACCCATACACAAGACATGTGGCTTATGCCTACTTTCCCATGAGGATAAAATAGTAAGCAATGAAACATAATGGGTGCACAGGGAATGACCAAGATCTGCTTGTGACAATTGAATGGTCATCAACGATCTTCATATTTGCACATGCCGAAACTATTAGTCTTAAAAGAGGGACCCAACTAGGTTGATAGGACTATAACCCATAAGATTAAAACCTAAGGCTTGAACGATTTTAGCACGAAATATTTAGCCTGACTTTGGAAGAATTAAAATAATGGGCTAACATATAACAAACAATAAGACTAGACCAAAAGGCTAGTCACTTTATGTATTTTGATGACATAAGTCGTAACTTAAAAGACCTGGAATCGGCAACAAGGAGTTAACAAAGAATTAAAACCTTGGCAAGGAAATAAACTCAAGGGATTTTCAAGTAGGATCTTAGGTAAACTAAAACCCTTAAACAATGATAGTAGACAAAACCCTAAGCCCTCAGATACAAACCTAACCTAGAATTTAACAAGATTCTGAGATGAAACATGGAAATTTTGGGAGTTCCATCATGTCCCACTAGAGATCTTTTCCTAGCCATTTTTCCAGCAACCTGAAACGATCTAACTGATCTCTTTCAGGTTGGATTTTATTCGATCTAATCACCATTACTTTCCTAGCCCTATTCCTTGATGCCTCTACATTTCTTTTGTTCCATTCTCTATTGCAATCCACCCAGATTGAATTTTTAAGTGACAACTAGGGATCCTAACCCTTATTCCACCCATTCCTGCTATCTTTGCCATGATTGTTGCCCCGATTAGGGTTTTTTCCAATGTCTTTTCCCCATTCATGAAATTTGTGCATCCCATTCCAACTGTGATTCCTTTGAAAATGAGGATTCACCCCTTTCTTTCCTTCCCAACCTCCACCCATTGGCCTCTTTCTACCTTCCCCTGGCTCCTTCCATATGCTTTTATTTCTCCAATTATCATTGACTGCTCATTCTTTGATCTGCTATGGAAAAATTTCTTCTTCAATGTCTCTCGACCAACACTTTTGACTTCTGATTCCCTTAGATGCCCCTTCCTTGACTAGCTTGTTTTCCTCCATCACACTAGGGATCGTATCATTGAACCTCTACTCTTACGCCATTTTATTATCCACCTTAGTGGTTATTAATTCTTAAATGGGATTATACAGAATAATTTTTTAAAGCAGTAATATCTTAGAAGATATATAATATTACACATAAATGATAAAGAATTATTTTTATCTTTCATTTAAGTTAAACTTATAAAGTTGAAATACAACCATTGGTCTAAATAGAATATATGTAGATATAAAATTACTAATAAACCTAGACATCAAACTTTAAAATAGAGCCTTTAATTTTTCTTAAGTATAAAATTATTAATAGATAGCTAGAGGCTTTCGAATCAAGAAAATTTCCTTTTTTGTTTAAATCATCACATATATTTTATTTTTTATCAAATCTAGGCCAACATCATTCCCCAAGGCAATAAAAAATTAGCAAAAAATATAAAATTATCTTATAATCCAAACATTTAAAGAAAAATATACTACTTTATCCTAAGTTGATTTCAATTTTAGGGAATCTAATACTATGAGTACATATTTAGAATATAATAAAAAGGTTCTTGATGTAAGTAAAAATCAACTGCTAATTATTCAATATTTTATATGTTAATAACATGTTAGCAAAAATAAAATAAATATACTAAATCTTATATTTAAAATAAGTATTAATCAATTTTACACTCTATTAAAATAGATAATATAACATCTTTCATATCTATAAAGTTTAAAAAAATGGTATATTGATTATAAACATAAATTTACAAAATTAGAAGATACAACATAACAAATCTTGTATAAAATATAATTTAATGCATTGAAATTAAAAATTTCTATTATTTTTATTTTTAAAAATAAATAAATTATTAAAAAAATTGATGTTCATATCCTTCATAAACTATTCAACAAAATAATCCAAACAAACCTAAAACTTAACAAACTTGGATAGTTTTTTATATTAAGAAAATTCACAATGAAGATTATTTCATTTTAACATGGCATTCCCTTAATAAAATAAAAAATAAAATTATTGATATACATAAATATATATCTCTCCATTAGATCATATATTTTAAAAATCAATTTACTTGGGTGTGGGTCTTGATTTTGACCATGTGTAGATCATATGGTGTAAACACTATAATAAAAAATGTTGTCAACTACATTGTAGAATAGATCTTCTCAAGTCATTTGCTCAAGTACTTTGCACCTATTTTTTAATGTAGGTTTTTAACATAGGAATAAATTTCATTTAAATGAGAATGAATATTTTGTTTTGGAAAGACCAAAAAAAAAAATATTAATTATAATTAATAAAATATTTAATAAATAATTTATTAGAACATCATATTCAATGTAATTGGTGTACAATATTAGATGGATATTTAAATTAATGTGAAAAATATTCTTAGAAAGAGATTTTTTTAATTTAAAATTTACTAAAATGTAATAGTATATGAATTATGAGATAATTTATATGCTATTTTACTTAAATCACTTTTTCAATAATTTATTATTAATAGAATAGTTTGTATTACTAGATATATATAGCATTTAAGCTAGTATATTTTAAATTTAATTATATAATATAGTACGTCTATATACTCAACATATAAATATAATGAACATCAAAATTTTATTAGAAAAAAATTAGATGATGACGAGTAGTGGTGCGGCATTGGGCGGGAGCCAATGGGAAAAATTGTTTTTGAATGGCAATGGTGAGCAGGGTTTGGGTGCAGCTCCTGTGCCTTCGGCTGGGGGTGTCCGGGTGGACCATGGGAGTCCTTTTGTGGCTAGGGCTCCCATTTCTCCTGATATTTTCTATGATATCCCTCCAAATTCAACATTACAAGTGTTTGGTGATGTTGCACAACTTCTGTCTTCTCCTCGTGCTCATCTCCCAGCTGGTAGTCACCCTATTTTGGGATTTCCTCAGAAGCCCTTTTTGGAGGCAGTTTCTAAGGATTGTGCTCGATATATGCCTGTTCCAGCAAGGGTTAGATCGTTTCCCTCTGCCTGTGCTTCTCTTGTTGTGGTCTGTGGACCTGAAGTTACTGAAAATGAGGATTTCTATTTGAAATAGGGTGTGGTTTGCAGGTTTAATGGCTTGTGGCCCTCCCTTCCTGATCTCCATGATTGGGTTTCTATATCTTGGAAGCCTATTGTCTCTAGGTAGATTGAGCTCTATCCCAGTGCTAGGGGGTGTTGGTTTGTTTTTACAATGTAACCAAGTTTGTCTTCTAATCTACCTATGGGATTTCCAATTCCAATCAAGGGCAGCTCAAAGGAACTAGACCAACTGACAAGGACTTTAAAAAAGCCTCCTACACTTCGGGCTCTGCAAGACCCGAGAGGGTGATCCCTTAATGTGTTTACAACCTCTGCACCATTATTATAAACAACATTAACAATAGTAGATAATCTCACTTAATAGCTCATCATGATAGGATAATATCAAATAGAATTGGCTATTCATCGACAACATCAACTATTTGGAGCATGAGATAATTACTACACAATCGATAGTATAAGACAGTCATTGATTTGCAATTTGTAGCAAGCTCTAGGAAAAGACAAACAAATACTGAACCATACAGGTAATTACAACTTAGATAAGTGCCATCTATCCATTGGAGGATTCAAATTCATAAGCATCTAAGGGTATATGACAAATTTTACACATAACATATGAAATCCTTGACAACATTGCATTGTAATCTCATCAATATGTATTCTAACTCAATACTACTTATCAAATCCTTATACTGAACATATCCGCCTATAATCCCATCCAAGCATTTTAATTAATTCCTTGAATTAAAGCTAAAATAAGGATCACACACACCACAACAGTGAGATGAATGAAACAACCCAAGTAGTCATCTTATTCAAAATTCAGATATGCATGTACAGTGGAGAGACATGAGTTTGAATTTATCATTTCAACTCAAATGCTAGTACTGTTATACAACGTTGAATCCCCATTAATTGAAACCCTATTACAAAATGACCCAAAACCTAAATTGCATTTCTCTCTAAAACCATCGGACTTTACAATTTTCTTTGAAACTTCACCTAGACTCGACCAAAAATTATCTAACTTGCTAACCCGTACTTCTGGCCTTGAAATCCTTCTTATAGAAAATGAAGGAGCAAACAAGCATCGGGCCAGAAAGTACACATGTCACTAGCCAATTGGAGCACCTGGTGATATTCCAAAAATTGTTACAATAGCCATCACCTTGGAGAATATTCTTGTTCATCATCTCAGCTGAGGAAAGTTGATACAACAATAAAAACCACAAGAAACCTGCGCCGAGACTACCATCAAAGAAAAACTGGAAATCGTTGTAACCGCAACATCTGATTTACCACCTGTTAGCAATCCATTCTTTTATTCTTCCTCAGTCAAATATTTAGTTACCCATTTCTGGTATTCTTCATTAGTCAGCCAGTCCAAAATTAATTACCTCATTCACCTTGGCATTATAAGGTGTGTATTTTACCGCTACCTGATTTGCATCCCTTTCAAAGGATTCCAAAAATGAGCTGGTACTAATAATATTATCCATACAACTCACCAACAAATCATAATCTGAGTCATCACAAATTAATTTAATTTGATCATTGATGACCTCAATTGCTTGATCCTACCATTGTTGGAGTGACCTGATTTTCCCCTGCTCATCAATTATATTAGGTAGCAATGTGTTACCCCAATCATTGAAATTCTTCACCAATTCCCTAATCTTCCTACTCAAATCATCTGGTAGGGTCTGAAAACCCTGCAATGACTTAACTAATACTTGAGTAGGCTTTAATGATTGGGGCCTATTATTTGTGTCAAACCTTGAGGCCTTATACATGACATCCAAATCACTCGCCCTAGGGATCCAATTTTCAATCAATGGTATCACTACCTCATGATCCCTATCAATATTCTTTATTGCATCTAACAACAAAGAATATAAAGAATGTATAGATAGCAATTTACTATCAACCTTTTCATTTAAATGCCTCAAAATAGCAATAACAATCTCCTTTTTCCTTGAAAGAGATCCCTCCTCACTTACCTTTAATGATGTTTGTAATTCATCAATTCTTTGCAAGATTTGCTTCTTTGTAGGATCAACAGAGCACTCTGTTTCTTCATCAATTTTTCTAAAGGAGGGGTGAGGGAAAGATTTTTACTGCGAGACCGTGGTGTGGAAACAATTGGAGAAGCAAGAGGCACTGACCATGCTGTGGAAGGTAATGTACTGGTCCCTAGAGCACTTGATGTCTCCCCAATATGTTTATACCTAAACCTTTCCACCTCAGTCTGCAACTCAACATTCTTCTGCCGCATCTTGTTGTATTCCTTAATCAAAAGGTTATACTTCTCCATTAGGCTCTTCTTTTCAGCCTCCTCCCTTTCAACAGTCTTTTGGGCCAATTTGGCCACATTCATAATCAAATTAGTGGCCTCAGAGGTTGAGGTCTCTGAAGCTCTCTTTATTATTAATCCTCCTATGAAATTTGGATTAATATCAGAAACATCTGGTTTTCTCCCTTGTGGGGCCAATGCCCAAATTTCCAAGGTTTCATATTCCTCACTAAAAGCAGAATCTTACAATGCTACCTTGACCTCTTCTTCAGAGTCTTGCAAGGGATGCTTGGACTTTAGAATAGCATTAAATGCTACAAAATCTATAATGTCCCATTTAGGCAGAATCAATACACTAGCCTGACTCACTAGTTTCCTTCTTTAGGAGTGATATTATGTAATTCTTCCATTAATTCAACTTTTACCTCCTCATCATTCTCCTGGTCTAACCTGTCAGGCCTTAGTTCTCTTCTCTTCTTACATTTATCTTGATATTCTTCAAATTTCATCCTCCATACCAACTGCAAGAATATAGGAGTTTTTACAAATGTATTGTCATCTAGAAACTCCTTGCATGCTTCCATTCTTGCATCTTGTACACTTTTACCTTTCATATCTAAATCAGATAAAACCAATTCAGCTGGTCTAGGAGGGGAAGGCATACCAACCTGCATGTCATGATTAGTAACAATAATTTCATCCATCAAATTCTCCTGTGATTGATCAATTCTTTTCCTCTTAGGGCTTGGCTCAGATGGTGGTGATGAGGGAATGTCTTCTAGTGATGATTCTAAATCAATGATTTTGATTGCCCCAAGCACTTTGAATTTTGGACTTGGTTGTGAAGGCAACTTTATTATTTGCATTCTTTTTCTATCCACTTCTTCTTCATCATTGATTTCATCCTTTTTCCTCCTATAAATGGGCCACCTTTCTATAGGCTGGTATGCTGGCCTTGTTTCAATTGGCCTGGAACCTTGTTCCTCTACACCCAAACTCAGTTCTAAGTTTATCTTTTTAGTCCTCAATGTGCCCATAATTTCCTTGAAGTTCTTCATTAGAAAGTCAATTTTCTTATGGTATGGGTTGAACTCCAACAATGGATTATACTTTAGATCCATTTTGTGCACAATATCTAATAGCTTATCATAAGCTATCCATTTCTCCTTGTTCAACTCCTGACTATTTAGGTCAATTTTTTTTCTAATCAGGTCCACAGTCCTCAGGAAATTTGAACTCATGTACAATCTTTCCATCCTTTATTCTTTGTCTGAAAAGAGCAAAGAAACCCTCATGATCATGCTGTCACTTCGGACCACACCTCAAATAGTAATCATCAAAGAATTTCTCAAAATGCACCCAACCTCCTTTTGAAAAGGAAAAATCAGACACCATTGTATAATCAGGGAAAAAAGTTCCCTTACCCCTTCTAGTGAGGTTGTCCTCATGAATAAAACCTATTTTCCACATAACTTCTGCAAACCCCACTCTTGGTGGAACATTGTACGGCAGTATATGAGGGGCTCCGTGAAAACCATATACCCTCAAAATAGTGTTGACTGGGTATGGGATAATGTCACCCTAGTTATGGCAGACCTTTAATTCTAGCTTCCTCCCCTTTGGCCCGAGGAAATCATGTAATTCCTCAGGGATCCTAGGTACATTCACCATCAGTCTAGCCCTCAATCTGGAAGCAAAGCAATTATCAAATTGCACATAACTGGTGCTTTCCTTATTGCAAGATAAATTTGTAGCCAATATCTGTACTGGCAATCTTTCTCCATCAACTGATTGCCTTAATTTCATCCATTCATAGAAGAAATTAGCATTCTTGAACAAGAACATATGCATCAACATAGAATACCAAAAGAATTGAGTGCTGGTATCATTTTTCTTCAACCTTGATAGCCCTTCATGTATCCTCTCAGCCAAGAAAGAAGAAAAGTCATATGTCACAAAGAAGTTAGGGTGTTGTATTTGCACCCCCATGAACATGCATGCAATGGGCATCACTGCACCAGGACTGAAACCCAAAATATGACACAATGAATAGAAAGTGGCCAGGAAATGATTTGCAAAAAAAATTAATCTAAAAGGTTCCTGGTCATTGGGGCTAATATGAAATCTTGAACCTCCTGCCCTAGCCAAATGAGGTGGAAGCAACTTAGCTCTAAAAAGAGACTTCAACTTTGCATATTCCTGCTTCATTTCCTCAAGATTGATAGGAACCAAGTCTTCACTTGGTTAACTCAATTCAAAAATTTGTTGGACCTCTTCTCTATTAACGCTCAACAAAACCTTTCCATCATTATCCTTGATTACCCGTGTGACAGGGTCATATCTTGTAGCCATTGCCCCAGGCAGGTTTACATTAGGGAACAAATTTGGTACAACCAACTTCCCCATGTCATACATCTAGCCATTTGAAAAGGGGTGAGGAAAATTCCTTTGTCCATACCACAATCTGAACATTTCCAAGCTTGTGAGAGGAACCCTAGCATCGGCTATGTTAGAGCAATTATATACTAACCCTTCCCCCAGGATTTTCCCTCGCATTAGGACCAATCCCTTCTTCCTATCATTTGTTGACAAGGGAAATTGATCCAAGAAATCATTGTACAAGATTCCTCTTAAATAGTCAACTTGGCCAGAATGTTGCGTTGGCAGTGCCATCTCGAACAAACTAGGGCCTCTTCACAACATTACACTTCAAATGTCTAGGACTAACTAGAGATAGGAATTTATAGAACAAAACATTGTAATTTCTCACAACTATAATTAAACTATAGCCCTAACACATTTATCAACAAGATAAATGACAAGCACAACAAATATTTTCCCAAATTCAAGTGCAAAATGACTGAAAGACACAAAAATTAACTCACAGCTTTGTTAGCAGAAATCCCAAATTATGGTTGCAAAGACCCATAGCTTCGCCTTCGGCACTGAAACTGCTTTGCAAAATACATGAATGCTTTGTGATATAAATAAAATAGGAGAATTGATTTTATTTCGATCAAATCATGCTAGTTTGTCTCATCTGCCATTAAAGCTCACTCGCGCGCTGCACAAACGGCTCCAACTATATTTGATGTAGATTTAAATTCTAGCCGTCGATCCTTCAGTTAGATCAAATCATCGAACAACTGCCTTCAAAACAAGCTGACACAATTGCCAATGTGGCAATAAGTGGCCCACCATACCATACGCTACCAAGGAAGTGCATGTGGCAGTCGCCCGCAATATCGCAATCAGTAAAGATCCTGCAACTTTGGATCACGTGATGGCAGGCAACTGTAGATCTTGAGCATCAGTGATCTTGTTCATTCAACGCAGTCGCCATCCTTATCATTAACCATCGAGCAACTTTCCCACCACGATACTTCCTTTATTCCTTTGGCTTCATCAGATGAGACACGTGGCGCCCGCTCGTGATATCGCGATCAGTAAAGACCTTGCAATTTTGGATCACGCAATGGTGGGAAACTATTGATATCTGACAATAATTGATCGACGACACACAAACCTATCTCCTTCGACCACGCCAAAAAGGACATGTGGCGCCCGTTCGTGATATCGCGATCAACCAAAGAATTGTAGTCAGGCCATCGTGGGATGGTGGGCAATGACTGAGATCATATGACAGTTGATCAACAGTCGCCCGAATTTCATCCTTCTGCAAAACAAAACATTTATTAAGAGGACAAGGGGACATCACTAAGTAGATGGTAAACAATGACATAAGTCATTTTAAAACCATGAAACACAGGGCCAACCAGGACTTAGGAAAATAAAACCCTGTAGAGGAAATAAAATTAAAACAAAGGGACTCGGCCTAGACGAACCAATAGGACATAAATCATTTTAAAACCCCCTCAAAAAGTAACAGTGAAATAGATCCCAACCAAGGTGTAAAATAAACACAAGGGTTTTACATGTAGGCAAAGCTAAAACCCCAACCCTAAGAAATTTCCAACACCATGAAAGACCAGTAACAGCTAGCAAGGCATGAGCAGAACACAAGGAGAAAAAATTAATGAAGTTCCATCAGGGGGTTCTTCCTAGCTACCTTTTCCTCCATTGCGAAGTGGGACTGTGTGTTGGATAGGGGATCGATATCAGGTTCTCATTTGCTGCCCATAAGGCTTTGGTCTCATTCTTTCAATCCTCTTGCTGAGCTATTGAATACCAGACTGGTTTGGGTCTGACTGCCAAATCTTCCTCTTCAGTTTTGGGAAGAGTCTTGTTATGAAGCTATTGGCAACACCATTGGACGCTTTTTGAAGGTTGACTATACAACTCAGGATTCTGGGTATATACTATAGTGGCTTGTATTTTAGTTGATTTGGACATCTTCAAACCTCTCCATGGTGATGTGATCTTAATGGTGGAGGATGGACCTTGGACATAGCTATTGGACTTTGGGGGCTTCCCCTTTCGGTGCAGGAGGTGTTTTTCCACATGT
The DNA here is from genome assembly GCA_007258455.2 of Sequoia sempervirens. Taxonomy (NCBI): domain Eukaryota; kingdom Viridiplantae; phylum Streptophyta; class Pinopsida; order Cupressales; family Cupressaceae; genus Sequoia; species Sequoia sempervirens. The sequence goes on along the minus strand of VDFB02281492.1, from coordinate 576,690,259 downwards.
CATTTGGCCTCTGGTTTCCCTCTTGCTCGCAGTAAGGGCAATGCTACTTGGTGGAAGAATGCTCACTCAGACCATCTCATGGTTTGTTCTCCCTCTTCAGATGATTCCTCTGAGGAGGGCGACCCTCCCTTGACTATTTCTCCCAAGGAGTCAAAGTCTTTCCAGGCTCCTCTTTTGGCTATCCATTTCACGGAACCTTTGATGCCTCAATCTATTATTATTGTTCAGTTAGAACCTTCCTATCCCCAGTTGAATGACTCTGTTGGTCCTTTGATTGCTCCTATCTCCTCTTCTTCGTTGTTAGCTCCCTCACTGTGTGGTGGCTCCTTGCCCGAGGTGGCTATTGTGGTTCCGCTCCCCTCACCTCACATGGTGGACCTCGATTCCGAGTCTTCCTGGTCGGTTGTGCTGAGGAAGAAGGGACTCCCAAAATCCAATGCTACTTCACAACCTCGGGTTCAGGAAGTTAGATTAGTCCCCTCTAGTTCTAGGGTTGTCTAATCCTTGTTTGTTCTATAGTTTTCAGTAAGCTCTTTCTATTTATTTTTCTCCTAGTTCATGTTCTGGTTTGAACTAGCTTCTTTTTGGCCCTTTGGGCTTTTTGTGTGAAGGGTACAACACCCTGTAAATGGTGCTTGTTTTATCAAAAACATATAAATACAGTAAAATCACTAAAATGTTTGATAGAAAATTAGTAATATCTTAATTTTTTTTATAATAGCAACTATTAGCACCCTCTTCACAAAATAATAGAAATTTATGCTAAATCCATGTTTCCACATATTAAATATAGCACAATTAATCTTAAAACCATTCATTTATACTAATGAATCATTCAAACAACTATAAAATTTAAAATTAGTTAAATAATATTTATATTAAATATTTAAATATTCTACCTTTTATTTCATTTCCTAATATTTTTGCAACAATGTGAAATAATAGAAATGGATCTTATTGATATAAATATTTTTGAAAAAAAATTAAAATTAAAAAAAAAAAATCTATTACATTCAATGTATTCATATAGTATATTTATTTAAATTCTTTATTAGTAAGATTAAAATATTAAATTAATGTGATAATTATTAGATCTCAAGAACACTTTAAATATTCAATCCAAATATATAAGCATATACAAATCCATGATCATTAAAATGTATAAGGAGAGACATCATAATCCCATAAATAAGACGCTAGTAAAATATAAGTAAATCCCTACTCTTTAATGGAGGCCATTGTGAGGTAATTATGCACTAAAACCACTATAAACTTGGAGGATATTGCACATTTACTTTTCAATTGATACTAGTGTCCATTTCATTCTTCACTAAGTTGGGGTAAACCATACAGTCCACTCTATATGGTGGATGAAATATTTTGTCACTTATTTTTTATGAGAATTAAGTAAAGTTTCTATAAATAAGAGGAATTGTCCATTTATATTCTCTTAATTTTTTTAATTATATTTTTTCTTATGGTTATTTTTATTTAAAGGTTAATGCTAACTTAATCAAGTTAGGCATAAATGAATAATTAAATACATATATAATTGAATATTAAATAAATGGAAATGCTCACAAAACTCATTAAAATGTAATTTTTAAGGATAAATAATATTTAAAAATATTTTAAAGTCATGATTTTATTTTTTACATTTTTATTGATATTAAAAAATATCACTTATCAATTATAAAAAATAAAATTAAAAGGAAAGATCCTATAGTGTGATGGTGGGGTTTCTTATTTATAGTTCCATCAACCAAGGTTTAAACCTTTTGGATTCATTCTCTATTGTATCAATAATTGAGATTGATTACCCCTCAAATTAACCTAGTAGTTATTTATAAATATTTTATAGGGAGACCCTATGGTGTGATGGTGGGGTTTATTTCTTTTAATGTAATCAACCAAAGTTCAAACCTCATGGGATCACTCTCTACAACTTCAAAAATTAATATTACTTACACTCTAAATTAAGATATCCTTAATTTGGAAAAATTTAATTGGTTTCAAACTAAGGATTTTACTAACTAGAGAAGTTCCCAATGAAGACCTCTTGCTCCTCCCACTCCTCTTCCTATGCTAGAGAGATTTCCAAATTGCCACTTGCAAATGTTGTTACTATAGGTTTTGGCTCTTCAAAGAGTGTTTTGATGGTAAATTTGATGCCTTCCTAGGCTCTTCCATAAATTGTCGAGGGAGTTAGGGCTTCTCCTCATGTTTCTATATATTTTTTGTGTGATGCATTAAATCTAGCACCTTTTGTAAAGGAACCTTAGGGGTTGCTAGTTGTTGCAATGGGATTCTCTAGTGAAACTTCTCTAAAGTGTTTGGTTTAGGTCCTTCAACCCTTTTTTCCCATATAACACCTGCATCCCATGTATCCATCGCTTCAGGCGATGGGGTTTTGGTGGGCTTCGAACCTACTTCACTTTGGAAGTACTTTGACAGTGTAGTTCATTATTAGAATTCTTCCACTAAGAAGAGAAATATGAAAAAATATCTCCTAATATAATATCCAAAAAGAGGATATAAATTCAAATAACTATTGAAATTAAGGATTCAAATATTCAACCACTATCCATATATTCAACCAACTTAACAATCTAATATATACCCCATAATTTTTTTTATTGAAATGAATATTTAATAATAAATAATTAATCTAAAAAATAATTATAAAACAAATTTCTTACATTTAATCTTAGACAAAAATGAAAAGATAATAAATTTATAGAATATTTTCATATCATTTTGACAATCCATATATTCAACCAACATAACAATCTAATATATACCCGGGTGATCCCATAATAGTGGTTTACAATTTTTTGCCAAACTAGACACTGAAATTATTATTTTTAACTAAATCTTCACATTTAGGCACCTATAGCGCGTGAGGAATTTGAAGATGGTGCAAACTAGAGTCTCATCAAATTTTGTCTTTAGATTCTAAAAATATTGTTTTCAAAATTTTTGGAATCAAATTGCACTTCTTTTTCCATCTCCCACGAAAATAGATTTTTTTTCAGAAAACAACATTTTTAAAAAGTGGCCGCAGTATAATGCATAACTTGTTTTCCATGAAGGATAAAATTCTAATTCTTTCAAATTTAGATTTTTAACTTTGATATCTAGTGCTTCCACTTGGTTAGATAGTTTTTTATTGAATATTTTTTCCTTAATCAAGTTTCAAAGTCAAACAATTACAATTCAGACACAACGCGACCGTATAATGCGTAACATTTTTTGTATATGTCAAAATTTAATTTATTTTTTTTGTTGGATCAAGGACTTCAATATCTAGTGTACTCATATTTTTCATTTTTTTTTTGATAATCTTCTATTTTTCCACATGTGAAGAACAAAGAAATTCATTTTCGATGAAAAACCTATGTTTAATAAAACTTAAAAAACAAATACATAACAAAACCAAAACATATTAAAATTATATTCATTGGATAGCTTGTTCTGAGGAATACCATAATCATTTGAAATAAATTTTAAATGAATTCATTTGATCCCCCAAAATCTAAATCAAAAGTGATTTTTTATCAGCATTTTGATAGGTGTAAAGGAGATGCATTTATAGGTATGGTTTAAAACTAGTGAGGTTCTATCCAAGGGGGTTTGATCTAAGGTGATTTGATCAAACCCTCTTCAATTGGAATCCTTAAAATGGAACTTTTAAGGCTTAAATCATTATATTTTCTAAAAATATGTGATTTCAGCTAAAATTCGTTCCTCTCGAGGTTGTAAACCACTATTATGGCACCCACCCCATAAATTTTTATTGAAATGAATATTTAATAATAAATAATTAATCTAAAAAATAATTATAAAACAAATTTCTTACATTTAATCTTAGACAAAAATGAAAAGATAATAAATTTATAGAATATTTTCATATCATTTTGACAATCCATATATTCAACCAACTTAACAATCTAATATATACCCCATAAATTTTTTATTGAAATGAATATTTAATAATAAATAATTAATCTAAAAAATAATTATAAAACAAATTTCTTACATTTAATCTTAGACAAAAATGAAAAGATAATAAATTTATAGAATATTTTCATATCATTTTGACAAGTAATGTAGAAAAGAAAATTTGATATCATTTGTATTTGTATTATAAAGGAATATCTTTTCCATTTGGATTTTATTTTCAAGATGGTTGAAAGATTTTTAAATATTATGAAAATTTTGAAAAATAAACTACTTTATTCTCATTTCAATCTCCTAAATATTTATTTTGAGATGTTTTTTATAGCGTTCTTTAAGGATATCACATTATTATTAGGTATATAAAATTTAAAATATAATTGAACAAGTAAATAAGTTATAATATTAAATTATTAAAAAATAATATACAAATATTTAATATTTATTAATTTTTAAAATGAAATAATAATTGTAAAAAAAAATGAATGATTTTTTTAATCTTTGTATTGGGAATTATGTTTTGTTATGGAACTGGTACTGGCCTTATCAATTGGCGGTTGCAAGCAAACTTGGCTAAAGTTGGAAAAGTTCTATTTTCTTCCTATGGTGTTTGTCCTCGAAAGGCTACTCTCATTGGAAAACTTTATGGGAACGACTGATGTTTCAAGAAATATTTCATTTTTGATTAACTTAGTGAAAACTTTTCACATGTCATGTGATATGTTTTGATTAGAGGGGAAAACAAGTTTTGAAATGGAACTGAAACCATATATAAATAGGTTTTGAATGGACCCAAAACCATTTACAAATAGGTTTTGAAGGGACCTAAAACCCAAACTAGGATGATCATGCTACCAAAAGAAAAAGCTAGGAATAACCAACAGTGAAACCGAGAAAAAACCTTAGCCCAAACTAGCAGCAAACCCTGTTGCCAAACAAAGAACCAAGAAATTACAAGGATCTTGAACCCATAGGTCTTGATAGGGACCTTAAACCCAAGAAAATCACTTGCAACATCCAAGAAACAACACACTAGTTATTAAAGAAGATCACCCTCTCCAAACCATTGGTACAAACAACTAAGTCATAGATCAAAAGAAATAAAGCCCCAATATCAGAAAAAATTGATCCCAACAACATTCCATCTCCACCTCTATAGCAGAGGTCACCACAAATACTCAAGGCTCCAACAGTGTCCCACAAAATCCAACTATTCTCTCCACCTCTATAGGAGAAAAAACCAAGCTCGTTCTTACCACAACAACCACAACACCCTTGCAAACCAATAATCCACCTAAATAGGAATGAGATCCACCTCAATGGGAAATACATGAGTAAGCCTTCAGCCACAAAATACACCCCAAACCCAAAAGGAGAGGACTCCACCTTAAAAGAAGACCTAGTATCCAAAGAGAAGGAAAAGATTGCAATAGGAAGGAAGAACTTAGCAAACAACAATAGAAAAAGCAACTGGGTCATCGAAATAATCTTTGAATGCCACCTAACTCACAACATCTCCAAAGAAACCAAGAGAAGCTTCAACAAAAAAACTCCACTAAACAAAGCTGAACCAACACCATTTCAACACACGAGAACTTTTCCTCAAAAATTGCAGAGACATCCATTAGCAATCTAACAGACTAGGTCTTGAAATAAAACATGGAAAACCCCCCAACCAATAGAACCATCTCACAACAAATGTCCTCAAAGAAAGACACACACCCTTTCCAAGAAGCCTAGAAAGAGAGCCAAGCCAACAAAACTAAAAGGGAACTTTTAAGACCATCCAAACAAAAACTTTTAGCAACAATGGGGAGGGACAAAAACCACTCCACAACAGCCTCCAAAACAAAATAAACATTGAAGAACAATCTCATGAGGCTCACCCAACCCAAAACTAGGTAGAGAGTCAATGAAAGCGGAGCACCAAAGGGTAGAAATACAACCCACAAAAACCAAAGATCCACACCCTCAGAGGAGTCCAACCAAAACACCAAACCCTAAGAAAAAAAATGAACAACAACGAATAAGGGGGAAAATCTAGGAGTAGAGGAAGGAAGGAGACACCTACTCTTACAATAAAACTCACCCGATAACACCAAAGAAGGTGCAAACAACACCCAACAAAGCAAAGGAATGAAGTACTCCCCACCTGAGTAGAAATTCCACACCACCACAGGGGCCAATGAACCAACATAGGCTCCAAACTATAAGAATAATCATGAACATCCACTTGCCATTTGGAAGCCACAACCTGGCCGACAAAGACAACTCCAAGACAGGAAGCCTCCAAGGAGTGATTAGAAGAAAGAACCTAATCACCCACTCCCATCACCATGAAGAGCTAAATAAAAGGCCATAAAATAGAGTCTCGGCCCAAAGAAATAAATACACCCACTCGTAGACAGCAGGGGGGCCGCCAAAAGACACCAAAAACACTCCATCGAACAAGAAATCCCATCCACCAAAAGCCCGAGCCAAAAAAGGTAGAAAAAACTTCTGCAATGTCAAACCACCATCTGTAGAGTCACCGAAGATAATCTCTACAACACCAACATCCACATCCCCACCTAGATCATCGCTATCTTTTTACTCAGCATCTCCAATAGCCAAATCCTCACTCATATTCAAATTTCATCTCCTGCTCCTGCTCCTGCTCCCGCTCATCAACATTTTTAGGTATGTCATGTGATATGTTCGAATTAATATTCCTTGGAATTTTTGTGGTACTGGAATGATCAAATGGAGGCTATAGACATGCTTGGCTAAATCTGGAATGTTTCCTTTCATTGGTGAACATTTGGGGAATGTTGGATTTCCTGATGAATTTTGTGTCACCTTTTCACATGCCATGTGAAATGACTGAAATAATAATCTTTTCCAATGCTTATGTATTATGTTGGCACTAGGAAATTTCAAGCATTCCTAGGTACATGTATTAAAACATTCATGGCTTTTCTCCTCGTCACCGCCTTGAGGTATAATTGAATTGCAGTTTTGATTATGCTATTTTGTGTGAGGCCTTGTCATATGGGCTTCATCTGCTCCACCATTCTATAAAAATGGTATTCTGGTGGCTTTTTTCTTACTTCTATTATTGTATCAGCTTCACCATTCTCTGTTGGTCTAATGGATAGACTGTTTCAATTTTTTGTTCCTCCTCAAACTCATGATTGCTCGAGGTTCACTCTGTGGAAATTGCAACACACATTTTCAATCGAATGTAAATAGGTACATGATGCAAATGAATTGGTTTTGGGCTATGACTAACTTGAGCTTCATGTTTCTTCTCTTCCATATGAAGTTGCTTCGAGGTTCGTTTCAAATTTTTTGGATCTCCTTTGGTGTGTGGAGATGGTTAAGTTTCTTGTAGGCACATATATCCTTCCTCACATTTTCCCACTTTCTACTCTACATCCGACATTGGAGAACTATGATATTCTCTAGGGCACAAAAACTATGGGTGGCATATTTTGTAGGAAACATTTACTCTCTAACAAGCATTTTACTTTTCTCCTCTCTTCTATAGCTAATGGTTTGCTAAGTGATTGCCTAAAATATTTTAACTACTGGCTCCTCAGGCTTCAAAATATATATGGGAACTCTTTCTATGATGCTATCTAGGGGTTGTATGATGCAGTTCGCTTCTTAATTCAACATGCTCTCTTTGAGCCTCATGCAAAACCATTTTTTTGCCACCTGTGGATTTGGCTTCCTAAGAAGAAAGCTCTACTTAAGAAACTCCTTTCTTAGCTTCTTGGCTTTCTCCTCTCTAGCTTTTGATTTTGGGTCCTTCATACTTGCATCTTTGTCTTCATCTAACTCATTCTTGTCTTGCTATTTTGGTTGTCTTCTTGTCTACTTTATATGATTAGTTTTCTTTGGACTGGTGGTCACTTTTGACATGGCAACTTGGAAATGTTTCTCCTCTGTTGGCAATGTGCCTTCATACTTGCATCTTTGTCTTCATCTAACTCATTCTTGTCTTGCTATTTTGGTTGTCTTCTTGTCTACTTTATATGATTAGTTTTCTTTGGACTGGTGGTCACTTTTGACATGGCAACTTGGAAATGTTTCTCCTCTGTTGGCAATGTGCAGAAAATATATGTGGTCCTTTATGATGGTAGTTTGAATGTGCCCCTTCTCTATGGGATTTTTGCTTGAATGTCACTTCTCTTCTATCCTATGTAAATGGTGATAATGTCTTATGTTCATTGCGGTCATTTTTGAATTGTTTCCCCATTTTGTTTCTCATCTTTAAAGCCTCTCCTTCCTCTTCTAGTCTGCTTTTCTTTAAGTGTTTCTTCCTGCTTGAAATTAGATTTTTTAATACTCTTTATATTAATAAAATATTTTTCAGTGGCTTCATCACTTTTATTCAAAATAATAATAATAATTCTTAATTAAAATATAAAAATCTCTCAAATAAATAAGATGGTTCATATTGATTTCTTGATACTTTGTGGATCGATGCATTAAATATGTATATACTAATTTATAAAAATAAATACTATAAGAATATAGTAGATAAATGGTCAAAAAAATTGTGATAACCATTCAATTTTTCCAATAAGAGTTGAAGAGTTGCTAGGGCAAGTGCACTAGAGATGATCAAGTGGAGGCTTCACAGATTAGTTCTAGGAATAAGGGAAAGAATGTGGAGAGTGATCCTCTCACCCTTGAGGATGAGATTGGAAGAAAGAACTAGAAAGCTTTGACTTTCGAAGAAAAGCTCCAATTCCTTTCCAAGGAATGACAAGCAATTAAGGGTCTTCATCTCCACGAAGATCAGTGATTGGTTTTGTGTGAGTGTTGGTCATTGGATAGTCTTGTGTCTTTTTTTGTTGGTCTTCTCTTTAGTTCTTGTTTTTATTTTTTAATTTTTCACTTCATGTGAGCAACTTCTTCTTGGCATCTATGGCCATTTTGTAATAGATGCAAGCCCTTGCCATTTTATCACAATCAAAACATAAAGGCATTTAAATGAAGATACATGAACTTCTATTATCTCAAAGGACAATGCAGATAAGAAAAGGGATAAATATTCTATATTTTAACAAACATTTAGTTTTATTATTTCATCAAAGTTAGTGAAGTTATTCAAAGAGATGTATCCCTTGAACTATAATTTTTTACCCACATAAGAAAAAAATAATATATAAGGGATAAAAGTGTATACTTTATATTTAATTTTTTAGAGATTACAAATATATTTCCACAATCCTTATTTCATTTTATTTATGAATATTTATATTTTATTACAATTTCCTTTGTTTTAACCTAATGATTATTTATGACATTTTCCTACCTAATATTATATTTTTTTGATGTGAACTAATATTTATTATAGACAATTTAGCTTAGCCTAGTCTATCCATTTAAAATAATAATGTCCCTTCTTCAAGACACATTTTTCCAGAGATTGATCATTATTATGTCATCTTACGCACAAAATACTTGGAATCAAACAACTAAGGACTTGTATTAATAAGTGATATAGTTAAGATTAATGAATGGAATGGGTGGTGGACTTCTACTTATAGCAAGAGGACACAAGACCACTTATAATAGTACTTTAACGTCCCTATGACACCAAGGAACATGAAGTTAAAAAATCCTTAAACAGGTCTAACTCTACACGAAACTGCACTCCCCTTGCTAGGATTATTTTTTCATGAACATGGAAAATCTTATGATATTTAAATTTTATTAAACTATTTTTTTAAATATGTTCTTAGGTGTATAGGATATTAGTGGAAAATAATTTGCAATAATATTCCACCTATAGTTTGTAAATAAAGTCATAAGAGATGATGGTGTCCATTGGTATAAATTATTAATAATTCACTAAAAAAATAATTATATCCTCAAGTTAGACTCTTGAAAACAAGGGAAAGATGACTCCTCAAGTTCAATATAGGTGGGTTTTAGCTTTTACAAGTTGAAAACTTGGAAAGGAGAGAAAATGTGACTATATATAGATGCCAAAATGATTGGATTTGCATATTCTAAAAGGAATTCCAAGGAGTGAGATGTTTTATTTTTCCAGGAGGATTTTGAGCACCATGTCTTACCATGGTATGAAATCCTATAATTTGGGAAACTTCTAGTTGAATATCTCTTCTATATTTATTATAAATTGGATCTTTGAAATGGTTAGGAGATATGTCTTCTATTGCTTTCAGAAAGAGTTCATAGGCACACAAGTGTTGTTATATTGGAGATGAATAATGACTGAAGGATGGTGTTTCTTTGTAATTTTGTTTGAAGAAGAAAATTAATACTTGGCCTCTCTTCTTGGTAGATTTTATTTCTACAAGGATTTTTCCACATAGATGTGTAATGTGATTTTCTCATATGATTTTTCCTAAATTTATTAATGATATTGTACAATTAAGCATGCTTTCATAAATTGTGATTCATGAACAAGAATACTTAATTTGAAAATTTTATGCTTAAATATAGATTTTGATATTTTAGTAGTTTACCTTTCTTATCCTAGCATTTTGGTATCAATTCTTGTCCACCTTTGGTTCTTATCATTGGAAAGTTTTTATGGGATGTAATAGGACTTCTATTTATTTTTTATAATTTCTAAAAGAAAACCATGGTTGTGTCTACATCCGATATGGATAATGAGAAATTTGATGGATGCAATTATGATTTGTGGAAGTCGAAAATGAAGGATTTTTAGAAGAAGAAATATATGGACACTAACAACAAAGGAATATAAGCCTTATAGTATTGACCAAGAATTCTTGGAGAGGATGGATACGAAATAAAGGTGGAAAATATGGATTTCTATTGTAGACTCTCTCCTTTTAAATTAATAAATTTAGCATACCAATATTTCCCTATGGAAAAAAATAGGTGAAATTTATTAATATAAAATGCTTTTGAATAAATTGTATTTGAAAAGAAATTTATTTTATCTAAAAATGAAGGTGAATTATTAGTTGAGAATTTAAATTTATTTAATTTGATTTTTTAGTTAATTAGCCTCTATCGCTATTAAGATAAATGAGGAATATTAGTATATTATTCTTCTTGTTTATTTTCCTACGTCACTGGAGAGTATTATTCTTGTTATAAATTGAATTCTCTTGTTACAACTTTATTGGCCTTATAATTAAGGAATAAATCCACTACATATAGTACTATAGATTCTCTTAGAAAGTCTCAAAAAGGAGGAGGATCTAGGGAAGAAAAGGGGGTCTATAGATAAGTCCAATAAAAAAATCCTATAAATAATAAACTGAAGTGTTGGAGTTTCTGTAAAAGAGAACATGTGAAGAAGAAATGCAAAACTAAGAAGAAAAAATTGGATTCTTACAGTATAGAAAAAATTCTCAAATAAACATATTGAAGCATTAAGTATCTCTTAAAATATTATGTTTGATGATTATTGGTTGGTTGAATCAATATGATCATGCCACATGACTCCTCATAAGGAGTGGTTTTTCTCATATTTGACATACAATGATAGGAAAGTATACCTTGGGGACAACAATTCATATGTAATAGTTATTTATAGAAAGGTACAATTATGCTGAATGAAGAGAGGATACTCAATTATTTTGCATAATCATTTTTGTTTTTTTTTTTAACTATAGGAATTGGGTAGCCCCCATATAAACTGCAGTGCACTTAATAAACTTTTTTCCATGTGACTAGTGACGGTGGCACAATATGCCCTCCAGTACCACGAGGATAGGGGGAGACTAGATCTTGTGGCCTCTTACTTGCAACACGATGATTTTTCCAGTCAAACAAGGCCCCTCGTCCCAATTATTTTACATATTCTTGGATTAGTGAAAATTTTACTTTCTATTTATAAGTTGAATGATTTAGGAATACATGTAACATTGGATAAGATAATTTATAAGTTGGTGAGAAGAAACTTAGTGGTAGAAAAATGTTCAAGAATGGGAGCCTTATTTACTTTGAATATCACTATTATTTGTAATTCCACATATTTAACTAGAGAATATTAAAATGAATGTACTAGTGGTACTGTATATTAGGTAGCATAAGCAAAAAGTATTTAAAGACTTTATGAATAAAAGGTAGGTTTAGGGTATTTTTTATCTAATGATTATTTTAATTTTGTGTTTTTTTCTTTTTATAAACATAATAAGTCACTATTTCTTTCAAGAAATTATAAAGAAAATAAAATTTACATCATATATATGTTAGTTCTACTATTAAATATTGATATTTTGTAACCATCATTGTTGATTTTTAATATTCACCTAGATTTATTTTTTGTGATATAAATATAAAATTTTCAATAAGTTTAAACAATTTAAAAGCCTTACTAGAGAAGAAATGAGAGTGTAAGATAATGTTTTTGAGATATCTAATGGGAGTGAGCATTTTTATATGTAATTTGATGAGATTTGTAAGAATATAATTATAATTAGAAATAATACTATGTACACATCACATTCAATGAGGTGGTAGAAGAGATGCACCAAAGCTTAATGGAGATACCAAAAGTATGTTAAGTGGTGTGTAGCTGGATAGATTATTTTAAGTAAAATCTATGAATACTACAAGTTACTTGATAAATAGATATCATTGTAAGGTTCTTGATTTGACACCTTTTGAAGCATGGATAGGTAAATTTGTGTTTCAAATTTACGGGTTTTCAGTTGATGTTTATGTTAATGTGCTAATAGAAAATTTATTGAAAATAGACCCAAAAGAATACAAATACATCTTCATCAGATATGGTGAGAATATTAATGGTTACAAGATTTGGAATCCTCTACCCATGGAATTTTTATATTCTAGAGATGTGTTTTTTAGGTATTTTAGAGATAATTTTGTTTGAAGATACCAAAAGATAAAGAAGGGAAAAATTAAAAAAAAAATTGAAAAATAAGATTCCTATGTGGAAGAAAAATATGGATTCGACAATGGAGAAGAAGAAGAGAGTTCAAGTGGTATTTATAAGCATGGTTACCTTAACGAGGTTAAAGAACAAGGAGAATACCTTACTCCATCATTTGGGATGGGTATTAATGAGACATAATTATTTCCAAGATGCATAATCTATTTGTAGCCAAAAATAAAGAAGCATGCATCCAATTTTATTGGTCATACAATTAAGTTCATTTGAGCATAGTATCCTTGATATATATGCAAGTAGGATCTATCATTTTACAATCTTATATACATGCAGTACATCTCCATTCATTTTTACACTTATGGACCTATTATAATAGTCATCATTGGTCCCCTAGACAAATTAAAATTATTCATTTACTATAGAATGTATCATAAATAACATAAGAACCAAGTGGCATAGTAAGTAATTATAATAAACATGTGAGAAATGGCTAGCTAAATTAAATAACTATAATATAAATTTCTACTTGGAAGTCACAAAGTGAAAAGTAGAATCTCACTTGTGTACCATAGTTCAATGGACCAAAAAGTATCTACTAATAAAATAATGTATACTCCATTTACATTAAAAATACATTTGATAAATTTGATCCTTGATAAGTGGATATAGTTTGTAAAAAATCAAAAACCTATAATACCCCTTGTGTTGCTAATACTCTTAGACACTCTTATGTGTTGGTTTTGTACTTGGTTTGTGATGGTGATTAGTTCACCGGATTGGTTGTGTGTGGATTTATAGTTTAGTTGGTTTGTTACACTTGATATTACTTATGATGGTTGATGATGCATTACGTGATGATCATATTATTTGGTTATGCTATGTTTTTCTTTAATAATATACGTGATGATGTTGTGATTCTATGTTGCTTTGGTTTTTGATGTGTCTGCTAGTGAGTCTTGGTGAAAGGACGGAGTAGCATCACTTGCTCGTGAGTGCCCTGCTACCCCGTGATTACCTTTGACGGTGTGTCTGTAATGGAGATTTACATGCTACTTGACGTTTGTTGCTATGTAAGATGTAGGTACTAGACACCGACTCCACCTGCCTGATAGGTCTGAGTGTGTCTCATAAACCCAATAGGTATGATGCTAAAAAGGGAGTTGATAAGGAAGTGTTCCCATCCCAAGTCCGTCGCCTCATTGTGAATCTTACAGTGTCGTTGTCTTGACCTTGTCTGTGTTTCAGTATTGGTTGTTGTTGATTATTTATTTTATTTGTCAATAGTTGTTATTTAATTAATCTTTATGTTATATGTGATTAATTAATGCTATTTTGTTGATATGATTATTAGTAGAAAATTATAGTTAAGTTAAATATTAGATTTAAATATTGTAAATTAAAAGTTCTTTTATTAATTAATAGGAATAAATTAATTAATTTAAATAAATAATGTTGTTGAGAATTGTAGATTATATCTTTCAAAATATTAATACTATAAAATTTAAGGTATTATCATGTGAGGATAAATGTGAAAATAAATGAATTTTTAATTAAATTTGTGGGATAAATGTGAGCTTTAAAATCAAGAAAAAAGGAACCAATGCATCTTGTGGATTTTTTGGAAAAGAAAGAGCTTTATTTATTTTTCTTTATTTTTGTGAAGAAGAAGAAAGAAGTTTTCTCTTCATGGGAAGAGTTTTGGTTTCTAGTTTTTTTTTAGGGAAGAAGTAACGATGGTTTGGAAAAATATGTGTGTGCTTCTTTGTTAATTTGTCTATAAAGGAAAATAAAATAGATTGATTCAAAAGTTAGCTTGGTAGAAGGGATTGGAGAAGGAAATGCTGAGGAAGACTAATTTCGAGAAAGGAAGAAGGATACCATTCCGGTGGATTCGACATCAAACGAAGGACTCCATGTTCCTCTTTGTTTCATTTAAATTCCTTTGTTCTATTCGTTTCTATTGGAAAAAATAAATATCTTGCCTGTGTTTGAATTAGATAATTTTATTTAAAAAGTAGATTGTGTTTTGGAAATCTATTTTGGGTGAAAAATTTTAAACCCTCTGTAGAAAAAACTGTAGAAAACTCTCTGATTATTGTTCAGTAAGTTAGTTGTGAAATACTTGACTTGAAAAGAAAATAAATTATTATGGGGTTAAAATTTGCATACCTAGATTTATATTGTGTCTGAAAGAAAATCAATTTGTTATCTATTTTATTTTTAAATATACTTGTGTGTAAATATATATATAAATGTATATATATATATATATACAAATACGTATAAATGTATATACACATATATATTATTATGTTCTTTAAAAAAAAAAATTGTATAAAAATTACATACAGACCTGTATATTTGTTGTTTTTAAAAAAAGAACATATAAAAACAAAAATTTATAAAAAAAAAATATTAATAAATTTATGGGGGGGGCTTGGATGCAGCCGTACCACCCTGCTCCTCGTGGTGGATTGTGCACAACCCACCATGGTTGTGCACAACAGTCGTCGGCTGCTGGGCGCAGCCATGGTGGGGACTACGGCCTCCCCATACGAGGAGGTTCGTAGTCCCTCCACAAGGGTTGCAGCCTTTAAAAAGTTTTAATTTATTTTTTATATAAATTTAGATTTATTAAATTAAATTTTATTTGATTTATTATTATATATATATGTATATATTTTAATATATATGTATATATGTGTATATATGGATCATGACTATATTGTTAACTTTATAATGTAATTTAAATGTATGATTTTAAATATATAATTTAAATATATGTATATTTATACGTATAGATGTATATACATGTAAAAACGTGTATATATATATGTATATATATATATATGTATATATATATGTATATATATATATATATGTATATATATATATATATATATGTATATATATATATGCTGAAATTATGGGAAAATTAGATGATGTTAAAATTTGCGATGTTGGATATTATGGTGTTATTGATTTATTTGGAAATAAGCATTGTTAATTAAATTAAGTTGAATGATTTCGGATAAATTATTATTTATTTATTTTAGTGAAATTCAGCATGGAGATACGCTAAATTGTGTTTGTTGAGTTATAGCATACTTGACTACGTAATTGTTTACTCTTGAATTTTCCTTAAGTCAATTGAATTTTCGTTATGTCAATTATGGCTTTTTCTTGAATGGGTTATGGTCATATGGGAAAACCCTTAAGTCAGTTATCCTTCTGTAGGAGCTTAAGTTGCTTAGGGACTTCCAGAGGCATGGGGAAAAGATGATTGTATTTGTGATCTTTTAATTTAAAACTTGTCCCTATTTTGACTAAGAGATGTGATCTTGAGTTTTCATGTGGGTTGTACCATTTTTATGGGTATTGATTCATATGAATTTTGGCAAGATGTTTTTGCCTCACGGTTGTTCTATTTTGTGGTTCAGTGTTCTTGTTGGAACAACCCAGTGGAATTTGATGTTATGTTTTGGGTTCTAGGGAGAGTGGCTCTATGTGGGCACCAGGGCACAAAGGGGCTGTTAGGATAACCCACATTAGAGTTAGAGTAATATGTGATAATCTAATTAATTAATTAATGGGTGGGTGGTAAAACATTAATAAGATAATTATGGATGCCTCGTCCACCTGTTAGGGCTTTCATAGACTAAAGGTGGGCTGAGAAGGCCGTGGTTGGCAAGGTCATTGCCTCATCTTTATGAGAGGTTAACAATTCCGCACGAATCACCCTATGGGGTCGGCGCCTAGAGAGGTTGTCAAGATAACCATAGATGGGGGCCGACGCCTAGAGAAAGGCAATCAGGATAACCCATGTAGGACTGTGCGATGAAACTCTCCCATAGCTTCCCTTGCATTTGCTTTTGTGCATATCTGGAGGCAGTTATATCTTATGTTGTTAAGGAAATTGTTTCTTGATGTTGTCATTGTATCCTCCTTTCAGTTATTCAATGCTGCATATATGCCTCATGGCAACTTTATTGGTGTTGGTGAAAGGTGCCCTTGGATTTTATTGTTGATTGATTATGTGGTCTCATGATTTGGTGACTTGGAATTTTATTGTTGTTGGCACCTCTTATGGCGATTTAATGTTGATCTATGACTTTGGCAGTTGGTTCTGGTTGGAATTTCCTCTAGCATTCCCTTGAGTTGTTATTGTTGCTTGCTCTTGAAAGTGGTCTTTTGATGTTATTTTTCCTTTGTGTTATTTTTCTTTTCATGTTGGAGTTTAGTCTTGTGTTTTCTGTTTCGATGTTCTTGTTTAGGGATCCTTCCTTATTTACTCCTAGCACGGGGGTGGTTGGGTGGAACATGCTACGCACCCTGTTGGGTCCCCTATTATGTAGTTGAACCTTTCAGTGCAGAGTTTTGTAGATACAGTTTGATCCAGAGTTCATATGTTACCAAATGTATACTTGTACTCTAGATGTATTATATGTATTTATGTATCACTCCCACGTGTGTTGGGAAGACTTATGATGTAATTTTGTATATGTATTCAATGAGTTGTATTAGCAGACAGATGTATGCACACTATGTAATTCATCCTTGAACTATGATTGTAAATATTGTCAATGTTGTGTCGTATCTGTGGAAATATGTACTTTATATTTCCATGTTTAGTTTATCGTAAATGCATGTATGGTTTTCATATGGTTTATTCTTGTCACATTGTTTATCATTTATTAATGTTTAAAATTGAAGTTAAGTGAATGAATGGGTTAGTTACGTAATGTCACCTCATGTACCCCAAAGGACTTAGGTGTTTAATTTGTAATCTTTTAAATGTAATGTATACAATAATTATACACTTTAATTGTTTAAAAAAAAATTGTACCATAAATTTTAGATGTATTAGTTTTCTTTGGAGTTGTATGGTGGGGCATTACACATGGTATCAGAGCCTAGGTTCAAACACCGGGGCACTATGAGCCCATTGCATTGACCTAGTTGCTCGTACTCCTAAGGGTGTGTCATTTCGTTTGTGTTTTTTGCCCATAGTTATCTGAGTTTGTCTCTAGGTGATGTAGGTCCAAAGGTGTAGAAATCCAGTGGAAAGGATAGGACCCTTGGTGTAGTGTGCAATACACTGATATTCTTCCTACCGGAAATGCATTTTGGACCCTTGTGTTACCCTTGTGTTTCCCTTGTGTTACCCTTATTTTTTTTATGGCTTCTAGGAGTAAGCCATGTTCTAGGGGGGGAGGATGTAATACCCCTCATGTTGTTGATACTCTTAGACACTCTTATGTACTGGTTTTGTACTTGGTTTGTGATGGTGATTAGTTCACCAGATTGGTTGTGTGTGGATTCATAGTTTAGTTGGTTTGTTGCACTTCATATTACTTATGATGGTTGATGATGCATTACATGATGATCATATTATTTGGTTATGCTATGGTTTTCTTTAATAATATACGTGATGATGTTGTGATTCTATATTGCTTTGGTTTCTGATGTGTTTGCTAGCAATTCTTGGTGAAAGAACGGAGTAGCATCACTCACTCGCTCGTGCCTTGCTACCCCACAATTACCTTTCACGGTGTTTTTGTAATGGAGATTTACATGCTACTTGACGTTTGTTGCTATGCAAGATGCAGGTACTGGACACCAACTCCACCTACTTGACAAGTCTGAGTGTGTCTCATAAACCCAACGGGTATGATGTTGAAAAGGGAGTTCATAAGGAAGTGTTTCCATCCCTAGTTCGTCGCCTCGTTGTGAGTTTTACAGTGTCATTGTCTTGACCTTGTCTTTGTTTCAGTATTGGTTGTTGTTGATTATTTATTGTATTTGTCAATAGTTGTTATTTAATTAATCTTTATGTTATATGTGATTAATTAATGTTATTTTGTTGATATGATTATTAGTAGGAAATTGTAGTTAAGTTAAATGTTAGATTTAAATATTGTAAATTAAAATTTAATTAATTAATTAATAGGGATAAATTAATTAATTTAAATAAATAATGTTGTTGAGAATTGTAGATTATCTCTCTCAAAATATTAATATTATAAAATTTAAATATATTATCATATGAGGATAAATGTGAAAATGAATGAATTTTTAATTAAATTTGTAGGATAAATGTGAACTTTAAAATCAAGAAAAGAGGAACCAATGCATCTTGTGGATTTTTGGAAAAAGGGAGAGCTTTATTTATTTTTCTTTATTTTTGTGAAGAAGAAGAAAGAAGTTTTCTCTTCACGGGAAGAGTTTTGGTTTTTGGTTTTTTTTGGGGGAAGAAGTAACAACAGTTTGGAAAAATATGTGTGTGCTTCTCTGTTAATTTGTCTATAAAGGAAAATAAAATAGATTGATTCAAAAGTTAGCCTAGTAGAAAGGATTGGAGAAGGAATTGGTGGGGAAGACTAATTTCGAGAAAGGAAGAACGCTACCGTGCCGGTGGATTTGACATCAAACGAAGGAATCTAGGTTCCTCTTCATTTCATTTAAATTCCTTTGTTCTGTTAGTTTCTATTGCAAAAAATAAATATCTTGCCCATGTGTTTGAATTGGATAATTTTATTTAAAAAGTAGATTGTGTTTTGGAAATCTATTTTGGGTGAAAACTTTTAAACCCTCTGTAGAAAAAACTATAGAAATCTCTCTAGTTATTCTTCAGTAAGTTAGTTGTGAAATACTTGACTTGAAAAGAAAAGAAATTATTATGGGGTTAAAATTTGCATACCTAAATTTATATTGTGTCTGAAAGAAAATCAATCTGTTATCTATTTTATTTTTAAATATACTTGTGTGTAAATATATATATAAATGTATATATATATACATATATATATATATATATGTATATATATATATAGATATATGTACACATATATTATTCTGTTTTATTAAAAAAAAATTGTATAAAAATTACATATAGACCTGTATATTTGATGTTTTTAATAAAAGAATATATATATATAAAATATTTATAAATTTATGGGGGGGGGTCAGCTGCCGCCGTACCACCACACTCCCCGAGGTGGACAGTGCACAACCCACCATGACTACACACAACAGCCATCGGCTATTGGGCACAACCATGGTGGGAGCTGCAACCTTTAAAAAAATTTAAATTTTTTTTATGTAAATTTAGATTTATTAAATTAAATTTTATTTAATTTGTTATTTTATATTAAAATATATATATGTGTGTGTATATATGGGTCATGACTATATTGTTAACTTTATAATGTAATTTAAATGTATGATTTTATATATATAATTTATATATATGTAAAGATGTATATACCTGTAAAAACATGTGTGTATATATATATATATATGCTGAAATTATGGGAAAATTAGATGATGTTAAAATTTGCGATGTTGGATATTATGGTGTGATTGATTTAATTGGTAATAAGCATTGTTAATTAAATTAAGTTGAATGATTTCGGATAAATTATTATTATTATTTTTAGTGAAATTGAGCATGGAGATATGCTAAATTGTGTTTGTTGAGTTATAGCATACTTGAGTACGTAATTGTTTACTCTTTAATTTTCATTAAGTCAATTGTGGCTTTTGCTTGAATGGATTATGGTCATATGGGAAAACCCTTAAGTCCGTTATCCTTGTGTAGGATCTTAAGTGGCTTAAGGACTTCTAGAGGCATGAGGAAAAGATGATTGTATTTATGATCTTTTAATTTGATACTTGTCCCTATTTTGACTAAGAGATGTGATCTTGAGTTTACATGTGGGTAGTACCACTTTTATGGGTGTTGATTCATATGACTTTTGGTGAGATGGTTTTATCTCGCAGCTATTCTATTTTGTGGTTTAGTGTTCTTGTTGGTACAACCCATTCGAATTTGATGTTATGTTTTGTGTTCTAGTGAGAGTGGCTCTACATGGACGCCGGTGCACAAAGGGGTTGTCAGGATAACCCACGTTAGAGTTAGACTAATATGTGATAATCTTATTAATTAATTAATGGGTGGGTGGTAAAACATTAATAAGATAATTATGGATGCCTTGTCCACCTGTTAGGGATTTCATAGACTAAAGGTGGGCCGAGAAGGTTGTGGTTGTCAAGGTCGTTGCCTCGTCTTCACAAGAGGTTAACGGTTCTGCACGAGTCACCCTATGGGGCCGGCGCCTAGAGAGGCTGTCAGGATAACCATAGATGGGGGTTGACACCTAGAGAAAGGAAGTCAGGATAACCCATGTAGGATTGTGTGATGACACTCTCCCATAGCTTCCCTTGTGTTTTCTTTTGTGTTCAACTGGAGGTGGTTGTGTCTTATGTTGTTAAGGAAATTGTTTCTTGATGTTGTCTTTGTAGCCTCCTTTCAGTTATTCAATGTTGCATATATGCCTCATGGAAACTTTATTGGTGTTGGTGAAAGGTGCCCTTGGATATTTATTGTTGATTGATTCTGCGGTCTCATTTAGTGAGCTTGGAATTTTATTGTTGTTGGCACCTCTTATGGCGATTCAATGTTGATCTATGATTTTAGCAGTTGGTTCTGGTTGGATTTTCCTCTATCATTCCCTTGAGTTGTTTTTGTTGCTTGCCCTTGGAAGTGGTCTTTCAATGTTATTTTTCCTTTGTGTTCTTTTTCTTTTCATGTTGGAGTTTAGTCTTTTGTTTTATGTTTGTATTTTCTTGGTCAGGGTCCTTCCTTATTTACTCCTAGCATGGGGGTGGTTAGGTGGAATGTGCTACGCACCCCATTGGGTCCCCTATTATATAGTTGAATCTTTCAGTGTAGAGTTTTGCAAATACAGCTTGATCCTGAGTTCATATGTTACCAGATGTATACTTGTACTCGAAATGTATTATATGTATTGATGTATCACTCCCACGTGTGTTGGGAAGACTTATGATGTAATTTTGTATATGTATTCAATGAGTTGTATTAGCAGATTGATGTAATGTATAAGCACACTATGTAATTCATCCTTGAACTATGATTGTAAATACTATTAATGTTGTGTCATAAATGTGGAAATATGTACTTTATATTTCCAAATGCTTATTTTATTGTAAATGCATGTATGGTTTTCATATGGTTTATTCTTGTGACATTGTTTATCATTTATTAATGTTTAAAATTGGCGTTAAGTGAATGAATGAGTTAGTTACATAATGTCACCTCGTGTACCCCAAATTACTTAGGCGTTTAATTTGAAATTTTTTAATTCTAATGTATACAATAATTTATACACTTTAATTGTTTAAAAAAAATTGTACAATAAATGTTAGATGTATTAGTTTTCTTTGGGGTTGCGTGGCAGGGCATTACAAAACCTATCATATAAACATATGTCATGCACAATGATTGACCCACTTTCATTAGTCATATACATGTTATCTTTAATATCCTTCACAAAGAAAAAAATCATATACACCACCACTTATAAGTTAACTTGATAGCTAAACTAATGGTGTACAACTTGTGTGTAGATTGGAAAGAGTGGGGAAACAACCAACCAAGACCACTTATCACTTGATCTAAAATTATAATAATCGAATGATTGAAAACAAAAAGTGCTTAATAAATACATAGAAGTTGAGAGATAATATAACTAAAATTTAAATGTCCATATCACCCATCCCTTGCACACTACAAAACTAGTATGTTCCAACACATCCTTTGTATTCCCACCACATCGCTAAAAAATTATAATCCATATCCAAAGGGAGACCACCAAATTAGAACATCAAGTTGCAATATTTCTTACCTCACGTATACATCATGGATATATTAGATAATAATATTACTACTATGGATTGCATAGAGTGGAGGACCTATGATTCAACCCACTTGCTATAATCCAAGGTGTTAATAATCAATCACCTCCTAAACAAAAAGGTATAACTTAAGTTGGTAATGATGAGAAATAGATAGTTACCAAATAAAAAACATAAAATATAGGATAAATAAAAGGAAATTGGTCAAAACAAAGTAGAGTTTATGAGTAATATTTTTCAAGTCTTAGTTAACACATAGAAAAATAAATAATACGTGCAAGTCCAAGGATACAAAAGGCATTATTAATTGTAGGAGCACAATATAAATAGTTTCTTAGGAACCCACTAAATTTAGTTTCTCAAATTACATAAGAAATTATATCAATAGAGAATTACAAAAATCCAAGTAAAAGGTATGATAAGGATTAGTGTTGATCCTAGAATAATGTGCCCCAATTGTGGGACATTCTAGGATTTTTTCTTAAAATCATATTTTTTATGAAAAATGATTTAAATGTAAATAGGTTTCATCTAAAGGGGTTTGTTTTAGATATTTTCATCAAACCCCTTGTATTAAATCCTCATTAGGAGAGCCCCTTAGGGTTATTTAGACCCCTAATAAAGCCTTCTCTACAGTTATCAAAATGTAGACAAAAGGTAATTTTGCTTCACCCTTTAGGGGATGAAATCAAGTCATTTGGAAATTCCATGCCATAATAATGTTGTCCCATAATATTAAATTTTTATAGTATGATATATATTATTTTTTCTTTACTATTATATTTTTGTATTGTAGAAAAATGTATCCCTTTTACATTTTCACACCTAATTAGGAATTAATATTAAAATGAACTTAATTATGACTTAATTTAGTGTTGTAATATGTATTTTACATATTCAAATTAATTTTAGGGCCCTAGTAATTAAACTGGACTTAATTGTGCCTTATTTTAGTGATGTAGAGTGCGCCCCTTTACACTTTCACACTTATTTAGGGCTCCTTTAATTAATTGAGCTTAATTTTCCTTAATTGGCCTATTAAATTCAAATACTAGCCTAATTAATTGCATTTTCCAAAGAGGAAACCCAACATTCATTAATGCCTTAACATAACACTTCTCATTGAGCAATGTGTGTCCTAGGTGGGTGACCTAGGACCCATTTGCCCATGGGTGAATGGGACCTCCCTTAGACCTAGGGCCTATATTTAAATTATGTTTTTGGTGGTATTTTAAAATTTCCAAATCTATATTCAGATGTTGGCTTGTGTTATTTGAATTTTTGGTAATTAATGTTACATATCTATAAATATAAGGTCATTTCACTATGTTTCACCTAGCAAATTTTCAAGATCTAAGAGAGCACTTTCAAGAGAATTTTAAGAGCAATTCAACACATTCAAAATCAGATTTAATGAAGACTTATTGTAAAAATCAAGATCCAATTGTAACATCAAATTCTTTTTCATCATGCATATTTTTGGAGCTAATATGATGATGTAGGTTTCATGATCCATTCATCCATTCAAAGCATTATATCAAGTCAAAAATCAAGATCAAGATCCACATCCATTGAATCCATTTCATGCAAGTTGCAGATCTACATTCCAAGGTTCATTCAAGGGTTTTGTGAGTTGTGACATTGAGTTGTTCATTAATCATTCCTTTCATGCTATTTTTTTAAATTTCAAGGTTTGATTACCAAAATAGTGATTGAACAAAGAAAAATCGCATTCACCAAAAATAAAACATTTTTCCCTCCTGATTTATGTTTGTAGATTTAGGTGGAAGAAATATTTAAGATCTCGTGTAGAGAAAAATTGAAGAACTTGTCAAAGTTACAAAAGTTGTCATAAAAGTTGTCATCTCATGAAAACTCACTTGCATAATTTATTTCTAGCTTTTCAAACCTAAAACCTGATGGAATTATGTGCCTCAAATTCACTGGTGGGCCCCCAGCTTGGTCATCATCAAGTCAAATTACACCAAGTGATGAGTTCAAACCTTTACTACCATCCTGTGGTGTCTCATGGAGTGACACCACGATGGTGTATGAGGCTTGGTGTAGTAGACTGGTAGATACCGCCATATAGTGGCGAGCTAGTTTGTTTATAGAGGTATAGTGAGGGACAGTGGATGACTAGATGTCTTTGTGAGATAGTGAGTTATTGATAGTTAAATGGTTTGTGACCGATTTCCTATGGATTCAAATCGAACCAACTCCTTGGTTGAATGGAAAACATAGAACAAATGTGAATAGGAATTGTAATGTTCTTGAATGTAGTGAACTTATTATGTTGTTTGATTGGAGAGTGAGGTTAATTAGAGAAATGTAATGTTGTTGAAGTTGATACTGTGAATTAACATCTAAAAGCACAAATCTTTAACTCTATATGTAAACATCATTTACTGTAATACAAAGTGACTTTTCTTGGTGTGTGGGTTTTTCTCTCGTAAGGGTTTTCCCATGTAAATCTAGTGTTCAATTTTGTGTGATGGTTAATTGTATATTGTATTACTTGTGAATGTGTTTCTTAATTGGTATTGTAATTGGAAATTAAAATGAACTGTCTGTAATTATTTCCTGAGAATTGGCATTAGGAAGGTGATTTTGCACTTAGCTTTCCTTACAAGTGGTATTAGAGCCTGACTAGTTGTGTTATCCTTGTGGGTGTCATGTTTTTGGTGCTAATTTTGTTGAGTGGGAGTTTTGTAAAGAGAATCAATTTGAAAACTTGTTACATTTTTTAGATGGCAAGCACATCGGAGGAGTAGAAATTGATAAATTTAATGGTGGAAATTTTGAGTTCTGGAAACTCAAAATGGAAGATTTGATTGTGGATCATGACCTATGGATTTTTGTTTCTAGAACAAAATCATCAGGCATAAAACAAGAAGATTGGGATCTAGTTGATAGAAAGGAAAAAGGGCTTATTAGACTATGTCTAATAGAATCTCTTCTCCTGAATGTCCATGAGGAGAATATTGCAGTTTCCTTGTGGAAGAGACTTGGTGACATCAAGGGAAATCTCTGGTGAATAATTTATTCCTCAAGAAGAAGTTATACTCCTTGAAGATGGAGGAAGGAGCATTTGTAGCAGACCATCTGAATTCATTTAGCATGATTGTTGCTCAATTGGCATCTATGGGTGTAAAGATTGATGACGAGGATCATTGTATGCTTTTTCTTTGTTTTTTGCCTGACACGTGGGACCATTTGGTAATGGATATTGGAAATACAACAACCACTTTCAAGATGAACGATGCAATTGCTTCCCTATTTTCAGAAGAAGTGCGAAGGAAATCTTCTAAGATGGCCAAAGAGGCCCTTGTTGTTCGAGGCAAGTCAAAGGAGAGAATAAAGAAGAAAGACAAAAAGTATAGATCCAAGTTAGAGGGGAGATCAAAGTCTCTTGGTAAAAATTCCAAGGTAAAATTCTAGAATTATGGGCAGATGAGACACATCTGAAAATATTGCAAAGAGGAGAAAAGAAAAAAGAAGAATAATTCCTTTGATAATGATTCTTCTAAGAGCAATGTGGATGCCTTCATTGCTACCTTGGCAACCTAAGCTTCATATGATGTTTGGCCAATTGACTTAGGTGCATCTTTTCACATGACATCTCATAAATATTGGTTCACGAAGTATAAAGAATATAAAGGTGGAAAGGTGTATCTTGCTAGTGATTCATACCTTGAAAGATGGGTGTAATGTACATACCAGGTCTGGCTCATAACCTGCTTTCTCTAAGTAAGTTGAATGATGCTGGAAAAGTGTGCATGTATTGGAAATTTGTACAATCTGGATGCACATATTGTTCAAAGTAATAGTGTCTCTGTAAAGGAAAGCAAAGTTGCTCATGTAGGGAAGGAGAACGTTGTTCCTCTGGGTGCAAATTCTTTGGAGATGAAACTCCTAGAAGAGAAAACCATGTTGTGGCATCATAGACTTGACCACATAGGAAAAAAGGGCTTGAAAGACTTGGAAAATAAAAGCCTGGTTGAAGGGCTTGATGATTGTAACCTTGAGTTCAATTTTTTTGAACATTGAATTAATGGAAAGCAACACTGTGTTTCTTTTTACTCTAGTCCTCATAAATATTTTGGAATATTGGATTATGTCCACTTTAATGTATTTGGTCTAGTGAATGTTCATTCATTATTGAATTCTAAATATTATGTTTCATTTATAGATTATTTTTCAAGAAGGGAATTTGTGTATTTTCTAAAAATTAAATCAGAAGTGTTCAGTCAATTTAAGGAGTTTAAAAACTTGGTAGAAAATTAGACTAGTAGAAAAATTAAATGCTTGAGGACAGATAATGGCAGAAAATTTTGTTATATAGATTTTGAAAGGTATTGCAAAGACCATGGGATAAAAGGCATAAAACTACACCTTACACTCCACAAAAAAATGGAGTTTCTAAAAGGTTGAATAAGAAATTGATGGAAAGGGAAAGAATTATGTTGAGTAGTGCTAGTCTAGAGTAGAAGTTTTGGGTTGAGGTTGTGGCTATAACATGTTACGTAATTAATTGCTCACCTACTTCGGTGCTTGTTGAGAAAAAACCTTTAGAAGCATGGTCTGGTAAGAAGCCCTCTCTGAGACATATTTGAGTCTTTGGATGTGAGGCGTATGCAAATGTACCTGATGAGAAAAGATCTAAGTTTGAAAACAAAGCTATAAAGTGTATCTTCATTGGTTATGGAATTGGTATGAAAGGATAAAATCTTTAGAATCCAGTTATTGAGAAGGTACTATACAACAGAAGTGTAATCTTTCGTGAGCTAAAACCTTCCACTATTGATTTATGGACAGAGATGAAAAAAGATAAGAAGAAGGATGTAGTTGAAATTCCTCTAACTCTAAAAAATGAGGAACTATGAACACCAAGTGTACCTAAATCTGAGGAGAGATCAAGCAGTTTTGAGAGTTCTGAATAGGAAGAAGAACCCTAGCCTCAACATGTGAGGAGATCTACAAATGAAAGGTGGCAACCTAAAAGGTATGGATATTCCATATTGGATTCGAGTTGTTCCTATTCTTTGATTACTAGCACTAATGAGCCTAGAACTATAAAAAAGGTAATTAATATGTCTGATTTAGATTCCTAGTTGGAAGCCATGAATGAAGAAATGGTATCATTGAAAACAAATGAGACCTAGGATTTGGCACCTTTTCTTGAAATTTGAAAGCCTATTGGCTGTAAATGGGTATTTAGAAAGAAGATTGGTCTAGATGGTAGTGTTGAGAAGTATAGACCTAGGTTGGTCGCGAAAGGTTATTCCTAGGTAGAGGGAATTAATTATGGAGACATATTTTCTCCTATAGCAAAGCTGACATCTATTAGATTTCTATTATCACTTATAGTCAGGTATGATTAGAGATTGTGCAGATGGATGTGAAGACAATATTTCTTCATGGATAATTGGAAGAAGAAATTTATACATCCTAGCCAGAGCACTTTATTGAAAAAGGTAAACAAAATATGGTTTGCAAGTTAAAGAAATCTCTATATGGTTTAAAACAATCACCTAGAATGTGGTACTAGAATTTTAACACGTTTGTGTTGTCATTGGAATTTGTAAGATCAAAATCAAATCATTGTGTGTATTTTAAATTTGAAAATAGTCGGTTGCTTATTATTTCCCTGTACGTGGATGATATGTTATTCTTTGGGAATAGTAGGGGTATGATTTCTAATTTAAAATCTCAATTGTCAGCACTATTTGAAATGAAAGATTTAGGGGCATCTAGGTACATTTTGGGATGGAAATTAGGATGGATAGAGGAAGTAGAAAAATTTGGCTCAACCAGAGCAAGTATATTAATTGTACCCTTGATATGAAATTTAGTATGATAGATTGGAAGCAGTTAGTTGTTCAAGTGTTGCAGGGAATGAAACTCTCTGTTGAAGATTATCCAAAATCTTCTACTGAGATGGACATGACCAGGGTGCCTTATGTGAGTGTAGTTGGTAGTTTGATGTATAAAATGGCCTATACCAGGCCAGACATTTCCCAAGCAGTGGGAGTATTTAGTCAGTTTATTGCTAATCTAGGAAGGTTGCATTGGGATGCTGTGAACTGAGTTTTTAGATATTTGAAAGGTACTTCTCAGTATGCTTTATGTTATCATGGTAGCTCAGAAGGTTCACATAGATCTATTAGAATTCATGGATATATGTGGATTCCGACTGGGCAGGGGAAATTGATAGCAGGAGTTCCACTAGTGGATATGTGTTCATATTAAATGGTGGTGTAGTTAGTTGGATGAGAAAGTAGTAGGTTGTAGTATCTTAATCTACTACTGAGGAAGAGTATATGGAAGAAACTCACACCTTCAAGGAATCCATTTTCCTCAGATGTTTATGTTCTGATATTGGGTTTAATGTAGGGAAGATTACTATTTTCTATGACTTGATCAGAGTGCTATTTGTTTGGAAAAAATCCTACTTTTCATGCCAAGACAAAGCATGTCAATGTTCAGTATCATTTCATTCATGATATGGTGGAGGATGGAAAGGTTAATCTGGAAAAGGTGGATACTCTAGAAAATGTTGTTGATGCATTGACGAAGCCAATGAACATGATTAAGTTCAGATGGTGTGCTAGTTCAATGTACCTTAGGGCCTATAATTTATAGTAACTTCAAGCATTGGAAAGGGTTTAGTGAATTTTTCATCAAGTGGGAGCATATTGGAATTATGTGCCTCAAATTCACTAGTGGACACCCAACTTGGTCATCATCAAGTTAGAATACACCAAATGATGAGTTCAAGCCTTTACCACCATCCCATGGTGTCTCATGGAGTGATTAGCAATGGAGCAGTACTTACCACTACCCTATAGAGGTGTTAGATTGAACTTGTAGTAGTGCA
This sequence comes from Sequoia sempervirens, assembly GCA_007258455.2. Lineage (NCBI taxonomy): Eukaryota > Viridiplantae > Streptophyta > Pinopsida > Cupressales > Cupressaceae > Sequoia > Sequoia sempervirens. The sequence goes on along the minus strand of VDFB02281492.1, from coordinate 576,660,851 downwards.
GTGTTACCATCACCCAACAGTGCTTCCATGTTGACTAGTGCGGTATAGCGGTGGTTACAACTACCCTACACCAATGGTCAAAGGTATCATGCGGTGGTGCGGTATAGTCACTACCACACCATGATGGTGTACGAGGCTTGGTTTGGTAGAGTGACAAATACTCTTGTACCACGACAAGCTAGTTTTTGTATAGCGATGTAGCGGTGGACAATGGATGACTGGATTTCTTCGGCGGGACAATGAGTTATTGATAGTTAAATGGTTAGTAACTGATTTCCTATGGGAATCAAATCAAATTGACTCCTTGATTGAGTGGAAAACATCGAATGAATGTGAATATGCATTGTAATGTTCTATAATGTAGTGAGTACTATTTTTTTTGATTGGAGAGCGAGGTTGATTAGAGAAATGTAATGGTTCTGAAGTTGATACTGTGAATTAACATCTGAAAGCACAAGTCTATAACTCTATATGTAAACTTCATTTGATGTAATACAAAGTGACTTTGCTTGGTGTGTGGGATTTTCTCTCGTAAGTTTTTTTCCATGTAAATTTGGTGTTCAATTCTATGTGATGGTTGATTTCCTATTATGTTACTTGTGAATATGTTTCATAATTGGTATTGTAATTGGAAATTAAAATGAACTATCTATAATTCTTTCCTGAGAATTGGCACTAGGAAGGAAGTTCCGCACTTAGCTTTCTTTACAAAACCTATAAAAATTAAGAGATTTAGATATGTAGTAGAGGCTCTAAATCTATAGACAAACCCTAACTCAAGATCCATTTTTCCCTAGGTGAATGAGTCCCAGATCCACTTCAATTGAGCACTATTGCTAATTGGTACACATCATCTTACCTCTCTCTAATCTGTGATGTGATTTATGGTTCCATTAGTATTGACCTTAATCTATTAGATCCAAGTTGTAGATTACATTTTGAGTTTGATTTGCTATTTTTAATCTTTCTCCCCAAAGTGTTCTTTAATCAGGATACTCATCCTTGCAAACAAAGGAAATCAGTAGATTCACACTTTGAATTGATTCACCTAAGGGTTTTCAGTCATTTCATTGTTTGGATCTCATTTCCTAATGAAATAAAAGTGAAATAGGTCACCTAATTAGTTCATCAATCCCATTTTGGTGAACCTGATGTTTGATCATTGCAATTTTATGATTTTGGAGTCCATTTTCACCCTAGATCTATATCTTGCATTCATTTGCATTGAATTGAATCTCATTTAGGTTTGTTTAACTTGCATTCATTTACATTTCATTTAGGGTTTTAGGATTGCATGTTTGCATCTCTTGAAATTTGAAAAATATAAATAAATCAATCATTTTGGAAATCATTTGCATAGAATTGCATTATAGTTCATTTACATTTGAAAATTGAAGCAAAATTACACATCAAATTAGGTCTCCTAGTTGCTCATTTTTTCATCTTTTTCATTTGCATTCAATCTTAATTTCAAAGAAAATTCAAAATGTAACTCACTGCTTTAAATTAGAATATGGAAACCAATAGAATCAACTAATAAATCTATATATATATATTTTAAAAACCCTAACCTAGGACCCATTCACCCTTGGGTGAATGAGTCCCTAATCAGGGTCATTTCTTGAATTTTTGAGCATCAAAATGTCAATTTCTGGATTCTACATTGTTGTTTTCAGCTTTTTGTTTTAGTTTGTAGAATTTATGTAACTTGGAATTTATCATATTAAGCTTCATTTGATAAAATTTAGTGCATTGCTTGAATTCAAAATTGCATTTACAAGACATAATTTTCATGTTTTTACATAGCATAATCAGAAAATTACCTTTTTATAAATTTGAAAATCTAAAAATCCTCTTGCATTTCAAACAATGGACATGTCCATTGGTAATCTATGGAAGTCTTTAACATCTTTAGTTGATGTTTCAAGTTGTGTTTTTGAAAATGATCCTATTGCAATTGAACCTAATCATTCTCAATCAACTCCTAATGAATTTCCTTGTGAAGTTGACATCATTGGAGAAGATGATGACAACATGGACAATTTCATAAATGATTTCCTTAACAATCTTGAGAACAATTCATCCTTTTACCCTTCCACACAACAACCAACAACCCCTACCATCCCACCACTTGAGATGTTTGGTATTTTAAATTCTAAAATTGAGTCAAAAACTAAGCCTAAACCTCCAACAATGAGTGAACCTAGTTCCTCTAATCAAGTGCATACCTATCCATCTTATGTTAACAAAGTGGCCAACACACCCATCAACCTACAAGAGACTTATGACCAAGTATTTAATATTTTAACCAAACAAGGATGTGACATAACTAATGAGCATGAAATTCAAAAACTTTTAGAGCAACTTCCTATTGAAGATATTAAAGGACTAGGATATCAAAATCCTTATCCCTCTGCATCTAAGGATATGAATGTCCTCCCTCATAATTATGAATAATGTCTCACAAGGATGATAGAATCACTTTAGGTCCTTCTTCCAATCAACCTCAACAAGATCCTCAAACAAGAAAGAAATCCAAACCTCATAAAATCAAAAAATTGTCATTCATACATGAACACAAATTGAACGAAAAATGGAACACCTTATTCATATGGGATGGAATACATTGCCACCTCCTAGTAAGGGTAACAAGCCTAAGAACATGAATTATTACAAACTTTATAGAACTCTTGGGAACCTTACTAATGAGTGTCATGCTTTAAGGAGAATCCTTGATAAACTTGATATGATATAGATAATCCCTTAAAGCATGCACTTTTCTCCTTGCCATGTAATAGTTGTAGGATCATATCATACTCACTATTACATGTTTAACATTCATTGCAAATAATTTTCTTTATTGCAAGGAGCTCATTCTCATCACTTATCTCAACTCATCCTTGTCCTACACTTAGTGGGGGTAAGGGGTTAGATAGCCCTATCCTAGTTCGACACTTGATGTTGTCCCTTTGGCTAGTTGTCTGCCTTCCGTATGTATTGATCAAGATTGGGATGTAGATGACCTACTATAGGTTGAATCACATGTGCCTTACTAGTCTAGTATTTATTTTCTTTTGCATGTTTCTTTGTGTGATTGTATTTGTATAATGTGATCTCCCTGTACTATTTTATTTGATGTATCTCTCTCTTTATGCGTATTCCTCTATTTGTAGCTACATTCTTCTATATTTTGTAATCATTTATCTTTTCATTTGTCTTGTCTCTTCCTTTTGGGGATGGCGCAAGGTGTCAAGACATTCAAATCTCGTCCATGTTGACCCAAAATATTTTTCTTTCTTTTTTCTCTTTATGTGTCATTCTTCCTATTTTGTAAGTATTTTGGGAATGATGATGTTTCTGAGATCTATAATCACATTGTAGAAAAGATATACTGACCTTGAATCCATGGATCCCTTATGTGTTCTAGGATTTCATTTTGGGGGCAACCCCTTCCTCTCTTTTTCATAATGTAGCTTCATTTGGGAACATTTAACTTGGCATAGGGCTTTCTGAATAATCTCTCATGTCTTGTTTATTTAAAGTGGGGGCATTTATTGGAATTATTTTTCACACTCCTCATGTGTCATTGTGTGATTTTATTTCTTATGATGCATCTATTTCTTGGTGGTATCATTTATTGGTGGTATCATTGGGTTCGATGTCATCCAAGAGCATGATATTTCTTAGTCTATGACTTTACTCTTAGTGGTGGTTGTATGTGTTGCATTCCCTATGATAGGGAATCTTTTACCCTTGACTTGTCCTCTCTTGGAGACACTATGCATGATGTTCCCTAAGAAGAGACCTTACATGAACTAATTAAGATCCCTTTGAACAAAACCTTTACTTGGATTTTTGTTCATAAGTGTTTAGAATAATACAACTTGCTAACCTTGTGAAGCCAAAAACCCTTTGAAGGCCACCAAGTATAACACACTTTTCTTTCTAGTGGAGCCTTGTCCTTGTTCATAGATGCTTAGCATAATGCAGCTTGTTAGGCCTTGTGAAGCTCGAAGTCTTGTTTTTATGGTGCCTTATTGAAGTTGTAAGAGGGATAGATTTCATATTCGTATGGGAGCCTAATAAGATGCTCTCATTTTCCACCCATTGGGGGCTCACCAAGTGGATAGTTAGAGGTTCTATTAGCCCAGAGTGAGTGCATGTCATTGTTTGCATAGTAGTCATCGAGTTCATCTTGTGAACTTTCTTTTGGAAAAATAACTCAGATGTGTTCCACATCGTGTTGGACAGTCAAGGCTTGATATGCCCTCTTTTTTCTCACCTTTTCCTTAGGTCTTTGATGTTGTATGATTGAGTCATCTTTTTGTTGTTGCATACATATGTTTTGAATGTCTACTTTAGTGTGATTTGTTGCTAGTGCTCATCCTCTCACTAAAGTGGAGACTAAATGTGGTGTAGAAAAATGTATCCCTTTTAAATTTTCACACCTAATTAGGAATTAAAATTAAAATGGACTTAATTATGCATTAATTTAGTGTTGTAATATGTATTTTACATATTCACATTAATTTTAGGGCCCTAATAATTAAATGGGCTTAATTGTGCCTTATTTTAGTGTTGTAGAGTGTACCCCAAGTTACACTTTCACACTTATTTAGGGCTCCCTTAATTAATTGAGTTTAATTTTCCTTAATTGGCCCCTTTAATTCAAATCCAAGCCTAATTAATTGCATTTTCTAAAGAGGCAACCCAAAATTCAGTAATTCCTTAACATACAACTTCTCATTGAGCAATATGTGTCCTAGGTGGGTGACCTAGGGCCTGTTCTCCCATGGGTGAATGGGTCCTCCCTTAGACCTAGGACCTAAATTAAAATTATGTTTTTGGTGGTAATTTAATGTTTCCAAATATATATTCAGATGTTGGCTTGTGTTATTTGAATTTTGGGAAATCAATGTTACATATCTATAAATATAAGGTCACTTCACTATATTACACCTAGAAAATTTTCAAGATCTAAGAGAGAACTTTCAAGAGAATTTCAAGAGAAACTCAAGGCATTCAAAGGAATTTTTAGTGAAGAAGTATTACAACAATTAAAAGCCAATTGTCACATTAGAGTCTTCTTGCATCGTGCATGTTTTTTGAGCTAATATGATTATGTAGGTTTCATGATCCATTCAAGCATTCAAAGAATTTATATCAAGTCAAGATTCAAGATCAAGATCCACATCCATTGAATCCATTTCATGCAAGTTATAGATATACATTCCAAGTTTCATTCAAGGGTTTGGTTAGTTGTGACATTGAGTTGTTCATTCATCATTCCTTTCATGCTATTTTGTTTCATTTCAAGGTTTGATTACCAAAACGGGGTTTGAACAAGGAAAACCCCCATTCACCAAAAAAAAAGTATTTTTCCCTGTTGATTTATGTTTTTAGATTTATGTGGAAGAAATCTTGAAGATCTCTTGAAGAGAAAAATCAAAGAACTTGTCAAAGTTACAACAGTTGTCATAAAATTTGTCACTCACGAAAAATCACTTGCATAATTTATTTATGGATTTTTGAACCTAAAACCTGGGAAAATTAAGAGATTCAAATATGTAGCAGAGGATCCCAAAAGTTGTAGAAAAACTGTAACTCAGGACCCATTCGCCCCGAGGTGAATGACTCCTAGATCTATTTTAGTAGAGCACTTTTGGTGATTGGTACACATCATCTTAGCTCCCTCTGATCTATGATCTAATTTCTAGTTCCATTAGTATTGAGCTTGATATATTAGATCCAAGTTATAGATTCCATTTTGGGTTTGATTTTCTATTTTTAATCTTTCTCCCCAAAGTATTGTTTGATCAGGACCCTTGTCCTTGCAAAAAAATGAAATCAGTAGATTCACACTTTAACTTGATTCACCTAAGGGTTGTAAGTCATTTCATTGTGTCGATCTCATTTCCTAGTGAAATAAAAGAGAAATAGGTCACCTAATTAGTTCATCAATCCCATTTTGGTGAACTACCCATTTTTTCTTTATTTCATTTTTAAAATAAAATTATAATGAATATATGTCCATTATGAAAAATAATGACTGAGATTAAAGACTATGAAAAGTAACATAGTAGGAATATCTAAAAAAATAATGCACTGCACATATATGCTTATGTTTTAATGAAAAAAATTTGAGAAATATAGTTTTGATTACGAGTAAAACATGTTTTAAAGGTACTCGAAACCCTTTACATAGGCAAAAATATTTTGAAAGATAAAGTAGGAAACATCAAGCAGCCAAAAAATTTAACAAAAAATAAAAAAACTAGATGAGAAGCAACAACCTATTTTAGGCTCTTCAGAATCTCTACTACCTCTAAATCCTTAGTAATGATACAGTCATGAAGCTCAATAATGTTAGTAATATCAATTTTGGGAACCTCAACAGGCTTCTTCACATGACTCTGTGTATGAATACTTGATCCAATAGCAACCACAACAACCTTTTTACCCTTGCTCAAACCATCATCACCAATAGCATCATCCTTGACCCTGTCATTCTCCTCCTTATTATTCAACTTTTTCATTTTATCATTGAGAATGATAAGGCTCAAAGAATTTTTTTGGAGGGAGACCTCACTGATCTTGACCAACTTACCAAGATCATCATAAACCTTAATTAATTTTTCCTCTAGAATAAAGATCCACTTTTCATACTCATATTTCAGAGTAGTCACATCCTTGGCAATAGTTTGGAGAATTTACAACTTCTCCTCCTAATTAGTGGCCCCTTCTTAGTTTAATTCATCTCATTTATATTTTGTAGAGCATTGATCTTTATGCTAAGTTGGTTGAATTAAATTAAAATCCATTTAAATTTTTTGAAGTAATTAACAACACCCACTCTAGCCAACCCTAGTATATATTTAATTTCCTCTCTATTGCAATTTAAGATGTTCAAATATTTATAAAATTTAGGCACGGGGTTTCCCTCACTACCCACCTAATACTCCATAGGATCTTTACATTTTTTGGTAAGTGTATCCTTTCCCTACATATCCATCATCTTAATGGGTTTAAAACATTCCTTTTCAACATCAGCTAACTGGTTCTTACCATCTAACTTACCTTCACCAAAGATCATCTTAGGAGTTATCTTATTCTTCTTGGAAGTCAAAGACTTAACCTTGCCACTAAATTATTCTAGGATATTTCTTTCCACTATAGAAAAAGGACATTCCTCACCATCATCATGAGCCTCCTTATTAGACAACTCTAGCTCCTCAAAATCGTTTCTACTCTCCTTCATAGGGCTCTTTCTTTTCCTAGTAGATATAGGCACTTCCTCACCACCCTCACTATCCCCCTTATCCATATTTCTCTTCTTAGTAGTAGGGGGAGTGATCTCCTCATCATCATTACTAGTATGGGATTCCCCCAAACAAGACAATTGAGCATTTTTCTTAAGGTACTTCTTAGCTTTCCATAGCTCTAACAAGGGGTCTGAGCACACCTCCATTGAGGGTTCAACATTATCCTCTTCAACCCAATCAACATCCTCGCTAGTGTCATACCCAGACTAAACAACCTTTCCAAGAATGGTCTTCGAAATTCTTCTAGGTTCAGGAGAAATAGAAAGACTTTGCATATTCCATGATTAACATTATCAATCCTTCATGAAGGATTGGGCCTCTAGGGTTTTTTCTATTCTCTTTTATACCATTATCCAACAAAGACAATAAATAAAAGATATTCTCTACTTGTGCTTGAAATGGTTAAGAAGTGTAAAGCGATACCCAAACAAAGAGGTAAATTTCCCATCAAGGGTAAAATACCTCATAATAGCTTTAGTCATCTTAGCCCAGATGACCTTAATAGAATTTTTGGCATAACCACTGCAAGAGATTCTCACCAATTATTTAACAGTCATTGTCTTTAAAATAGGCATTACGAGCAGTATCTGAAACCTTTTTATCCCTATTAAACTTCCTACCATCGATTTCCTAACCAAAAATCATACCTATAAACTCTTTAGAAATTTCAAACTTGAATCCATTCATAGCCATGACCCTATTCTTCCAACCCATCACAAACACCTTGGAGACCTATGGATCATACCCATGAAGACATTCAATGTGGAGAGATACACCTCCTATAATAATTCTCCACACCCGTTCATTTCCTTTAGTGTCTTTGTTGGAAATAGGCTCGACCTGACTCCTTTCACCCCCCATATTCTCAGAATAGCCAAGTTCAGAGGGAGCCAAAATGAACCAACTCAAATGAGAAGAAAAAATAATAGCTAGAGAGATAACAAAAATATACCACCAAAAATGGAAGGAAATGGCCCAAAAAACACCCACAATCTGTGTAAGCTACAACTTGACATGAAAAACAATACTCATTATCTAGAATGGCTACATGAACTCAATCCTTCCATAGTCCTTGGGAATCATGAAGTTTACATCAAAGAAAATATGCCAACCAAATATCAAAAAGTTAACTATCATTAAAAGGATATTGGCTTTCATGGGAAATGATGTTTTTAATGTCGAAGGGGAGAAAATAAAAATACCCCCATTCACTAGGAAAACTTGACACCCCTAGGTTAGTAAAGTGGTCAACAACCTTATTATCACGATAGACATGAGAAATAAAGCATACGTCAAAGGACTTAAAGATGGAAATGGAATCCCTTATAATATGCTCAATATACTAGCTAGAAGGTTGCAATTATTTGAGGTAGTTTATGATATTAAGAGAGTCTCTCAAGTCACACTCTTTTAAAACCTTTCAATTGAGCCAATTTGAGGCCATGGTAAGCTGCAGATGCTTCTACAACATGGTTTTTATGAATTCCCAAAGGGAGTGGCACAATAGAAACAAACCTACCATAAGAATTTATAATCACTCCCCCACAACTAGTAGGTCTTGGATTTCCTTTAGCTACCCCATCAGAGTTAACTCTAACCTAGTCTAGCAAAGAAGCACACCAACAAATATTATCTCTGAAGGACTTTGCTTTCACAATCGAAGGAGAGATATCATAAGGGAGCTTACAATGCCGACCCACCTGAAAATCATAATTACTAACAAAAGCTTTAGGACCAAGAGGATTAGCATCAAAGACCCCAACTTAAAATTTATCCATAATAGCATAATGGATTTTAAGAAACACCCTCGAGCAGCCAAAGAAATATGTTGAGATAAATGTATTTTTTATATTTTATGTCTAAATTTTTTGTTAATATGAATTCAAAAATTAATAATAGAAAAAATATTTTTAAAAAATTATCAAAAAATATGCATGCACTATAAATTGGAGCTAGTGATGTAATTCCAATAAATCATGAAAAAAATGTATTAAAAGTTATGCATTATGGAATTATGTCACTCAATAAAAAATAATAGAAAAGTAAAAATAAAAAGTGATCTAGAAATAATTATTTTGTTTTATTTTTTAAATATAGTTTGAATCTACATAGAAAATATCACAACTCATTGTTTTAAATTATCATTAGATTCATGATTATTTGTTCCCTATAATGGACACAAATTAAAAATATTAATTTTTTTTCTAAGCCTCCGAATTAGCAAAAAAAGTGGGACACACTATTATGGGATCAACAATCAATAGAATCATATTTATATATATCATGGAAAAATAATCACTCACAACTTCATGATCTTTATAGAAATGTTGATTCTATTTCCAATTAACTTTATTATAGCTTCATGTTTTCTTATATCATGATGCAGGGGCATCCTGATGCACCTTTTTTGAGGAAAATTGTTAAATCATGTTGCTAAACTTTTGTTTTTGGTTCGATTGGGGTCAATAAGGTCATGTAAGACCATTTTGAGTCATTTGAAGTCATTCTATGATATTATATGGTGTTCTAGAGTCATATTGTAAAAAGTTGCAAAAGTTGCTTAAAAGTTGTCAAAATGTCATCAAGAAAGTTGTAATTGTTGTCATTAGAGTTAACAAAGGGGTAGATGGTTAGTTTTTAGTTGAATATGATTTTAAAATGTTAAATATGTCTTGTAACACTGATCCCAAGCATTGGAGAGAAGCTTGAATGAGAAACCAATTCATTTTGCACATTCTTTATTTCATTTTTTCTATGGATAGTGACTGTAATTCATGTGGTACAAACTTGTACAGATAGGTATAGTATTGAAAACACTTTAAGAAGTTTAAGGAAGGTTTTAGCTTTCAAATGAATTTTTTTTCAGAGATTTTCATCAAGTTGTGGGTGAGATATTGCATTTTCGGTGATTGTAGGTCAAAACCCTGCCTAGGGTTTCCACCATCCAAAACCCATGAAAATTTGTGGAAAGCTCTAACCCATTCCCAACCACATTCCTACAAAGTGAAAACCCATATTTTTTACTTGTGAAGGAGATATGTTTCATAGAAGATTCAGATTTACAGTGAAACTAACCTAAAGAAGCCTAGTTCTTGGCTATTTTGAATGATCTATGCATTGTTTATCACTAGAGGGGTGTAGAACCATAATGGAATGTTGTTAAGGGCCTACATAAGTTTTAGAATCCATATGAAAAGCATTCTTCCATTTTTTTTGAAGTAATTTCCTAGAAGGAACCTAGGGGCAACAATACTTGATTTGCATAAATTGTTGCATTGACCACTTCATTAGGTCATGAATGTTTGGAAAATCATTAGAAAGTGTTGGAATAGGTCTACACAAGTCAAATACATCATGTTAGATGATGTCCCATTTTTTTTCCTTTGTTGTGCACCATTAGGCTTTAGGGCTAAGTTTCCATGAATGTACAAAGGTGCAGATTTGCATTGTTTGCATTGAAATCTTGTTTGGAAAGTGTTTAGGTGTTTGTTTTGAGTCCTTCCCCTCTGCATCATTTTTGGTATCAAAGCCCAAATATCTGGGAAAGGGAAGATTGGACATATTATTGGTGAGATAAAATATTTGATGCTTTGTTGAATTTTATTTGGTTTGAAGAAACTTGTTGCAAGATGTTTGAAGGAATTGAGAAGAAGTGAGGTGAAAGAGACTTGCTTGAAAAAGGAGAAACAACACATTGAGAATGGAAGTGTTGAGGAGAATAGTCCATGGAGACTTGAAGAGTAAGAATTTTTTGAGTGAGGAACAAAAGAGAGAAAGAAGTGAGAAGAAGAAAAAAGAAAAGGAATAGAGAGCAATATATATAAAAGTTCAACAAGAGATAGGAGCCATAAGAGAGGATTTTGCAAAATCAATGCAAAGCATGGAAGAAAAAATAAAGAGTATAATAATCTTTATGCGATATTAGGATATCACCATTAGAAATTTTTTCAAGTGGTTGATAAAGGAAATTGTGGAAAGAAGAAAGAGGAAACAATTGAGAAGAAAGATAAACAAAGTAATCAAGATGATTCAAGATCCAAAGCCATCCAAAGAAGAGGAAAAAGATGAAGAAAATGAGTCCATTGAGACTCAAAATTTTATTTCTAATAGTATTTGTGAGTAAGCATTTACAGGTGCAGCAGATGAAGTGGTTGAAGCAATGAACTAGTGAAATGATATATTTATTGAGGAAATACAAATGATTGAACAAGAAGCAAACAAATGGATTCAAAAGAAAAGGATAATAAAAGATATTTTGCAGCAAACTATAAAGAAGCAATCAAAGCATTGGGGAAACAAATCCAAATTGTGAATCTTGCAACTGAACAAGGCATAGGTGGAAGCAATATTTTTTCAACTTTCATTTATGATTGGAAAAATTGGAAGAAACATTTGAGCATGAGCATCAATTTTTTTCTCTCTGGGCAGTATGGTCCATGGGCATCCTAATGCACCCACTTTGAGGAAAATTGTGTCATGTTGATAAAATTTTATTTTTGGTTTGATTGGTGTCAATAAGGTCATTTAAGACCATTTTGAGTCATTTCAATTCATTCTATGATGTTCTATGGTGTTTTGGAGTCATATTGTAAATGTCCCAAAAGTTGCTAAAAGTTGTCAAAATGTTGTCAAGAAAGTTGTAATTGTTGTCATTAGAGTTAAAAAAATGGGTAAATGGTCATTTTTTTCAGTTGAAGATGATTATAACATGTTAAATATGTCTTGTAACATTGATCCCAGGGGTTGGAGAGAAGTTTTAATGAGAAACCAATTCATTTTACACATTCTTTATTGCATTTTTTTGTGAACAGTGAATGTAATTCATGTGGCACAAATTGGTATAGATAGATAAAGTCTTGAAACCACTTTGAGAAGTTGAAGTATAGTCTTATATTTCAAATGATTTTCTTTTGAGAGATTTTCCTCAAGTTTTGGGTGAAATATTACATTTTTGGTGATTGGAGGTCAAAACCTTATCTAGGGTTTCTAGAAAGAAAAAATTAATCATGGGCAGAGTTTCCACCATCCAAAGCCCATGAAAATTTGTGGGAAGCTTTACCCCATTCCCAACCACATTCATTCAAAGTTACAACCCATAGTTTGCATGTGTGAAGGATATATGTTTGACAAAAAAATTAGATTTGTAGTGAAACTGTCCTAAAGAACCCTAGTTCTTGGTTGTTTTGAATGATCTACGGATTGTTTATCAGTGGATGGGTCTAGAACCATAATGGAATGTTGTTAAGGGAATTAATAATTCTAAGAATCCATATAACAAGCATTCTTCCCTTTTTTTTAAGGCATTTTTTAGAAGGCACCTAGGGGCAACAATTCTTGATTTTCATAAATCATTGCATTGACCACTTGGTTGGGTCATGAATGTTTGGAAAAACCTTAAAAAGTGTTGGAACAAGTATGCACAAGTCAAATACATGATGTTAGATGCTGTCCCATTATTTTTTTCCTTTTTTGTGTGCCATTAGGCTTTAGGGGTAAGTTGCCAAGAATGTACAAAGGTGCAGATTTGCATTGTTTGCATTGAGATCTTGTTTGGAAAGTGTTTAGGTGTTTATTTTGAGCCCTTCCCCTCTGCATCATGTCTTGAATTCCAACTTGGTCACAACCCCATGATTCTCATATGCATAATAATTCCATTTAAGCAATTCTTTTACAACTCTACTCTAGTTTTTTTTCATGATCTAATTATGATCAATAACTTTTAAATTAATATACATTATTTTGTAGTATAGACATTAACAATATGTGTCAATATGGAAGATATTTTTCTATATCCTAACTAATATCATGTGAAATCATCAAATATTGTATCCAACATTAGATTTCTTAGTTTATTTTCCATATTTTTTACTATGGCATGCATGAATCATGTAGAATCATATGCATTAAAAGTGGGGTTAAAATATCATGGATAAAAATTGATTAGGGGAAGGGTACCAAGAGCCATTATATCTAACTTCATGCACACTAAGCTCTTAAATGGTATGTCAGATTTCAAAAATTATTTTATTTTATTTTTTATGCAACTTATGAGTTTATTGCTATTGTTTCAAATTGTAAATAGCTATGATGAACACAAGAGGTTTCATTTTGTACACAAAGGTCAAAAGGTGGTCATTTCAAGTTGACGTTTGATACATATTCTCTAGTGTCTTGATAATCGTTTACATTTCCCACCACAAAATTTTCATAATTTATCAAATACATATGCAAAAATTCCCTAATAATCATGCACTATCTGTACCTATTGGATAGAAAATTTTCACCCCAAGGGTTTAGGACCTAGGGCAACAAAATTTCTATGATCCACATTCAAGGAGGCCCTAGAGATCTCAACCTCAAGCATGCAAAGGAAAAAGAGATCTTGCAATAGGGTTGTCCTAGGGGCTGATTGTAAGCTAATGAGGGGTTCACCACCAAGTTAAGACTTGTAAAGACAAATGCAATGAAAGATGTAATGCTAAACCATAATATGATGCAATATTTCACTAAATGACCTAGAAATGTATGTGAAATATAATAGAAAGTTGCAAGATGAAATGTGTGCACCTAGAGATCTGAAGATGATTGGATGAGGCTCTAAAATTCTAAAAATAGTGACTTTAATGTTGACTAGGACTCATATGCTAGGCTGGGTGAATCAGTCTCAGATCTGGGTTTCTGTGTAGAAACATGAATCTGGTAAATGGGTATTTGAATTCGTAAAAATATGAATTTTGACCTAAATTGGGAATCATATGCTAGGACTGGCATATGAGTCCAGCTAGGGTTTTTTAGAACATCAAGGTCTATTCTTATCTCCTATCTCTACTATTTCTTCTCCTCTTCATTTTCGGATCTGAAACCTTGATTTGGGACCTATAGATGACTTTTTTGTGAAGATAGCAACCTTGCAAGTGAGGGGAAAACTCCAACAAATTTCTCCAAGCTTGTAAGCTAATATTCAAAGATCCTTCATTCTCCAAGAATCCTAAATGTGCAATCACACAAAGAGAGAGAGAGAGAGAGATAAAAAAAAAAGTGTTGATTGTTAGGGAATAGGGGTTTGCTTGGTCAAACCGCTTTGTTCAGTAATTAAACCAAATGATGAAACAATGAAAAAAGGACATGAAACATGAACAATGATACCTTTAATGATGTCTTGTAAATCTACAACTCAACATGAAATGGCCATGAAGGATGACAATCTAGATCTTGAGAGAAGTGTACAACAATGCTTAGCCTTGGATCTTGAATGCAATATCATAAGACTAGCTCAATAACATGCTTGATGCTTGATATCCTTGACATGATGATGTATCTTGAATTGATGCAATAATTGATGAAGAATCTTCCCTTGAATTCCTTAGAAATGATCTTGAATGCTCTCTTGATGATCTAGTAAATTATTAGAATGCCTAACTCTTGAGTTCTTGACTTGATATAATAAATGCTTAATGAAATAATGATTTGAGACTTTGTTTATATAGGCAATCCATCTAATATCATGTAAATTAGATCCCATAGGCCGACATTCATGAAATTTGAACTTGAAACCGAATTTTCTTGCTCAAGACCTTTAAAATAGGCCAAATGGGACTCATACACCATCAATGGCGTATGGGTCCCACATGGCTTATTTTTATTGCTAGAGTGTCGAGGAGTGAAGAAATTAAATTTATTTGTTGATATTGTCAAGATTTTTGTTAAAATATGCCTTGGGATGCAAAACATAGGGTCTTAGGGGCCTCTATTAAGGCCATAAATGCAAGGGGGCCCAAAATCCAATGTGAGTGTAAATAAATATACTTTACAACATTTTAAAATTAAGGAAAAAATAGGTCTATTGAACTCAAAAGGGTACTAAAGCCAATGTGAATGTGTACAACACATCACAACACTAGATTAAGGAACCATTAGGTCCAAGGGCCTTAAATTTAATGTGAAGGTGTAAATAAATACACTTTACAACATAAAATCAAGGAAAAGTTAGGTTTATTTAACTTTAAAAGGGCCTAAAACCTAATTTGGATGTGTAAAACACATCATAACACTAGATCAAGGTGACATCAAGTCTGATTGATCATTAAATATTCCTAGATTAAGTGTGAAAATGTGAATGACGTCATTTTTCAACAGTACATTTATCCCCCAGTTTAGTGAGAGGATGAACTTGCTTCAAACTCACACTAAAGTAGACATTCAAGAGGGGTTCAAGTGTACCGATGTGGATCGCTTGGGGTAACAAAGATCAAGGAGGTGGTCAAGCCCCTAGGATCCAAGATCCTACATCAAACTGACATAAGCACAAAAGGACACACACAAGGTGTCTGATTTGCAGCAAAACAAGATACACAAACATATAATGCCAAAGATATGAAGATGAGAGGAAAAGAAAGAAAAAGTGGGGATCAAGCTTCCACTATTTATCCATCACGATGTGGATTTTAAGTAAGTTGTTTTTCCAAAAATGCACACTCACTCTGAGGCAACATAAGTCTTGGTTGTCTGTTGGGTGAGTAATCCAAGAAGGTGAGACACATATGACCGATATGCACTCACACCCACGTGAGTGGATAAGTGAAAGTCATGCCTTAGATCATCTTCCAGTCCAACCATACCAAAGTTATACCTCTTGATAACTTTGATAAGGTGCCACAAAAAACTGATCTTTGAGCTTCATGAGATGAGAAAATCTTCATATGCTTGGAGCTCATGAACAAACAATGAACTTCAAGCTTCATGAGGCAAGAAATGCTTCATATGCTTGGAACTCATGAACAAACAAGATGGCTTCATAGGCATGCAAAGTGTGTTATGCAAGGTGGCCATATAACTAAAATTATAAATGCAAAATAGTGTAAGGAATGTTCAAAGGGATTTTGATTAATTCGTGCAAGGTCTCTTCTTAGGGAACATCATGCTTAATGTCTCCAAGAGAGGACAAGTCAAAGAAATATGACACTCTTAGAGGAAATCAAACCCAATGACACCAGTACCAAGAAAAGGACACATTGTAGGAAGAAATAAAATTGCGTAGTAAAACATGAGTGTCAATGTATTCCCACACTTTAAAGTGGTTTCTAACATCATTGTTGTGGGAAAGTGCTTTAAAGTAGAAGAAGACATGAGAGGTTATTCAGAAAGCCCTATGCCAAGTCATATGTTTCCGAATTAAACTACATCATGAATAAGTATGTCACATGTGAGTTAACTTAAGCCATGTCGTCCACATCCCAAGCTTGCTCTTATATTTACATGAAAGGTGGCTTGGTCAACTAGCCAAAAGAGATGGTGACAAGTGACATACGAGGAAAAGGATGTCTAATGCCTTCCCCCCCTTAGTGCAAGACAAGGATGAGCCAAAATTAAAAGAGGAACTAGATGCTTCAACCCAATGAAGAGCACCACAATCCTTAAGATATTGAATTTTGTTACTCAAAGCGTTACATTCATTAGTAGTAAGACCATGAACTCTACAATATGCACAAAATAAATTATTGTAATAAAATTTCTTTCATGTTCTTGGAGGGAGAGATATCAGATGTTCTTGGAGTAGTCTCATCAAGATACTCTCTTGATCAAAATTAGAGGATATTTCATTATTTTGTGACAAAGATATCTCTTGCTTAGGACATGGTGTCATACCTACACAAGACTCTTTAGATTGCAATATTTTGTTCTCTCCTTTAAAGTAGGGTGTAAAATCTAATGAATTCAAATCATTAGTGTTTTGAGTGATGACGTTGACATTAAGCAAAGATTTCTTTCTTTCTTTCAAAGGATAACAATAAAGACCACTAGTGTCTATCAATTAAGGATGCACTACTATTAAAGTTAGCTTAGAGGAATCTTTTATGATAGTGTTGATATTAAGTGAAGGATTTTTTGTGTCTTTCGAGGGAAAATAACTAAGACCACTAGTCTTTTATTGTGTGAGGCTCTATAAGGACACATATACCTTGTTCTCTAGCACCACATCCTTTTCCACTATATCCAAGTTGTTTCATAAGATCATAACCTTTTCCATAAAGTTTTTTCATTTCTTTCGGATTTGGAGGTTGTTGATAGTCAATTTCATCAAATTTTGTTGTCTATGTTGTCTTTTCTTCTAAAATGGTTGAGGTGGATGCTTTCAAAGGGTATTTCAAATTTTTTGTTGAAATTACGTTTTTTCTTTTCCATTTTTAGAGTCTTTGTTTATGATCTTGTATTCTCCCATGAATGTTGGTTTGAAGTCTAAGGAACCCCAATCATCTTCTAATAAATTTTTTCCTTCCTCAATGTGTTTTTCTATCTTTCTGTTGCATGTGTTCTACTTGTGTAGTTGGTGTCAATGTTTTCAAAGGATTTTCCTTGTTTTCTTCAATGCTCAAACAACTGTTTGGTTTAGGGTCAGCTTCGAGTGTGTACACTTTGTTGTTGTAAATATACTTCATTTTACGATGAAGAGTAGAAGGCACCCCATTAATTGCATGAATCCACAGTCTACCTAAAAGGACATTATACGAAAGATCATTAATCATAACATGAATCGGTGTTTCTAATGTGTCCTTTCCAGTTGTAATAGGCAAAGTGATCACACCGAGCAATTTTTTTCCTACATTATCAAATCCCTTGATAGATAAAGAGTCAAGTTGAATTTTTCATTTATCCATGCAAAGTTTATCCAAAAGGGATATACCACACACATTAAGGGCAGAGCCATTGTCAACGAGGGTTCTTTTTATCCCCATCCGAGTATGTATAACTATTATCATGAAAGCATCATTTTGTTTTTATACTTCCAAAGAAGGGAGCTCACTTTGGTGGAAAATAATTCCAACATTTATTCCTTGAATCATGGCCGCTATATCATTGGTTGTGCATTAGAAGGGATAGGAACTTTTTGCAAAGAACTTTGAATCATGTTGTGGTAATGAGGGGATACTTGAATAAGGTCCCATAATGATATCTTAGCATGAGTTTTCTTTAGTTGTTTGACAAGATCATACTCCTTTCCACTTTGTGGAGGAAAATGAGGACGACTAGGTAAGATAGGATTAGGCAATGGGAGGGATGTTGAAGTTGTTTGTCTTGATTGCAGATTGTTTCTAGTGTTATATTTATGAGCAATGGTATTATGACTCAACTGTTGTGACACATTATTCTTAGGTGGATAAAGGAAAAGTTCAGGTTTATTTTGAGTTGGAAGTTTGTGTGAAGGTGGGTAAAGCATGAGTTGAGGTTGAATAATATTAACATCCCTTAGTGAAGGAGAGTCTAATGTTACTTCATCATCTTCATCTAGGGAAACTATATCAATGTTATCATTTTCTTGCACCATGATATCCTTCCTAGGAGGAGAGTTTTTAGTAGAACTACAAGCTAGATGTTCATGAAATTCAAAGGTTGGTTCTTCTAAAATGACTACATACCAGTAAGGGAGTTATCAATCGTATTTTTTTGTTTATCAATGATGGCATTCTCTTGTTCAATAATGTTTTCTCTAGGGGAAGAGAGACACATAAGATTCTCATGACTTTCATCAATCAAAGTATCTTCTTTACCAATAGTAGAGATATTAGGATAAGGTCCAATTTAATTGTTATGATTGTCCATGATTTCATTTTGGTTTTCTTAGGTTTCATTCTCTTGTGCCCTAATATCTACCCTAGTAGGAGAGCTTTTAGGAGAGTAACAAACAAGATTTTCATCACATTCCATGGTTAGCTTTTGTAAAGTAGCTTCATCACAACTAGGGGAGGCATCTAGAGAAGGAGAATCATGCTTTCCAATGATTGGATATTTTCGTTCAAATATGTCTTCCCAAATAGTGGGAGAATTAAGAAAGGGAGAAATGAGATTTTCATAACTTCCAAGTATATCTTCTACAACAAAACTATCGTATTCATTACTATGAAGGATATTAGGAGAAGAGCCAATGTCATTATCATGGTTATCTGCAATTAAATCCCTATGCTCTTGTATAGTTGCAAAATTGCACCCCTTGCAATTTCACATACATTCTTGTATCTGCTTTAGTGTCCACTCCCCTAGCACCTTGTATAGGCTCATTTTAGTCCCCACATCAACCTTTTTTCCTTCTCAGGGTGCTTCAGCACCCCTTTTCAATTGCTACCCTTGCACGCCATCTTTGCTTCAAACCATGTGCATTTCTTGTTCTTGTCATTTTGTAGCATGATGCGTTTAGACACTAGCGTCCTGCAATGTTTCAATGCTCAAACAATTGTCTCCAAGCATGATTTCCACTTGTCCTCACCTTTTTTTGGTGGTAACCACTTAGGACGCCTTGTAATTTGGCTGGATAAGCTTCTTTTCCATCATTAAAAGCTATCCTTTCAGTTCATTTGGCTCTCTAACATTTTCTAGCTTCACTTCTAACTCTCTTCTACTTCTATCTTCCCTCTTGCTACTTGGCTTCTCTCTTTACCCCCTTTTCTCTCTTTCTTGCACAAACCTCTCAATTGTTACAACAACTTTGAGCTCGCTTGGATCTTTTAGCCCTCTCTTTTGCTCTTGTTCTCCCTATTTGGCTTGCTTAAGCCTTGCAGATCTATCTCCCTCATTTCATGCTTGTGAGCATCTTGGGATTCCATATCCCCTATCTACTGCATCTCTACTTTGTGATATGGGTTCTCCTCCTCAAGCGAGGATTTCTTTTATCACTCACACTTGGTGGTGTAGGTTCTACTCCTAAAGCAGGTTTTTCTTTTACCACATACTTTTTCCATTTTGCTTACACTCTCTCTTTCTATCTGTCTATCTGTGGAGGTGGGAACACCAAAATGGGGGTTTGACTAAGGAAAACCCCTATACAGCCCCAACACTTTCTCTCAATCTTACAAACACAAGTATTGAAGACATTCACGTGCTGGAGGCTTCATCATTTGCATGGTCGGAAAATTTTCCTTTCTTCTCTTTATCTTTGTCATTTATACTCTTCTTTTCAGTTTCGTTATATTTTGTTATTTTCCTACATTTTGGAAGTTCTCAGCAATCGGAGTAGAAGTAGCCACTTTGATATTTTCTATGATAAATTCACTATGGTCTCTACGAGATGCTAGTGTGCTTCTGAGACACTAGCGCACTATGCTGTCTTCTGTATTCTGCATTGTCCTTTGGTCGAGAGCTTGTTAGTTTGTCCAGAAAATCTTTGTGACCTGCTCTTTCTGATTCTAGAACTCTCGCATTGTTCCAGAGGTAGTTTAGGGTATTTTTCAAGAAACTAGGAATTTATTTACCCCTACTTGGCGGGGTCATAACTTTTGACTCAGTGCTCGGAATTCAGAACCGTTTGCACCTTTGGAAATGTCTCCTAGAGAACTAGTTCATTCCATAAAATACAAGTTCCTTCGGTAATTGATTTATAAGGACCGACACAAGTTTCAACCTCGAATTTCGCTTCAAAGACCTCCGAAAATGCAAATTACTAGAACATAGAAAATACCAAAAAATAGTAATGGATTTGATATCTTCTTTTATTAGTTCAGTATCTAATTTTGTTCAAAATGTTAATGATATTCCATTTCATGCATATGATAGTGGCTTGGATTTACGCATGTCACTTGGTGTCTTTGATCCTTCTCATGAAAGTCCTCTTGCTTCAGAGGATATTTTGTTGCAAGAAGATGAAATCATTGATACCTTTCTTAATGTTACTCTACCTTCCCTTCATTCCAATGCACTCTCTTCTAGAGACGTTGCATTCATGAATGATGAATCTCATCTTTGTTTTGATGCATTGTCTTCTAGAGATGATGCATTAACGAATGATGAACCTCCTTCCACATCTGATCCTCCTTGGATTGATGTTGAGAATATGTCTTTGAATAATTATTCCACTAGTTTTGATGAGTCTATAAATGTAATCTATGTCTCTACTACCCCTCAAAGGCCTAAGAGACCAGTAATTTATGTGACTCCAACTAGTCCTTCTCTAAAAAGGGTTTGTTCTATTAATGGTGTTCCATTTGATAGTGACTCTTCTAACCTTTCTAAGGCTCCCTCTTATGGAGCGGTAGCCCATACTTATGAGAATAGTATGAATAAACAACCAATACTTCCTCAAGCACCTAAACCTATGACTAAAGCACCTAGTGATTGCAATCTTTTCGAGCAACTCCAAGTTACTCTGACTAAGATCTCACTGTGGGACTTGCTTCAGTCTGCTCTAATTTATCAAGGTATGCTTTAGGAATCCTTGCAAAAGATCCTCTTGCCTTCTTCTACTAGGCCGACAGATGTTAATGTGTTGATGGCGTATATTCATGTGGATTCACCGAATATTATGTTCTATCTATAGGAACTCCCACCTCTAGAAGTATGGAACCAAGTGGATCCTCTGATAATTATAGTTAGCATTAATAAGAGTGGCACTAGACAAACTCTTGTTGATGCTAGTTCGGTGCTCAATGTATGCAACATTGATCTATTGCCTAAAATTAATATCAATTCATCTTCTCTTAATGCTTCTTCTCTTATTATTCACAGGTTTAATAATGTTGGTCGATAAGCCCTAGGCATGATAGTCTTTCCTTTGAGGTTGGGACCCCATTACTATACCCAACCTTGTATATGTTATGGCAGAAAAATTACCAAATAACCTTCATCTTGGTAGACCGTGGATTCACGCTATGGGTGTAGTCCCGTCTACCTTGCATAGATCTATTAAGTTCATTTGTAATAATAAAGGAGTCACAATTAAGGCTGATCTTGATGCTATGCACTTGGGTATGTGTAGGATCATCATGGAAAAAATAGGCCCTTAAGTGGTAAAAAATTTAGAAAAATCAAAGTTAGGCAACTTGATGTAAAAATTTGAATAAGTTATCTATATTATTTCAAAAATACGTAAGAATAGAATATGTAGCAAATTGAATGTAGTTTCTAAACTACTAGGTTTTTAAAAAAAAAAATCTATTTGGTGAAAATTTGAAATTTCCATGCAAGTGGTACTTAAATTTCGTGGAAAAAAAGAAGTAGGTGTCTGTCTCCACCCTAACCACAATAAAATGATAATATTTTTTTATAAGATTTTATATATATGTAGAGGACTCATGCCTTGATGTGATGCATAATTTTTTGTAATTTTTTCCAAGTAAATAATTAATTATGAATTTTTATTACAACTTTTAAAAAATATAAAAACTCGTATGTCTGACCACCTTAACTTGGTCAAAACTTCATGAAATTCAATTTTTATTTTTTTAATCCTATATTATGTGAAGCATAGAATGCGATGCATGTTTTGGATTCAAAAAGTGTGATATTGTTTGAAAGCTATAGATATTTTTCAATCAGCCTATCAATCAGGACTTTAGTCGTAATTTGAATAGAAAATTAATAATAATTACTTATTAAATTCAAAGTAAAGAATAATTAATATCAATGGAAATCTGAAAATATCTTTTAAAAACTTTTTTGGTTTCATCAATTTTGGGTTAAAAAATAGTCGTCAGCCACATACCCATCATATTGCCACTTTTTGGCCCATCATGATCCTGCACATACCAACTTATGTGAGATGGCAGCCGTTGGTCAAGCTTTAGTTGTGCCTACTCTTATTCCTTTAGTGTCTTCCAATGTGTTGATGTTTACTCTATCAGTACCTACTACAAAAGATACTCTCAAGATAAATGTCCCTAAGGAAGAACCTTCCGAAGGAAGAAATATTAAGTCTACTCCTACCTCTTCTCAAAAGAATGCATGTCTTGGTGATGATTGGGGTTCCTTAGACTTTACAGATTCATTTAGTGAAGAACATAAAGTCAACCTAATCCACTCAAGCCTTCCAATAACATAGTACAAACCTACTATCAAAGATGGTTAGTCTTCTGTATTGCAAGGCAATGTGAACACAAATTGTAACACTCTCTATGGAGATCCTCCTCCGTTGTCTTCTATCTTTGTATCTTGCTCTTGTGAGTAGTCAAAATTTTCTCCACAAGAGAAAGGGTTGCCTCATGCTCCTCATTCTTTATCTGAGCAAGAGCATATTTTTTGGTGGCTTCTAAAAGCCCGCTTAATCACTCTTCCTTCTCCTACACACAAGAAATCTCATAAAAAAGAAAAACATTCCTTTTGTGCATACCATCGAGTGCTTGGACATTCCACTAGTGAATGTAAGGCCTTGAAGGATAAAATACAACTTTGTGATTCTGGTTCCATCAAACGCTTGTTTTATTGACACACCCACCTTCTCTTTGCATGACATGTGATATTTAGGTTTACCTCTAGCCTATATGTTCTAAGCATCTTGCATGATTCTCCTCCCCTCTATGTTGGGGGCAGTGATAACTTGTTCTGGAGATGTGTGTCCTTCTTAAGGACCCCCTCTCTTTTATATATCTTTCAAATGAAGTGTCCCTTGAGTGGACCCCCTTTTTCTTGAAGGGTTCCCAAGGGATCCCCTTTGAAACTCTTTATCTCAAATGAATTCTTTGCATCTAGCTTGGGGGCAGCCTGACTAGACCTCACTTTTCAAATAGTGCATCCCTTGAGTGGATCCCTCTTCTTTTGAAGGGTTCTGAGAGACCCCTTTGAAAGCTTTCCAATCTATTGATGGTATGTGTGATTGTCCACTTACTTTCCTGTGTGGCCACTTTCGCTTTGCAGGTGTGCATCTAAAGCCACTTTCTTTTAGTTTCCTCCAGGAAAGAGATCTTGGTGGATACCTCCCTACAGGTCTACAGGTTTGTGAGGCACTTCTTTTGAGCTTCCTCCATGCATGAGATCTTGGGGGTCACTCCCCTATAGGTATGTGGATCTGTAGAGTGCTTTTTTTAGGTTTCCTTCATTTGAAGATCTTGTAGGACACCTTCCTTCCAGGTCTGTGGGTTTGTAAGGTGCTTTTCTAGGTATCCTTCATGTGAGAGATCTTGGAGGACACATTCCTTGTAGGTCTGTAAGCCTATGAGGTGCTTACATTCTTAAATTCTCTTTCTTCTCTTTTGCATATACTGGATCAAAGATCTGCATCTTCTTCATCCTGAGTATATGCCCTTCCTCTCTTCATTTTAGAATTCTTCTATGTGTTATGGGAGGACGAATAGTATTGAGACAACCTTCTACATTGAGGTCTCTTTCACTTTGCTAACTCAAATCCTTTAGCTTTTTATGTTCTAGCATTTTTGTCTGGTACATGTCTTTCTTGTCTAATGCATTTGTTTTGCAAGTCTTTAGCCTGGGGATATGCTTCCTTGGTTTGAAGAGCTATCTTCTTCCACTACAGTATCCTTTTGGCATATTATGTTATTTATGCTTAGTAGATTTACTTTAGCATGTATATTAGCATAGATTCATATGCCTACTAAAGTGGGGGGAAAATGAATAGTCGCAAAATTGCACCCCTTGCAATTTCACATACATTCTTGCATTTGCTTTAGTTTCCACTCCCCTAGCACCTTGTATAGGCTCATTTTAGCCACTACATTAACCTTTTTCCCTTCTCAGGATGCTTCAGCACCTCTTTTTAGCAGCTACCCTTGCGTGTCATCTTTACTTCAAACCATGTACTTTTCCTGTTCTTTTCATTTTGTAGCATGATGCATTTGGACATTAACACGCCACATGAACGTTTGCATGCCACACTAGCATCCTGCGATGTTTCAATGCTCAAACAACTGTCTCTGAGCATGCTTTCCACTTGTCCTCACCTTTTTTCTATGATAACGGCCTGGGACGCCTTGTAATGGCTGGAGAAGCTTCTTTTCCCTCATTAAAATCTATCCTTCCAGTTCATTTGGCTCTCTAACTTTTTCTAGCTTCAATTCTAACTCTCTTCTACTTCTAGCTTCCCTCTTGCTCCTTGGATTCTCTCTTTTCCCTCTTTGCTCTCTTGTTATAGTAGCTTCGAGCTCTCTTGGCTCTTGCAACCCTCTCTTTTTCTCTAGTTCTCCCTCTTTGGCTTGCTTAATCCTTGCAACTCTATCTCCGTCATCTCATGCTTGTGAGCATCTTGGGATTCCATATCCCCTATCTACGACATCTCTACTTTGTGATATAGGTTCTCCTCCTTGAGCATGGATTTCTTTTATCACTCACACTTGGTAGTGTAGGCTCTACTCCTGAAGTGGGTTTTGCTTTCACCACATGCTTTTTCCATTTCGGTTACACTCTCACTTTCTATCTAGTTATCCATGGAGGTGGGAACACCAATATAGGGTTTTTACTAAGGAAAACCCCTATACAGCCCCAACACTTTCTCCCAAAATTACAGACGTAGGTATTGAAGAAATTCACGTGCTGGAGGCTTCATCATTTGCATGGTTCTAAGCATTTCCTCTCTTCTCTTTATCTTTATCCTTTATACTCTTCTTTTTAGTTCTGTTATATTCTATTATTTTTCTACATTCCAGAAGTTCTCAGCAATTAGAGTAGAAGTAGCCACTTTGCTATTTTCTGTGATAAATTCACTTCTGGTCTCTACAAGATGCTAGCATGCTTCTGAGACGCCAACGTGCCACACTGCCATTTGTATTCTGCACTGCTATCCTTTGGTTGAGCTTGCCAGTTTGTCTAGAAAATCTTCGTGACCTGCTCTTTCTGATTCTAGAACTCTTGCGCTATTCCATAGGTAGTTTAGGGAAATTTTCCCCATGAGACTCTCTGAATGAAGATAACTCATGAGTAGCAAATCCCCCCTCGAGTATGTGTAGGATCATGATGGGCCAAAAAGTGGCAATATGATGGGTATCTGGTTGATGAGTTTTTTTTACCCAAAAATGATGAAATGAAAAGGGTTTTTAGAGGATATTCTCAGCTTTCCACCAATATAAATTATGCTTTATTTTGAATTTAATAATTAATTATTATTCATTTTCTATTCAAATTACAACTATAGTCTTGATTGATAGGTTGATTGAAAAACATCTATAGCTTTCAAACGGTAACACATTTTTTGAACCCAAAACATGCATCACATTCTATGCTTCATATACTATAGGATTAAGAAAAGAAAAAATGAATTTCATGAAGTTTTGACCAAGTTAAGGTGGTCAGACATATGAGTTTTTATATTTTTTAAAATTTGTAATAAAAAATTCATAATTAATTATTTACTTGGAAAAAATTACAAAAAAAATGCATCACATCGGAAATGAGTCCTCTACTTATATGTAAAATATTATAAAAATACTATCATTTTATTGTGGTTAGGGTGGTCAAACAGACACCTACTTCTTATTTTTTCCCTGAAATTTAAGTACTACTACATTGAAATTTCAAATTTTCACCAAACATATATATATATATATATATATATATTTAAAAACCTAGTAGTTTAGAAACTAGATTCAATTTTCTACATATTCTATTCTTACATATTTTTGAAATAATATAGATAACTTATTCAAATTTTTACGTCAAGTTACCTAACTCTAATTTTTTAAAATTTTTTGCCACTTAAGGGACTATTTTTTCCATGATGATCCTGCACATACCTCCTCTCTATAGCTCTATAATGTCTTCCCAAGTGGGAGAGGTAGGATTTTCAAAGCTCCCAATCATTAGATCTCTTAACACCATCATGTCCCACTCGCAAATGTCAATTTCATGGTCATTCACGATTGCAACATTATCACAAGTAGGGGAAATGTTGGTGGAGGAATGCAAACTAAGTAAAGTGATGGCAATGATTTCATCTTTTCTTGTTATAATATCTTCCCAAGGGGGATGAGGAGAAGGACAAACAGGACCCTCATTATTCTCAACGATTGCATCTTATTTCACCAAGATACCTTTTTCACTAAAAGGAGAGGTATCAGGAGAAGAACAACTATGATCGTCATGAATGTTTATACCTGTATCTTCTTCTATTACATCATTCCCATGAATAGGAGAGATAGGAGGGGTGTAGATTTAAGGCAAGAATCAACATTTTCACTCTCTTGCACTAAAAGACTCTCATAACTAGGGAATGCATTGAATGAATGACTATCATGCTTATTGATTAAATTTTTCTTTGCAAACTTGGAAAATACTGAAACTAACATTTATGAACAGTAAATTATGCAAACCCAAAATGCAATGTAAAGACCTAAAATGAAATGCAATTTTTAGATTTCAAACAAGGTAATTTATTGACTATAGTACACAATGATCTAAAAATAAAATGTTGTACATGCAAATTTGGAATTAAGCAATGCATGAGATAAACCAATTTAATCTAGATTTAGTGAAATGCATGAAATAGAAAGTCAACCCACTAAAGTAGATAACCAATGGTAGCAAACAGAACTATAGAACACAAGATTTTTAATGTTGTAAAATACAGTTTGAAATGTGCACTGGGACTAATTCACTTAGAGGGGCGTATGAGTCCTAGTGAGGGTTTTTTTTTTAAATTCTACAAATTTTAAGTGGTTTCTATACTTTTTATGGTGTATGATCTGTAACCTAAGTGCAAGTGCAGTTTTTATATGATTTTAATGCAAGCTAGATCTAGGATGATGATGCACTCCAAATTAGAAAATAAGGTGCTTGAAGGCCTAGTTCACCAAAATGTAAGATATAAAATTTTCACCCTAAGGGTTTGTGACCTAGGGCAATAAAAGTTTTATGCTCCACATTCAAGGAAGCCCTAGAGATCTCAACATCAAGCATGCAAAGGAGAAATAGATCTTACAATAGGGTTGTCCTAGGGACTAATTGTAAACTAATGAAGGGTTCACCAAGTTGAGACCTGGAAAGAAAAATGTAATGCAGGATGTAATGCTAAACCCTAATATGATGCAATCTTTCACTAAATGACCTAGAAAAGTATGCGAAACAGAACAAAAAGTTGCAAGATGAAATGTGTGCACCTACAAATATGAAGATGAATGGATGAGGCTCTAAAATGTTGAAAATAGTGACTTTAATGCTGACAAGGACTCATACGCCAGGCTGGGTGAATCAATCCCAGATCTAGGTTTCTGTGCAGAAATAGGAATTTGGAAAATGGGTATCTGAATCTGTAACAATCTAAATTTTGACCTAAACTAGGAATCATACACCAAGACTGGCATATGATTCTAGTTAGGGTTTTTTGGGACTTCAAAGTCTGATTCTACTCTCCTATCTCTTCTCTTTTTGCTGCTCTTTGTTTTCAGATCTAAAACCCTAATTTTGGACCTATATATGGCCTTTTTGTGAAGATAGCAACCTTGCACGTGAGGGGACAACTCCAATAAATTTCTCCAAGTTTGTAACCTAATATTCAAAGATCCTTCATGCTAGGTGATCCCACAATACTGGTTTACAATTTTTGGCCAAACTAGACACTGAAATAGTTTTTTCTAACTAAATCTTCACTTTCAGGCAACTATAGTGGCTAAATCGTGAGGAATTTGAAGATGATGCAAAATAGTGATTTGTGACATTTTTTAATAAAAAGGGGGTAAAAACTTTATTGAAGATCAAAAAGAAACATTACAAAGGAAGCAAAGGACTGAGGTCCCAAGGAAAAACAAGAGCAACAAACCAAACAAAGATAAAACAGCCAACACCATCATTTGTCGCCATTCCCAGCCCTATCCTCAACAAGAATATTCGTTAAATCAAGATGGAGCTCCTGAGGAAAAACTCCCACTCCTTAATTCTCCATCCCTCAACATGCTCAGAAGCCCATTTCGCCAAACAATCAGCTGCCCTATTCCACTCACTTGGAATATGGACAAAAGTCACGATTTCCATCAAAGAACTAACCCGCAGAATTTGTTGCACAACCCTAGTCAACTGCTAGCTGACATCAACCACTTTCTGCTCAATAAGAAAATTGATCAAAATCTCATAATCAGATTCACAAACAATCCTTCTCCACCCCAAAGCATGAGCTCTCTCAAGAGCATCAAGAATAGCCAACCCTTCCACCAGGTTGATGGTCTGTATCCCTTCATAGATCGAAAAGAGGAAGATCACTGAGCCCAAAGAATATCTACCAATCCCCCCAATACTAGCCAGTCCTGGATTGCCCCTTGAAGATCCATCAGTATTGATCTTCAAAACACCATAAGGGGGAAGTTGCCATTTGCCATCCCTATCAATTTTTTTCTTCTCACGACGTCCTCTCTTAGCCCTAGTCAAAGCCAAAGATGACCCATGAATCCCCAATCTCTCCACCAACTCTGTATCCCTTTTCACCAAAGGGAATTCCACTTCACACCTAGCTTCCACTATTTCTTGAACCATGCCCAATAATCTCTACCAAATTTGTTGCACCATCCTCTGTTCTCCATGAAATATCCTTCGATTACCTTCCAGCCAAATCTGCCACAATAAGAAGATAGGCCCAACAAACCACACCTCCTGCAAAAAGGAGGCCACAGAAGGGGGCCAACCCATCCCCTGCCAAAACTCAATCAAGGAGGAAGAATGAACACAAGGAGTTGTCCAAACACCCTACCAAAAATGCCAAAGCTGGAGGGAAAAATAGCAACGAAAAAACAAGTGGGTAGAGTCCTCCTCATTAGCCCCACAAATAACACAAACAAAAGGGCCGTGGAAAACTCTCTTCCGAATGTTATCCCAAGTCAAACACTTATTCCAGGCCAATATCCAAACAAAAAAATTACATTTTGGCCAAGAAAGCTTGTTCCAGACCTTCTTCCACCACTGAATTTCAAGCCCAACCAACCTATGAGAGAATAACCTACTATAACCGGAGGCTATAGTATAGGTCCCCATAGGATTGGGGGACTAGGAAAGCACACCATCTTCCTGGAGAGAGCTACATCTTTGACTGGAGAGGATACTTTGTAGCACAACACAATCCTCCTGCAAACCAACATCTGGCCACTCATCTGGGGACATCCATTTGGCCATCTCCATTTGACCATAGGGGAAAAAGGACTTAAAATAGATCACGCGTGACCAACCAGCCTCATGAAATCTCTAGCAAAGATTCAACAAGTTGGGAAACTAAGAGGTGATGGGAGGAAAACCATCCCAAGAATCAGACTAGAATTGGACCTCTGTCCCCCTCTTGAAGATCCAAAATAATCCTTCCTTAATAAGCACAACCCCTTTCTTGAGGGTGCCCCATATCACAGAGCCCTTCCCCATAAGAGGGTACCTAGAAATATCAGGTTGTTTGATCCCCGAGAGATACTTCTGAGAAAGAACCTTCGCCCAGCTCTTATCCTGCTCATTACACCACTGCCAATACAGTTTAGTAGCCAAAGCCTCCCCAGTCAAAGCTGACTGCCTCAAGCCTAGTCCACCATAATGTTTCGGACTACAAACAACCTCCCATCTAACCAAACTCCATTTGGAGGACTCCAAGCAACCAACCCATAAAAATTGTCGCGCCATAGAATCTAGGTCCTTTAGAAAGCCCATAGGGGCAACCTAGAGCATGCATCTATAAATGGGCAGAGCCGGAACCACCGACTTAATCAACTAAACACGACCAACAAAGGATAACCATCAATGAGTCCAGTGATTAACTTTCACCCAAAATTTATCCAAAATAATCTGCCAAGACTCCCTAGGCAGTCTACTCACCAAGATGGGAATGCCAAGGTAAGTCAATGGGAGAGTCCCGATCTGAAATCTCAAAGTGTGGGAAATCCTTTGCTGAATGGGGCCCGGAGTGTTGAAGAAGAAAATGGAAGATTTTCCCTCATTAATCTGCTGACCAGAGGCAACCAGGTAAGCATCCAAGACTCTTCGTAAATTAGAGGCCTCTCGCATTGTAGCCATCCCCATCAAAGCAGTATCATCCACAAATTGTAAGTGAGTTTGCGGAGGTAAGGTGCCACCCCACCTCCAACCTTGAATGAGACTAGACTCCACACTCCATTTAATCCATCTCCCCAAACCTTCAGCCAAAAGAATAAACAAGTAAGGGGAAAGAGGATCACCCTGACAAAGCCCCCTAGAAGCACCAAATAGCTCAGAATGACTCCCATTGATAAGCACAGAGAAAGAGACTGAAGTAACATAACTCAAAACCCATTGAATCCATTCTTCAACAAAACCAAAAGCACCAAGAACCCACAGAAGGAAGGACCGCCTAACTCTGTCATAACCCTTAGCCATGTCCAGTTTGATAAACATCGCTTTTTCTTTAGAGCTGGTCATAGAATGGATGACCTCAGTTGCAATACCAATCCCATCCAGAATTTTCCTACCAGCTACAAAACCACTTTGTTCTTCAGAGATCAGTTCCTCAAGCCCCTTCTTCAACCTATCAACAATAAGTTTAGAAATAATTTTATAGATTACATTGCATAAATAAATGGGCTGAAATTGGCTTAACCTATCAGCCCCCTCACTCTTGGGAATAAGAGCAATAAATGTAGCATTTAGAGCCCTTAACATCTGCTTATTGTGTTGAGATTCATGAACCACGGCCAGGAGGTCAAGTTTGATGATATCCCATAATTCTTGAAAAAACTCAATTGGGAAGCCATCAGGACCAGGTGCCTTCCCTTTCTTCATATTAAAAACAATCCCTTCAAGCTCTTCAAGCGAGATATCACTCATGAGTTGTTGATTCAAATCTTCAGACACGAGAGAGGGGATACAAGAAAGAATTTGCGCTTCCTCAAGAGACCCCCCCTGTGAGTCCTCCCTAAGAAGAGATTCAAAGTACTGCACTGCCTCCCTTGAGGTTTCTAGGAAGGAGGAAAGATGGTCTCCCCTGTCATTCACCAGACTAGAGATAGAATTGCCATGGCACCTGGCTTTCACTGAATTGAAGAAGAAAGCTGTATTTTTATCCCCTTCCTGAAGCCACTCAATACGAGCCTTCTATTTCCAATACATTTCCTCTCGCAGTTCACATTCTTCTAACATTTTCACAGCCCGAGCCTCATCCTGAAGCAACTCAGCCGTGACCCCATCCTCCCTTAACTTCCTTGTGATACCATCCAAATCTGCCTGAGCCGATGCCTTTGCATGGAAGACATTCCCAAAGTACTGACGATTCCACCGTTTGAGCTCAAATTTAACATATTGAAGTAGTTTAGCAAAGGCATACATTGCTATACCATAGGCTGGTCTACCTTTCTTCCACCAATCAGACACCAAGTCATTCAAAGAGGGGTCCCACAACCACATGAGTTGGAACCTAAAAGAGGGCATACGAGGCACACAAGTTGACTCAGTAGAAAGTTTAATAGGCCAATGGTCCGATCCTCTCCAATCCAAGATCTCAGAGCAAGATGACCACATCCCTCCAACCTAGTAACAAGAAACCAGAAGCTGATCTAATCTTTCTGCAATGCAAAACTCACCAACCCGATGATTGTTCCAGGTGAACTGACCATTGTTGGGTTTGATATCAACAAGATTCAAGGTATTGATATTGTCCCAAAGCAGCAATGCAAAGGGCTCCAACCTTCCAGTACCACCATGCTTCTCAGCCAACTCACAAATAGCATTGAAATCTCCAGCCAAAATCCATGGATGGAAAGGCAACATGCTACGGATCAGCCTGATATGGGACCACAAACCTTGTTTACCCTGAAAATTTGTAGGAGCATAAATATTAGAAAATAAAATGACTTCCCCTATCTCAAAATTAGTAGCAATCATAGACATAGAGGATTTAGAAGATATCCACCAAAGAGGTTGGATTCTTTGAGGATTCCATAAACATGCCAGACCCCCAGAAGCTCCATGAGCTCCAATGCACTGGCACTCCCCGCTCCTCCACAACTTAGGTGCCAAACCTTGCATATTCTCAACAGATAACTTAGTTTCCTGCAAAAAAGATGACATCAGGACCTTGCCTTCTAGCTAACTCATGAACTAATTTTTATCTAGGGCCATTGTTCAAGCCCCATACATTCCATGACACAACAATCATTTCAAGGGGCTTGAAAAAATAGAATCCAGAGTCTTTACTGCCCGTGACTCCACCAAATTCTCACCTGCTAGTTTAATCTTTTCCACATCCTTTTTTCTGCCAGGTTTAACAAATTTCTCTGCCCCGCCCTTCTTAATATCTTTCTGCAAAATGCCCAATTTGGGGGCAGGCTTGATCTTTGTAGCCAAGTCTGAACCGGTGTTTCACCCAAGAAATGGAGAATCCACACCTACTATTGTAACAATGGCCAAGTTTTCCTGCACCTCAGAAACCCCCCTCTGCTGATCAGCTTCCAAGTGCCGATAATCATCCCCTTGTGGATCCATAGAAGAATCAAGAACAAGATCCTCCTGAGCTAAGCCCACAAGCCCTTGATCCAAGTTGATCAATCTCGGGTTCACCTCTAGTTGGTTGAGCTCATCCAAAACCTCAAATCTGTTGAAGGTACCTTCATCTTGCCTTTCTTTAAAAGGCCTCTTTTGACCCCTGTTCCGACTTCGAGCCTTGACTAGAGCAAAACCATCAGAAGCACCTACCTCATCAGGAGAAATGCTCTTCCCTTTATCTGTTTTAGGAAGATTGCTTGCAGGTTGTGAAGGCTGGGACTCCCTAGGCTTGTACCTTGGGCATCTCCGCTGCAAATGGCCATATTCTCGACAAATCTGACAACGAAAAGGAAGAATTTCGTAGTCCAAATGCTGCACCCAAGAATAAGAGCCCGCACACATATCTATTGCATCAAGAAAAGGCCTACTTAGATCAATTTCAACACAAATGATGCAAAAGTCATTAGCTTTTTACCCAAAGTCTGCGATGAAGTCCCAACAGGATTTCCAAGCATCGAGGCCAAAAGGTGCAGCACATCCTCTTGACAACATTCCACCGGGAACCTCGGTAAACGAACCCACACTGGGACACGATTTGGAAGCTCCTCTGTGGGGATAAAACCTGCATGCCATGGCTTGATAAAAAACCCTACCTTATTATGAAAATAAGGGTCTCCCTCAAATACCCTATTGCAATCAGTAATGCAATTAAAAGTAACCATGAAATAATTGTTCACCAGCAACATTATCTCCATTTCCCCCTCTGGCTCCCATGTCCTCCGGGCCCAAACCTCCAAAAATTTCAAGGAAACCCTCATCCCCAAAAACTTACAATATAAGGAGTGATTTGAATAATACTCAACATCTTCAACAATCATCTCAGCCGGAACAACTAGTTTTGGCCTCTCCTTGCACCTCTCGAGACAACCGTTAATCTTCGTAATCCGTGAGCCATTAGATAACACCAAATCAACAATCCTTTTGTTCGGAGCAAACAAATTGTTATCGAAGGTCTTCATCCCTTGACTTGAAAATTTTGAGCCTATCGCTGCCCAAAAGTCCAAGTGAGGGCTCCTCACTGATGTCTCACCCTTTGAGTAGGCCATCATTCCAAGGAAAAAAATACGAACCCCAAAAATGGGTGAGGAAATCCTCCCCACACCCTTCTTCTTAGCACCTCCCAACACCAAACCCCACACCTTCAATCCTCCCAACCCACGCAGTAGAGAGAAGAAACAAAGGCAACAGGAATGCAAATCCTCAAGCTATAATAGCCAAAACATAGGATTCTAAAACCCCACTGAACACCCACCACTGACCACAGGAAAAACCCATAGGAATCACCTATGGAGAAAGCTTTCCACGCAAGACAAAACAGAGGATTTCGCAGAAAGAAAGGGCATAAACCCTCACGTGAACCAGATGCTCGCACTACGGAGACTCAACCAAGACCAAGACACAGAGGATAGAGCCAACCCCAATCCTTACCCCTGCAGACACCAAATGCCCCTCTTCACAAGCACATAAAAGATCAGACAGAGCTAGGGTGCAGATGCCCTAGCTAGAGTTGCAGAACGCCCGACCACGAACCATTCTTCTAGTAAATGTACAAATAAAGAACCAATTAGCAAAACCATATTAAAAGCATGACCAGTGATTTGTGACATTTTTTCTGTAGATTATAAATATATTTTTTTCAAAAATTTTGGAATTAGATTGCACTTCTTTTACCATCTCCTTCAAAAACTATTTTTTTTTCAATAAACAATATTTTTAAGGAGTCACGCTCACTGTATAACACATAAATTTTTTTCCATGAAGGATAAAATTCTATTTTTCTTGAATTTAGATTTGTAACTACAATATCTAGTGCTTCAAATTAGTTTCATAGTGTTTTACTGAATATTTTTTCCTTAATCAAGTTTTGAAGTCAAACTAATTACAATTCAGGCATAGGCAGACCGTATAACGCGTAACCTTTTTTGTATGTATCGAAATTCAATTTTTCTTTTTTTGTTAGATCAAGGACTTCAATATTTGGTGCACTCATATTTTTCAAAAAAAAAAAATTGATAATTTTCTATTTTTCCACTTGTGCAGAATAGAGAGCTTGATTTTCAGTGAAAAACCTATGTTTTTAATAAAACTAAAAAAATAGATACATAATAAAACCAAAACATATTAAAGTTATATTCATTGGATAGCTCATTCTTAGGATTACCATCATCCAATTGGGTCTATGAAGTCTCCTCCATTTTCATCTTCAACCCAAGCTTTGAAGCATAAAATTTTGGACCTTTTTGGTGCCTGAGGGGAAGAAGGGGGGAAAAGGGGGGTTCACTCGAACCTGGGTTCGAGCGAACCCCCTTCCCATAAGCCTTCACTTTTGAATTTTTGTTGGGAATGGTGGGCCCCATCATTAAATTGGTTCGCTTAAAAGGGGGTTCAATTCACTCGAAGCAAAATCTCGTTCGAACCCCCAAAAACCAATTTTTTTTGCATGGGGTCATTTTTTGCAACTTTTCCTTCCTCACTGGAATTGTAAACCACTTTTGTGGATTTACCCTGCTCCAAGACACCTAGATCTGCAATCACACAAAGAGAGAGAAATAAAGAGAGAGAGATAAAAAAAAGTGTTGATTGTTAGGGAACAAGGGTTTGTCTTAGTCAAACCCCTTTGAGGTAATTAAACCAAATGATGAAACAATGAAACAAGGACATGAAACATGAAACACGAACAATGATACCTTGAATGATGTCTTGTAAATCTGTAACTCAACATGAAATGGCCATGAAGGATGTAGATCTAGATCTTGAGATAAGTGTAGAACAATGCTTAACCTTGGATCTTGAATGCAACATCACAGCACTAGCTTGATAACATGCTTGATGTTTGATATCCTTGACATGGGGATGGATCTTGAATTGCTGCAACAATTGATGAAGAACCTACCCTTGAATGCTCTCTTGATGATCTAGTAAGGTCTTGGAATGCCTAACTCTTGAGTGCTTGACTTGATATCATAAATTCTTAGTGAAATAATGATTTGAAACTTCATGTTTATATAGGCAATCCATCCAATATCCCATAAATTAGATCCCACAGACTGACATTCATGAAATTTGAACTTAAAACTCAATTTCCCCTCTCAAAACCTTAAAAATAGGCCAAATAGGACTCATACGCCATATGTGGTGTATTGGTCCCACCTAGATGGGATGCAAACACCCAAGGTGGTGTATGGATCCCACAAGGCCTTTTTTTATTGCTAGTGTCGGGGAGTGAAGAAATTGAGTTTATTTGTTGATATTATCAGGATTTTGGTTAAAATATGCCTTCGGATGCACAATATAGGGTCTCATGGGCCTATATTAAGGTCATAAATGCAAGGGGGCCCAAAATCCAATGTGAAAGTGTAAAAAAATATACTTTACAACATTAAATTAAGGCAAAAATAGGTCTATTTAGCTCAAAAGGGTCCTAAATCCAATGTGAATGTGTAAAAAACATTACAACACTAGATTAAGACACCATTAGGTCCAAGGGCCTTAAATTTAATGCGAAGGTGTAAATAAACACACTTTACAACATTAAATCAACGAAAAGTTAGGTTTATTTAGCTTTAAAAGGGCCCAAAACCTAATGTGGATGTGTAAAACACATCACAACACTAGATCAAGTAGATATGAAGTCCAATATATCATTAATTATTCTTAGATTAAGTGTGAAAATGTGAACGACGACATTTTTCAACACTACAGTACCTTTAAAGTTACACAAGTCCTCCAATTAAATAGTTTTTTTGTAACTACTATATATAAAGTGGGCAACTATTGATACATTTGAAACTTTTTAGTTGGCTTTTAATTACCGAGTATCAATGAACAGTTATTGAAATATAGATAGTAATTGGAACCTTTCATCTACCCAAAGTTTTATTTCTTTTAAAACTTTGTATAAATTAATATTTTAACAATACTTTATTTGACTTATGTCCTCCACTCTCACAACCCCTTTAATTGAAAACTTATAGTACTTAATTATTAGTTCCTACCGGTAGGCAGGAATACTTATGCATTCGCCCAGAATGCATTTAACCGGCAGCATTGACCAATCACATTTCGCCATTTAACATATTACTTATTTTTTTGTATAGTTTGAATTTGGAGAGTATTTTATATATTGGAAAATTAGCATTTATCTATTTTTCTATTCGTCTGAGTAGATTTATAAATCATTTTCATTTTAAAAATTCAGGAAAATGCGAACGCATAAATTGATTAAATAAATTTAAGCAAAGGCATAGTTTAAAAGTTGGTGGCTAGAGGTACGTAATCCATGAATGCAGATTAAATGCATTAAAATATCAGGAAACTACGAGTGCATGAATTGATTAATTAAAATTAAGCAAAGACATAGTTTATCAAACTGGTGGGTAGACGTACGTAATGCATGAATATAAATTAAATGCATTGAATGGCATCTGGCTCGAGGTGAAGGCGCTGGAATGGCTTGGAGGCCACGCGTGGCCAGGGTACTTTGGTCATTTAATATAGAGTTAAGTTACTTGCTATGCATTTCTATTACTTTGCGTGTGTTTTTTTTGTCTTCTGTGAGTGCCTGTTCTGAGGGAGAGTTTGTAGCGACTGAGCAGGAGATGTTATAGTTGTAGAGTCTAGACCCAGAAATGAGTTATTTGAGGTGATAATTTGGTAATTTTTAGAGTTTCGTTATATTAAAGTGCATAATGAAGCTATATTTCATAGTGCTCTATTGTGTGGCTGAGCCAGGTATTTTGTAGTTGCAGAGTTGCATGCTGGACAATGAGGGACAAATTGCTTGAGGTCAGAAGAGGTAACTTTTTGTTGTTTTTGTCTATTTGATACAAGAAATGCAAGTAGGGTTTCATAGTGCTTTAAGGCATTTGTATACTTTGATTATAAATTCGTATTTTAAACTACTTTTAGTATTATTTATTCAAAATTTTTGTTGAAATGCGAAGGTTTCATCTGCATTTGATAGGAATTATGTAGAAATCCTCTTGTCCATTTTACTTCATGCATGTGAGCCCTGTAAAGTTTGTATATTTTTATTACTGCAAAGCGGTCCCATAAAGAAGGCTTTGGAACCAAAATTATGTCAACGTGTGCGATAGTGAGAGCTTTCAACCAATGAGTTGACATTGTGTTGCTTTGAGCTTTTCCGTTGTCATCAAAGCATAGAGGATAGAGGGGTTCTGTTAAAAGTCGTGGTTGTTGTCCTCGTAGGCATAAATTCATATATTTTAATATTATCTATTCATATTTCTTGTTGAAATGCGAAGGTTTCATCTGTGTTTGATAGGTATTATGTAGAAATCCTCTTGTTCATTTTACTTCATGCATGTGAGCCCTGTAGAGTTTGTATTTTTTTGATTGCTGCAAAGTGGTCCCATAAAGAGGGCTTTGGAACCAAAAATATGTCAACGTGTGTGATAATGAGAGATTTTCAACAATGAGTCAACAATGTGTTGCTTTGAGCTTTTTTGTTGTCATGAAAGCATAAAGGATAGAGAGATTCTGTTAAAAGTCATGGTTGTTGTCCTCGTAGGCATAAATGCAAACAATGGGAGCATAAAGAATGCAGTAGAAACCTTTTTCCTGCTAGGAAGCATTAAAATTTTTTCAAATGTCGTTGTTACTATTTTGTATCTTGGGGTTATAAAAAACTATGTCAAAAATGTTGTAGAATCCAAATTACAGTGTTGCCATAGAGCAGTTAAGTAATATTGCTTGATAGAATAGTTTTAGGCTTCATGCAAAAGAGCAGTCAAATTCATTGCTAGAAGATTTGTGGTCCAAGAACCTGTGGCAATTAGTTTGTGTAGTTAATCTAATCTACATTTATACTTGTGTCTCTTGAATCTAGAAAAATGCTTTCTAGTGTTTTAATGGTTTTGGCTATTAGTATCCATCGCAGTAGGAGTACTATATATTGCTATTCTTTTAGAAAAACAAACACATGGTTTTTGTTTTCTAATCAAAGCTTTTTACATGGTGCAATGCTTTTGGTTGGAAGAAAAGAGGTGGTGTAGCGGTCCAGCTGTGGAAAATTCTTCAAGCAAGCAGTACAAGGTGAGTTTCTAGAATGAACCTTCTCCTTTGTTTACAATTGCATATAGTAGACAGAGAAAAAGGTTAATTCAAGATTCTCACTATATTGATTGTACTTGTAATCATATCGTTGCTTTTTGTTACAAGGACAATCTTTGCAAATGGGTATTGTGAGTGGCATATGCTATATGGTTCATAAAAATTAAGCAATTGGGGTTCAAAAGTAGATCTTCATTGCAGTGGCATGACCTCAGAAATGCAATAATTATCCAATCAATTTTTTGGGTGGCTGATTGCACTTTATAATTTAAACCTACTCTTTTTAATTTTGAGAGTTTGATTCTGAATCCATATGTATACTTTGATTAAAACTACTAGCTAAAGGTGCATAATTCATTGATGCAAAATGAATGCATTTAATGGCATCTGACTAGAGGCGAGGCTATTTGGATTGCTAATTAGTCTTTGAATATATAACAATTAAAAGAGATAAATAAGTATAATTATCCTTGGCCACATTTCACATTTTGACCTTTCAATCAAAGTCAATTAACAAAGTAGCAGTTAGACCTAAAGAAGGTTCAAGGACTATGCTGGTAGAAAAACATATTTTGGACAATGGCTAGACAATTTGTTGAAATTGCTTTACAAACTTTGAAGCAAATGCATTTTTCCTTCTGTTTGCTTTCATTGTACATCTTAAATGGAAGTTGGGTTTCGCATTGTTGCAATGCATTTGGATACTTTGATTGTAAAATCATAGTTTAGATCATTTTAAGTGTTATCAACTCAAACCTTTCCTTGAAATACCAAGGATTCATCTGAATCTTGGAGGCAATGTACAGATGTCTATAATTATCCTTGGCCACATTTCACATTTTGACCTTTCAATCAAAGTCAATTAACAAAGTAGCAGTTAGACCTAAAGAAGGTTGAAGGACTATGCTAATAGAAAACCATATTTTGGACAATGGCTAGACAACCTGTTGAAATTGCTCTACAAACTTTAAAGCAAATGCATTTTCCCTTCTGTTTACTTTCATTGTACATCTTAAATGGAACTTGGGTTTCACATTATTGCAATGCATTTGGATACTTTGATTGTAAAATCATAGTTTAGATCATTTTAAGTGTTATTGATTCAAATCTTTCCTTGAAATACAAAGGATTCATGTGAGTCTTGTAGGCAATGTATAGCTGTCCTATAAAGAGAGCTTTGGAACCAAAGAACTGTCATAAAGGATAGAGGAGTATTGTCAAATATTGTGGTTATTGTTTGCATAGGCACACATGCAAAATATGGAAGCATATAGAAAGCAAGTTAACTCTTTAATAATCCCATGAAACATAGTCTTTGTATGCATCCATGCATACAGGTTTGCATGTATATATGTGTGCATGTAATTATGTATATATGAATGCATGTATCTATGTTGCCATGTATGTATGTGTGTATATAACAGATTACTATTGCATTTTTTTTAAATGCTTTTTTGTGGATGGTGCCAGCTAGCCATCCAGTCATATTGTGGTTGTTGTACATATTGATTTTTAAGATATATGAACTCAATTTCGTGAGTTATAGTTCATATTGGTAAATTGGCATTTATCTGTTTTTGTAACCCATTGGAGTGGGTTTTTGAATCGTGATTGTTTTAAAATGCTTGTGAAAATGAAAATGCATAGGTTCATTGATGGCTATGTGCTTTAATGCATATATGCATATTTATAGGATTCATTCCTATCATGTAAAGGCCACATAGATATTCATTCCCCAAGCCCATGTAGTCATTTGAATATGTGCATATATTAAGGGATCTATTGATACATGGATATGTGCATCCATGGATACATGAACGCATATATAGATGTAAGCGTGTGATCATGTATGGATGTATACATGTATATATGTGTACATCCATGCATGTATTTATGCATATGTGCATTGAAGCATGTGTTCAGCTATGTGTCTATGAATACATTTTATCTAGTAATCAATGTCAATTAATAGACTAGCACTTGTACCTAGAGAATGTTCAAGGATTGTGCCGATAGAAAACCATATGCATATCAATATGTTTGGGAGCATGTATCTATGCATGGGTGTGTATAGATGCTAATTGTTCTGAATTTTGGTTGCATGTGATTGCATTAAACAATTAAGAATAAGTGCTAGATAATTGAAGTAAAATGACCCCATTCAGTTAGCAGATCAATTTTTCTCAGCCCTTTACATGTTAACTGAGAGTTTTGAAGCTTTTGTTGTTCATTGGTAGTCTTTGAAGCTTAAATGTCACAGTATATGTAGCATTTTACCCAATAGCTCTATCATTCATGATGATTTAGGCAAGTTCATATTTCCTCATTCATCCTTGTATTGTCTCATATCTAAATAATTAGGCAACTGCTAATTAGCCTTTAAGTACATAGGAATTCAAAGAAAGAAATAATTGCAATTAGCCTTGTGTACATTTGAACTATTAATCAAAGGCAATTAACAAACTAGCCCTAGAAAACCATGTGCGTGTTAATGTGTTGAATAACATGTATTTGTGCATGGGTGTATATGGATGCTATGAGTTGTGATTTCTACCATTATGTAGCGCTTACTATTACTTGTACAGCCAAGCGACATGCAAGTAGAATTCATAGTTCATAGCATCCAGATACATTCAAGGACAAATACAAATCAAGGTTGTTGGCATCCTGATAAGAAAGATGATGAGATACATCCAATTAATGTATGTCACAACATCTTATTGAATAAAGATGATTTGGTTAGGCAGGTTACAGATGAGAACCCTTATTGGTGTGTGGCTAATGCTCTTTTTGATTGAAGACTTGTCAAGAAAATTACATGCCAATACTATTAGAAAATAGGTAGAATTAGATTAATTGATTGACTATGATTGATTGACTATAATTTTGGTTCCAAAGCTCTCTTTATGGGACCACTTTACAACAATCAAAAAAATACAAACTCTACAGGGCTCACATGCATGAAGTAAAATGAACA
Organism: Sequoia sempervirens; assembly: GCA_007258455.2. Lineage (NCBI taxonomy): Eukaryota > Viridiplantae > Streptophyta > Pinopsida > Cupressales > Cupressaceae > Sequoia > Sequoia sempervirens. Next base: position 576,618,302 of record VDFB02281492.1, on the reverse strand, counting down.
AGAGGATTTCTACATAGTACCTATCAAACGCAGATGAAACCTTCGCATTTCAACAAGAAATTTGAAAAGATAATACTAAAAAGTAGTTTAAAATATGAATTTATGCCTACGAGGAAAATGACCACAACTTTTAACAGAACCCCTCTATCCTTTATGCCTTGATGACAATGGAAAAGCTCAAAGCAACACACTGTTGACTCATAGTTCAAAAGCTTTCATTATCGCACACGTTGACATAATTTTGGTTCCAAAGCCCTCTTTATGGGACCACTTTGTAGTAGTCAATAATATACAAACTTTACAGGGCTCACATGCATGAAGTAAAATGGACAAGAGGATTTCTACATAATTCCTATCAAACGCAGATGAAACCTTCGCATTTCAACAAGAAACTCAAATAAATAATACTAAAAGTAGTTTAAAATATGAATTTATAATCAAAGTATAACAATGCCTTAAAGCACTATGAAACCCTACTTGCATTTTTGTTTGCATGTACCTGGTTTAAACATTTAATTATTGGTTCTTGATAATGGAATGAAATGAACTTGGACAAATGGAAATAGAATGGCCCCATGGAATTGGAACATCAATGTTTACATGGCTTTAACATGATAGCAGATTTGCGTGCATGAGACTTATTTGAATCTCAAATGTCATAGTGTATGTGGCATATTAGCTAGTTGGCTTAACATGATAGCTTTCAAACAAGTTAATTCAGCGATCAATCAAGCTAATTGGCTGATGAATTAATTGTGTTCCATGGTTAGTCATAGCTAATTATTAGTCATCTTTATCATCCAAATCAGTTAAATCAATCTTGCTTATTCACATTCACAGATACACAATCTTTCTAAACATTTTGCGTGCTTTTAATAGGAAAAGAGCTTTAGAACAGGATATGTACATTCATCTAAGCATCATAAGACGTAGATTTCTGACAGATATAATGGTTTGAAATGCTGTCATGAATATGCATACCAAATATGGAAGCACAAGCAACAACATTTAAACTGTTTGACAGAATTCCTCGAAGAAATGTTGGCTCTTGGTGTGTAGTGATTGCAAATTATGCAAAGAATTATTTGTCGAAAAAGGCTTTTTGCAAACATTCAAGCAAATCAACTAAATAGCTGATCAAGTTAACTGTGAATCAAGTTACTTGACTAATCAATGAAACTAGTTCATTGATAGATCAATTTTCTTGAATAGTTAATTATAGTTAATTAAAAAACATCTTTGTACACCAAATCAATTAAACCAATCATGGCCATTCATATGCAAAAAAAGGAATTTCTTGAAAAGGCTTTATAGACAAGGAAGCAAATGCAATTGCTAGGTGTAAACCGAAATTGCAAAATCCTCGCCAACATCTTCCTTTCTGTTTCTTGTGCTACAAATATTCAACAGGCTATAGCTGTCCATATTAATTGTATCCCTTCGTCTATGTTGAAGCCATCTGTTTATTCTATTGCTTTCGCTATTATTTCATGAAAGCTCAAATGTCATAGTATATGTGGCGTAGCAGCTAATAAGTCCATCTCACATTTTTCTCATGACAATTTAATTTGTCTCATCTGTCTCTGAACCATTAATCAAAGTCAATTAACAAACAAGTCAATCTTACACTTGACTCATGCAAATTAAGTCAATTCTATCTTTTACTCATTAATGAAATTAACTAATTAGCTTAACAAGATACCTTTGAAACAAGTTAGGTCAGTGATCAATCAAGTTGTTTGACTGATGAGTCAATTGAGTTCAATAGTTAATCATAGTAATAGCAAACAAATCCTTGTTAGATGATGTCATTGTTGAATTTGCTTTTGTGTCCCTCTCTACACTTTTGCTACAACTTGAAGCAATGATGCTTCATGGTTCAAGTATTAAGTGTAATTGGAAACCTTTCTTGACTTACATTCATTAATTTAAATCTGTTTGGAAACCATACTTGCAATGGTTCTTTAGGCTCGATGCAAAACAACAATATAGTTAAAATGCATAGTAAAAGCCTATAGAGAACCATGCTTGCACTTGTGCATTTGGAATTCAAGAACCTATGATAAATAGACTGCTAGGTTAATCTGTTTCCAAATGATACTTGTTTCCATTGAATCTAAAAAAAAACTAGCTAGTGTATTTCGGTGTTTTGACTATTAGTATCCATTACACTATCACTGTTATCCATTGCAATTATAATTTTGGGAGTTGTTTGCACAAATGTGTTTTCATGCATTGTGAAACCCAACTTGCATTTCTAGGATAAAATGAAGCAAAATAAATAAAAGTAGCAGTTTTTTGCCTTGAGTAACTTGTCTCTTGGTATTCATTCAACGAGCATAGGAGCTTTTGCTCTGTCACTGTAAACGTCCCCTTTCTATTGATAAAAGCTGTCAGTTTTCTAATCTATGTATTTTCTTAAATTTATTTGTATATGTCATCTTGTTCTAGACTCTCAATAAAAAAAATCTCCATATTCTACCACCAAAGAAAATGCATTAATGTCAAAGGAGTTTGAAATTGAAGATAACAAACCTAATAGCACTCACTTGGATAAACTGTTTTCTATAGTGACAATTTTATTGGTTTCTAGCATCAAGGAAAGAATACTCATGCATTCGGTTGAAATGCTTTTAACTAGCAGCATTGGGCAATCACATTTTGCCATTTAACATATTACTTATTTTTTTGTATAGTTTGAATTTGGAGAGCTATTTTATATATTAGAAAATTAGCATTTATCTATTTTTCTATTCGTCCGAGTAGCTTTATAAATCATTTTCGTTTAAAATTTTTGGGACAATGCGAACACATAAATTGATTAAATAAATTTAAGCAAAGGCATAGTTTAAAAGTTGGCGGCTAGAGCTACGTAATCCATGAATGCAGATTAAATGCATTAAAATATCAGGAAAATGCGAGCGCATAAATTGATTTAATAAATTTAAGCAAAGGCATAGTTTAAAAAACTGGTGGGTAGATGTACGTAATGCATGGATACAAATTAAATGCATTGAATGGCATCTGGCTCGAGGTGAAGGCACTGGAATGGCTTAGAGGCCACGTGTGGCCAGGGTACTTTGGTCATTTAATATAGAGTTAAGTCACTTGCTATGCATTTCTATTACTTTGCGTGTGTTGTTTTTGTGTTTTGTAAGCGCTTGTTCTGAGGAAAAGTTTGTAGCGATTGAGCAGGAGATGTTACAGTTGCAAAGTCCAGACCCAGAAACGAGTTACTTGAGATGATAATTTGTTATTTTCCACAGTTTCTTTCCATTAAAGTGCATAATGAAGCTGTGTTTCATAGTGCTTTAGTTCACTATCACTATCACTTTGTGCCTAATGTGTCAGTGCATGTATGTATGTATACATGTCTCTATGTGCATATGCATTTACCTATGTGCATATCTATGTAGACATTTGTAGATGCATATATGCATGTATGCATGTGACTCTAGATATATCTATGCATATATGTATTTATGCATATATGTATGTGTGTGTAGATGCATCTATGTGTATATGCATGCAAGCATATGGATGCATATATGTTTATGTCCATACATGCATTCATCTGTTCTTACATGGATGTATCTGTACATATATATACATATGTATACATATATGTGTGTGTCGATATGTCTTTTCTAGGAAAGAGTTTACAGTGACAGGGCAAAGGTTGTCATGGTTCCAAAAAAGGACACTTGCAGACAAGCTACTCCAGGCAATAAATAGTTTCTTTCATCAGTTTTCTTTTATTTTAACGTCCATAGGCAGATTGGGTTTCACAGTGCTCAGCCTACGCTATTCTTCAGAGACTAGTTCCTTGGACAAGCAATTGTCTTTTGTCCAATGTACAATGTGGGAGCTTAACAATAACTTGGCGCTTATGAGTCCTCTAAAGATTGCATATCTTCAATTACTGCAGAACTGTTCCATAGTGCAAGCTTTAGAGCCACTGTTCTGTTAGCATGTCCCATAATGGGACCTTACAAACAATATGAGGACAATGTGTTGAGAGGACTTTACAAACTGTCAGGCAAATGCAATTTACAGATATAAGCCTAAACTCCACAATTGCTTTCATCTCTCTTGTTGTCATTAAAGCATAAAGCAAAGAGGATTTTTTCCCAACTTCTAATTTTTGTACTTTTACATGATAATTCACCTTATTGATTAATGAATCAAATTATCTTAATTAATTAATTTTCTTTTTCCTTCTATCTTTTCATATCTAATTAATTAGGTAACTGTTGAATAGTATTTATATACATAATAATTAAAACAAAGAAATAATTATAACTATCCTTGTGCACATTTGACCCATCAAACAAAGTCAATTAAAAAATCTGATTCCACTTGTTCACTGATAGTATTGGCATGCAATTTCCTTGAAAAGTCTTGAAAAAGAGGATTACTCACACACCACTAAGGATTCTGATTTGTAACATTCCTATCCAAATCATCTTCATTGAATAAGATGTTGTGGCATACATTAATTGGATGTAACTCATCATCTTTCTTATCAGGATGCCAACAACCTTGGTTTGTATTTCTCCTTGGGTGTATCTAAATGCCATGAGTTATGAATTCTACTTGCATGTGGCTTCATTGCACAAGTAATAGTAAGTGCTACATAACGGTACAAAATAAACTTATGCATATGGAAATGAAATGACCCCATTTAGTTAGAAAATCAATATTTACCTCGCTTTCACTATTAAGTGATAGCTGGTTTAGCACTAAACAATAGCTAGAAATTGTTTTTACCAGAACTTAACAGTGCTAGCACAAGTCTGTGTTGTTTTTTGGCTTAGTATTGACAAGTTGCCATGGCCTATTTACACTTTTTTAGGCACTTAAGCAAATATGGGATCTATTCCATTGATTGCCCTTAAAGAGCTTATGCCACCATTGCAATAACATAATTACACTAGTGCATGCATATGCAAAAAAATGTTCTATATTATAGGGTACACAAATAGCAATAAGTGTTTAAAAATTATAAAATGCAATTTGCATTTTAAGAAACAAAAGTTCTTAGTTGGGTTGTTTCTTGTTCAAATGAATCTACATAAGAATTATGTTTTGTTTTTATGAATAGCATAGTATATGCCACTCACTATACTCATTTGTCTAAATTGTCCTTGTAATAGGGATCAATGCTTTCAATTGTATTTAAACAATCACGCACAAACTGCAACGTGAGGTTAGCATACTAACCTTCTCCCTTTTTTTTAACAAAAAAACAATGCAGAGTTTTCCAAATATGTGCTTCTAGGAAGATTTCCCATGGTTCTAGATGAAATAGTGTATGTTTCTACAATTTTCTTACTTCTCAATTTTGTCATTGTACTAGGGAAAATTGCTTGTGCCTATAATAACAGCCACAATTTGTACATTCCTACAAGTATACTTGATCAATCAATAGCAGATTGCAAGGTCAGTTTTCCAAATTGTCTTTCTGCTTTTCTTGAAATGCAATTGAAATTCTTCAATATAATAACTACATAAAGTTATTTTCCATGTATTCATTTTGTCATCTCGTATTCCTCATTTCTTTGAACATAAATGATTTTGAAGGTTGCTTCCACATATACAAACAGGAAAACACATTTTCCACAATTGCAATAGTAATTTGTCTTCGAACAATAGAACAGGTTTTGCTTATGTGTTAATTAGTTATACTTCCTCTATACAATATCCATAGAATAGAATGAACTGCTAGCATGCAATTTTTAAACCCTGTTTGCAGTTTCAAATAGCCTATAGAGTCATAAGTCTTTGTTTTATGTCAACTGGTTTTTACCTATATGCATTTAAGGCAATTTTTTTCATAGGACTGCTTATTTCTGTGGCAAGTTGCTATGCAGTGTGCAAGTTAACGTATGTTTAATCTTCCTGTATTGCAAACAAAAGTCCACAAAGTTAATTTCAAAAGTTGACATGGCACATGAGTACAATGAATGATGTACTACGTTACTCATAGACATGACGCAATATTTTTCCATGGTCTTGTTTCCATGCAAAATGACATTAACCACAATTTTTTTTGGCTCACATTGCCAATTTCACTGTGTGCTTTAAACCTCTAAAGTAAGAGAAAATTGAGGAAAGAAACTATTTATTGCCTCAAGTAACTCATTTCTGGTTCTGGACACTGTAACTATAACAAAGTCTGCTCAATCGCTATTAACTCTCCTAGAACAAGGACTTGTAGAATAGAAAAAAAAATTGCACAAACTAATAGTCATGCTTAACAACTGACTTAAGTCTATAACAAATGAACAAAGCAACCTGGCTATACATGTCCACCAAGCCATTCCAACAGTTTCTCATCCACCCACATGCTATTTAATGCATTTTCTTTGCATGTATGCACTGTGCGCCTGCACCTCTGAGTTTCAATCTCTTTTTTTAATTATTTAATCAATCTATGCCTTCACTTTTGCTTAATGGACCTATTCCTTTGCATTTTCCTCAAATTTTTAAAATGCAAATGATTTTAAAAGCTATTCCCACAAATAAGAAAATCCATAGATCTTCTTTGATCAAACAATGCTTTTGCATTTCCCTGATTTTCTTTAAACAGAAATGATTTGTGAAACTATTCTCTACATGCCACTTAATTCATGTTTATCTGAATAGCTTTTAAAATCATTTGTTCTTTGAAAAAATCAGTCGCTTAGAAGTACATAGAAACAAAGGAATCCAATTACACAAAACATTTAAATACCATAGACTGAGATTGACAATGTGAGCAAAAAAGATTCTTGTCGACCATTTGTTGCATGTAAACAAAGCTACCTGAAAATATTGTTTTGTGTTTGTGGCATTGAAAGTATACATCATGCATTGTACTCATTTATCCACTTTGTCAATGTAACAGGAATAAGTACATACAATCCTGCTGGGGGACAATGGATAACAAGGTCAGGTTGAAGAATTAATACTATTTTCCCCTTGTGCTTCTATTAAATTGTTTGCTGTGTGGTATGTTACGTAGGCTTCTGCTACTACTCAAGATCCATTTTCCAACATATATAGAGATTATTAACTTCCAAGATGCTCGACAACATGATCAATACTATGGAATGCTATTGAGTAAAAGCACATAGGCGATGATGTAAACAATTATAGATTTTGTAATCTAGATGATAGCGTTTGATGCTATTCATACACAACATTTGCTATTCTCAAACACATTAGGATACAAGAAACAAAGAAAATGATAGACGTTGACACCTATGAATTAACAAAGCGCCCCCAAATATCAAACATTGACTACGTGCTTAAGGGCGAGTGACTTTGTAGATTGAGTGCTTTTGCATACAATGTTGGTGATTGTTTGTTTAACTCATTACAACTATTGCTTAACAATCGTTACACATCAATTCAACTATGAAACAAAGCTATAGATTACTTCTTGAGTTGCCTTCAAAACAAGGACAAAGAAGCAATAAAATCATACAAATATGAACTAGACCCTGATACTCTATATACATTGCTCAAAGTACATGATCCACAAACATATTTCCACAAAATGTGATTATCTACAAAGCCACAAGCAGATTGCATTGAAAGTGGATTGTGGGGTGACCTATTTTGCATTCACTAGATATCCAAATGGTTGAATATAAAAATATCCCTTTGGTCAAGAACAACAGCAAGAAGGTACTTACAGATCAATAGTTCTGATTACACAGAATCAGTCTCTATACTATTTCATGACATGAATTCTTTAAGTGGACACTTTGAGCCATTGTTAAAAATTGAAACACAAAACGTAACTTCAAAACAACCCATAGGTTCACATGAAATAAAAAAACTGTGCACAAAGTATCCTCGAATGTCAAACATTGACAATGTCCTTAGAGCTGAAGGCCTTTGTAGATTAAGCCTTTGTAGATTAAGCACATTTGCATACAATGTTGGTGATTGTTTGTTTGATTCGCTTCAAGTACTACTTAACAACCAATACACCTCAACTCAATTACGCAATGGAGCTATAGATTATTTCCTAGCTTGCTTTCAAAAAAAGGACAAAGAAGCAATTAAATCATATAACAATGAACTAAATCCTAATACTCTATATACATTGCACAAAGTACATGATCAAGAAACATACTTCCGCAAGATGCGATTGTCTGCAAGCCCATGCAGAGCCCATGGTGAATGTGGATTGTGGGGTGACTTGTTTTGCATTCACTAGATATCCAAATGGTTAAAAATACAAATAAGCCTCTGGTCATTGACAACATCAAGAAAGTACTTAGATTTCAATGATTCTAGATATACAAAATTAGTCTCTATACTGTTCCATGATACAAACCCTCTGGCTGGACATTTTGAGCCGCTTCTAAGAATCAAAGCCCAAAATCTAACTCGCGAATGCTCAACAAGCTTACTCCAACTAAAAAAGTTGATCAGAAATCGTCCACAATACAAAAATACTTACTTGACCAAGCCACATGCTTTGCCTAAAAACAAGGAAAATTTGATACCATTTGTCACAGCAAACAATTTTAAACATAAATCAACAATAAGACTTAATCACCTGAAGAACTTGATTAGAAAAGAAAAACAAAAAGAAAGTGTACCTAGCAATCCAAAGAAGAAAAAAAACATTGACACCAATAGAAATTTATAAAACAGCAATACAAGATACACCAAAATACCCATGTGCAATTTTCCAAGTGCTGTTTCAACAAGGACATCAGGATATTCAAAGAAAAACAAAAACAACTATACTGTAAGCTACTACAATCAGATTCCTTACCATTCACAGATTTCATATGCCATGTATGCTACTTTGCATTGAAACAATCCACTATTCCAAAGTATGCTACCCCATAGAAAATAAGAACTAATAGACCATTGTGCTATGTGCAAAATTTAACTCAGCTAGAAGAACGACTTGTCTCACTTAGAATTGCATTTGCATAGATTTGGGAACTAGGGTTCAAAAGGTCTCAAATAGGCCTAACAGGTTCTATTATAAATGTCCCTGTTGACATGAACATTGTACAAAGAGCATTACCACAATCAATTAACAACACACAAACAATTGTTGTTTCATTGAAAAGATGCTTAAAATACAAAAATGCATTTCAAAAAGGCATGGTGCGCCCAAATGTCATCATGCAAGCTTTGACTCAATTAACAAGGACACCATTATACAAAATGCACAAGTCCACATAAACCAAGATTGGCAAGAAGTTCTCCAATGCACTGAAGAAAACGAAGACAATAGTCCACAAAATACAAGTGAAACAGAATCAGATAGTGAAATGGAAAATGAAAACCCATCAGAAACATTGATACATGGATTCACTGAGTCTAGAAGTATCCATAACATGGAAGACAAGATTATTGAAATTGCACCTGCAGAGCACAAGTATCCAATTGGAATATTTAAGGACATCTATGTTGAAGAAATGAATTTCCCAACTTTATTCTTTGGCAAACCACGTGATAATGACATTGTAAAAAACTTTACGTATCAGAAAATAGTACGCTGGGAGCTCTTATAGTCACAAAGACAATTTGCATATCATACAACAAACATTTTTTTCAAAGCTATAAAGGTACTAATACAACAAGTACTGTCTACAATGACAATAAGAATCTGCAAGGGCCAGTTAAAAGGGCGAAAGCTATTTGTGAAAGACGTTAAACACAAACCAAACCTAGAAAAAATTCTTAAATCAGATATTGGATATGTTGATTTCAAAAGAATAAGAATCTCTCCAGACTATTCACAACAACTTAAGAAAAATGTATTTGCTATGATTCGACAACTAGGACCACCGACATTTTTCATCACTTTCACTAGTGCTGAGCAAAATTGGGATCCACTAATTCAAACATTACAAGAGCTGCACAATCTACACCAATCAGCACAAAACTGTCAAGAATCTAATCACCCAACACACATTGACAAATTTGAACTAATCAAGAAAGATCCTATCACTTGTGCACGTTACTATAAACATAGAATCAATGCAATAAAAAATTGATACTTACAGATGACTCTTTCTTTGGAAATGTCATTGATTACTTCTCAGTCACTGAGTTCCAAAATCGAGGAAATGAACATGATCATTTCCTCATATGGGTTAAAAATGCACCAATCTACACAGAAAATAACAACACGGACATCATAGCTTTTGTTGATAAGTATATTACTTGCGACACTGAAAATTTGGAACTTCCTTTGGCAATGCTACACAAACACCATCATACAAAGAAATGCAAGAGATCAAGAAAACAACTTTGTAGGTACAATTTTCCTTTCCCACCAATGCAAAAGTCAACTATACTTTTACCAATACTCCAAAAGACTGAAGCGATAACTGCAAATGCCACTGACATCTTTTCAAAACTCCAAAAAGCAAACTATGACGAAACATTCACTTTTCAAATGTTCTTAAAAGAATTAAACTTAACTGACAATGAATACATTGAAGCTTTAAGCTCAACATTAAACAGGCCTACGCTTTTCTTACAAAGAAAACCATCACAAATATGGAACAATAGTTTTTCAAGGAAAATTCCAGATCTTTGGAAGGCTAATACAGATGCACAATTTGTCCTAAATGCATATGCTGCTGCTATGTACTGTAGCTCATATATTGCAAAAGTAGACAAGTCAATGACATATGCATTCAAAAGAATACGTACAGACCACAAGCAAGACAATATTGATGCAATACGAATGGTAAGTAAACTTGGAAATGCCATGCTTAACTTGCAACAAATGTCATCACAACAAGCTGCACATATTGTTCTGTCATTGCCATTAAATTACAGTTCAAGAAAATGTATATTCATTGATACACGATCTGACAATGATCGCACATTTATACTCAAATCTGTTAAACAATTGAGCAATGAGCCAGATGAATCAAAAAATGTTCTTGCAAAATCTATTATAGACTACTATTTAAAATGCCTGAAACAATGGTGGACATATGTCTTGCAGAATTTGTTTCAAGATACAACAAATACGGTGCTACAATTGAACCAAAGGCCAAACCCAATGTGGTACGGTTTATCAATTTCAACAAACACTTTGATATAGAGAATCATTGTAGAGAGCAATTGGTTCTCTATGTTCCATTTACCATTAATGAGCATACACTCAAACAAAACTTTGACTCTTGGGAACATGCATACATGTACCATGGACAAACCATTCAAACAAACAGTGCAAAGTTCATCCACAACACAAACTCCGCATGGGGTGACATTGACAAAGCTATAAATGATCTTCAGTCTCTTGAAGATGAAAAGCTCATTGACCTGCCAATGCAAGCAAAGCTTTCCCAGAAAGAACTATATGACATTCAAACAGACCTTCCAAACATAGGTCATTCTAACCCAAATACCATGTACTCCAATGGATTTGAAATTACAAAGCACCCACAGATTATAGATAACAATGAATACTACAAGTTAAGACGAATGTTAAATAAAGAACAACAAGCAATTGTTAAGGATGTTCTCATAAAAAAGATGAAAAATCCACAAAATCCATTGCACTTGTTTTTGACTGGGGGAGCTAGAACAGGAAAGACTTTTACAGCAAAATCCATCTACCAAGCTCTCATTCACATGTATAGCAATTCTTTTAACAATAATCTAGACAAACCCAAGGGCTTATTAACTGCATATACAGGTAAAGCAACATATAACATAGGGGGATTCACATTACATTCAACATTTCACATACCTTTTAATACATCAGAATTCCTGCCACTGAACACTGAAGTGCTTGACACTATGTCAAAGCACTATGATCAATTGTGCATACTTCTTATAGATGAGATATCATTAGTTGGCTCAACATTCCTAGGGTATATTGATAGAAGGCTACGAGACATAATGCAAATTCCTATAGCATACTTTGGAAACCTTGATACCATATTTTGTGGTGACCTTTACCAGGCACAACCTGTCCTTGACTCTTTGGTTTTCAAAAATAGGCCTACTCCAATTGAATTAATGCCTTATAGTTTCTGGAAAGATGACATAAAATGCTATTCATTGGTGACTACCATGAGACAAAAAGATGAAATATTTATTTCAATCCTTAATAGACTACGAGTAGGCATTCAAACAACTCATGACATAGACTATATCAACAAAATTTGCTTTCGTCTTGTACCATTAGATCCATTGCTTCCGCACCTTTTCTATAGGAGAATAGACGTTCAAGCACATAACAACAAAATGCTATCAATCATTCCAACCCAAATGATTGTGCTAGATGCAATAGATGAACTTCATGAGGACCTTAATGCAATACGAGTATACAGTCACACAACGACACTCCCATCACAAATATGCTTGAAACCTAACATTCTTGTTGAGCTTTATGCAAGCAATTACAATGTTCAAGATGGCCTCGTCAACGGTTCAGATGGAATTTTTAAAGCATATACAGCACAAAACAATATTGATATTGTCTGGATTAAATTTAATGACCCATCAATCGGACACTATCAATGCACAAAACTAGCACAATGCTATTCTACTATCATTGACAAAGACTGGGTGCCTATACAACACATTGCTAGGCCAATCCAGAAAATAACAACAAACAAGAAAATTACAACTAGAAAACAATTCCCAGTACAAGTAGCATGTGCACGAACCATACATCGATCCCAAGGATTAACAATGGAGGCCTTGGCTTTTGATCCCACAGGCATTAGACAACATGGACTAACCTATACAGCTCTGTCACGAACAAAATCAGTAGAATCATTATTTCTGTTACAACCTTTAACTACAAAAAACTTCAAAGTTAAAGACAAAATACAACTAGAAATGTCTCATCTTCAGACATGTGCACAATGGCAACTTGATAATCTAAACACATGTTCAAAAAACAAATCACATATGCTCCTATGTACATTGAACACTCGTAGCTTGAAAGCACATGCAAAGACATTGTCAATGACTATGGCATAATGCAATCTGATATCTTGTGTCTCCAAGAAACACATATGCATCCCTTTGAGCTAAATACCTTGCTGCAATATTTTGATAGCTTCTTTGTACATAGCATACATGGCATAGCAACTTTAACCAGGAAACATTTACTCCTGTCAAAAACAACACAACATGAAACCTCAAATATTGAAGCCATCACATCAACAGTAATGCTATCTAACAATGAACTCAATGTTTGTAATATTTATGCAAGACCTGCAACTGCCATAGATGAAGTAATCGCAATCTTGCAAATAATTATTGGATCCACAAATTCAGAAAACATGTTGTACATTTTAGGCAATTTTAATGTCGACATGTCTTCAGAAAGTAGAAGCAAAAAAATACTTCACAGTTATATGCAGCAGAACAATATACAATTCATGTTGAACCAACAACACAACATGGGAAACTCAGTCATTGATCACATTTGGTCCAACATGACTACAAATATATGCTCTATCTATATAGCAGAAGCATATTGGACTGATCACAATCCAATTTTCCTAAAATTGCATGTTGCCCAATACACAAATTCAACTTTATAGAACTTATAGCCTTATATCACCTTTATGAATTGCAATGTCTTTTCCAATGCTATATCCATTATTTGCAGGAGATCTATGGTTGAAACTAAAAGACAGTCAAAGCAAATACAAATCACACAAGAAGAATCAACACAACGGTAAAGCACTCATAGTATTATTCCTTCATACTCATTCACCCAAATCACAAATATTCAAATAACATTGTTCCAATTCTTTGCAGGACACCAAAAGATGTATCAAAAAGATAAGCAAAACAAGTACAAATTGCACAGGAAGAGTTAGCACAACGGTAAAGTGCTTGGTTCTTCATTGTACCGCCATTTTCCCAGCTTGCTAATATTAAATTAGCATTCAATTGACATTATCCTTGTTCCTTGTAGGACAAGAGTCAAGAAACCTAAGATTGTTTCAATCGAACAGCTAAATGCAAAAAGAGCTGGAGACACCTTCCAAGGTGATGTGCTTGTTGTCTACAAAGCAAAATTGGATAAGGCCAACAAAACACGAGAAATGCTATGTGCTGATCTAACAGATCATAAAGCAGAAATGACAATCACGTTAAATGTTAGTGGAAACCTTGTGTATCAACATGAGCCTAAAATAGTCCTAGGGTCAGCTATTTCAATCTCAGATTTCCAAGTTGCACCTAGGACAGATTATGATAGAGGTGACTGTGATTGCATTTTGATTTTAACAAACATAAGCACCACTGAAAACATCCCCCGCCTCTGTCAAGAGTAAAATTCATTCCAAGTACAACTATCAGCCAACTGCTAACAACTGTAAATGAGTACCCAGCTGGCACAATAGCTGCGCTAGTAGTTGGTGCCAGGAAAATGGGTACCCAATTTGCAGTTGACATCAAAGATGGCCACACCGACATGGACAGAGCACAGGTATTTCAGTCTACAGAACTTTTACCTCTTCTTTCAGTTTCAACCTTTTAATGTTCTACAGTGGTCTCTATAGCAACTTCTATAACAAAATCTAATTCTCTCATTGAATTGCAGTTGCTATTACGGTCAACATATGAGCAACAATACTTTGCACTCGAAGACCAGTTGCATACAAATAAAACACCTGCAATGCTTTTCAAGAATGTTGTAAGAAAAATAGATCAAAAGAACACATTTCACACATGTCGATCAACATTCATCTGTAACTTGAATGACAAAAGAAGCTTGGAAAAACTCAACAGCCTCCTACATTCAACTTTCAAGGTAACAACATTCATTTTTTAAAAACTAGTGCATCCAAACTTGTATTTTTGTCTCCTCTAACAATTTTGAACCATATTCTACAGGTTTCTGGTACTCTAAAAGTAGAAAATGCATTTTCCAATCCATTTCATGCATGCTGTCCAAAATGCAAATTCAAATTCGCTGCTTATGGTACACTCCAAGAAAAAACTGCTCACTGTAAACAGTGCAACCAGCAAGTCAATTATACATTCTGTTTACAACTTAAAACTACCATAACAACTTATGAAAATCAAACAATTCAGTCTTCAATTGACCAGATCACCATGCACCGTCTATTGCCCACACTACAAAGGCTCAGCTATGAAGACTATATCAAGGACAAGTCAACAGTGATATTCATCCTACGGGACTTCAGTGCTGAAGGAAATTTTAGCCTTGACCAAAACAATGCCATTGTTGAAGCCATTTGCATTGAAAAATAGACAGGAAACATCACCAGAAGGTAATAAAGTCATTCATATGTAAAATTTTTATCTTGTGAACTAGCACCTCAAATCACTATCCATATAAACTATGTTTCTAATACATAGAATTTTGTTGGCTTTACAGGAAACTAGGAATACAGGAGTACAAATTTACATTGTTCAGACTTTTACTTTTTCGCCTTTCCATGCTCCAAGACATTTCACTGGTTTTCACATGTTAAAGACATCTTTGGTTTTAAAATACTCTATTGCTATTATACATTTAGACACTTCTATAGGTTACTATGTTAAAGTCTTCTCGAATATGGACATCTGAAACTCTAATTTTGTTTTTGCACCTACGAAGACAATGGTTCTCTATGTACATCCGACATATATGTTCAATAATTATTACCCCTCTATGCATAATTCCATTCAAACTATATAGTTTAAATGTTTCCATTTGCATTCTGTCCTGCGTAGCTTTTCCAATATTTGCTCTCTGATTCTTACGTTTTCAAGAGTTTATGGTGACCGAGTAGAAGTTGTTATGGTTGCACACTCTAGACCCATTAACAAGTTACTTGAGACAATAAATAGTTATTTTCCTCTGGCTTTTTTCATTTTATGCTGCTAATGCAACCAAGTCTTGCCCCTGCTTTTATGCATTGTACTTTATAGTCACTTTTCCATCACGCATTCTAATGTATAAAGTACACTCCTGTATACACAAATCCATATGTTGCTTTCGCTGCATATATGCATATTTACATGTATATATGCCTCTATGTCCATATGCACATATGCACATATTCATGTATGCATGTATTCATCTAAGCTTCTACGTATCCCTGTATGCAATTGCATATACATGCGTCCATGTATTTATGGACGTGCCACTCTAGCCTTGTACCAATTTATTATGTTATATGGATATCGCATATAGTAACACTAATTAGCTCTTTCACTGTAGATAGCAGTTGTTTTCATAAATGCCAGATCGAGCTTATATGTATCAGGATACATATATACTCACACTAAAAACTACTGAATTATGATCTCTATTGTTCCATTTTCGTAGACATGTTACTATTGCAATCAAATGTGTAAAGCATTCATGTCCAAAGAAATTAGATACAGGAATGGAAATATGTTACACAACCTTGTCTAATGCCTTTATAGCAGTTTTTTCATTGCATTTCAAGAAAACCAGAAACTAGAATTTTATTCATATTATTTCATCTATAGCATTTACAGCTTTTCCAATAATTATTACAAGCATAGAGTTCAATGTTGAATAGTTCTATTGTTCATGTCATGGCTTCAACATTGTTCATGTCAAATTGCATTATCTGACAAAGTTAACATGCGAAAACCAAAGTGTCCATTGTGAACACTTATTGCATTCCATGGGACCACATTTCTTTGAGGAGTTTTTTTGAACAATTCGCTTCCCTTGTATATTATTCCATATTTTGCATATGTGCCTATCAGCACTTTAACTATAACAGTTCACAAAATTCCTTTATCCTGTATGCTTTCATCATAGCGAAAAAGCTCAAAGCAATTGCAGAATTTAGGTTTTGAGAACAC
The DNA here is from genome assembly GCA_007258455.2 of Sequoia sempervirens. NCBI lineage: Eukaryota > Viridiplantae > Streptophyta > Pinopsida > Cupressales > Cupressaceae > Sequoia > Sequoia sempervirens. The sequence goes on along the minus strand of VDFB02281492.1, from coordinate 576,601,496 downwards.
AGGCTTACAGAACACAAAAACAACACACACAAAGTAATAAAGATGCATAGAAAGTGGCTCAACTCTATATTAAATGACCAAAGTACCCTGTCCATGCATAGTCACCAAGCCACTCCAGCGCGTTCACCTTCAGCCAGATGCCATTTAATGCATTTAATTTGCATTCATGCATTGCACTCACACTTTCTTGATATTCTAATGCATTTAATCTGTATTCATGGATTACGTACCTCTAGCCACCAACTTTCAAACTATGCCTTTGCTTAAATTTATTTAATCAATTTATGCATCCGCATTTTCCTGAGTTTTTAAAACGAAAATGATTTATAAAGCTACTCAGTCGAATAGAAAAATAGATATATGCTAATTTTCCAATATATAAAATAGCTCTCCAAATGCAAACTGTACAAAAAAATTAATAATATGTTAAATGGCGAAATGTAATTGGCCAATGTTGCTGGTTAAAAGCATTCCGGGCAAATGCATAGGCAAATTAAAAATGGGTTCACAGGAAAGAGATTTTGATTCTGAATCCATATGCATACTTTGATTCAAACTAGTGGCTGAAGGTACATAATCCACTGATGCAAACTCAGTGCATTGAATGGCATCTGATAAAGGGAACACTGTTTGCATTGCTAGTTACTCTTTGAATATATAACAAGGTTCAAGGAAAAAACTCTCATTATCGCACATGTTGACATAATTTTGGTTCCAAACCTCTCTTTATGAGACCGCTTTGTAGTAATCAAAAATATACAAACTTTACAAGGCTCACATGCAACCATGCATCTTGCCCAGAGATACACATATACATGCATCCATGTGTACTGCAATACATGCATCTCTGTACATATGCAGCCATGGATATATGTATCTATGCAACTTCATATGCAATCCATGGATATTTCCATACATGTATATTTAAGCATTTATGTATCCAGCTATGCATCTATCTATCTATCCATGCAACTATGTTTCTATGTATTCTTCTACCTATACATGCATCCACGCATATATGTATATGTGTTTCTATGTGCAAAGGTATACATGCATGTATCCATACATGTGTCAATGTATCTATGAATACATCTATCCATAGATACATGTATCTACGCATCTATGGATACCATGATAGATGTCCACATCCATGTATCTATGGATACATGTATCAAGTAGCTCGATTCTAGGTCTTGACTCTGCAGCAATAACATCTCCTGTGACTACACAGATCTGTAGAATAACAAAAAATGAAATGCTCAAAGTAATCACAATGCATCTCTAGTCACTTAAATCTATATTACATGATAAATCCACATTATGTTTAATGCATTCACTTTGAAACACAATCAAGAAAACAACTAAATACCACTTTCCAAATTAAAAAAAACAACTTTGGAAACATCAACTTCCAGAATTAAATACCAATATGCACAAAGTGATCATATTACCCTAACTAGATGACTATGAACTACATGTTACCTATGCAATCTAAAATCTAAAGATATATACCATCCTTATGCACCTATGCACAAATACATACTGTCTAACATATATAGATAATTACATGTACACATATATACATGCAAACCTGTATGCATGGATGCATACAAAAACTATGTTTCATGGGATTATTAAAGAGTTCACTTGCTTTCTATATGGTTCCATACTTTGCATGTGTGCCTATGAGGACAATAATCACAATATTTGACAATATTTTTCTATCCTTTATGACAGCTCATTGGTTCCAAAGCTCTCTTTATAGCACAGTTGTGCATTGCCTCCAAGACTCAGATGAATCCTTGGTATTTCAAGGAAAGATTCAATTGGATAACACTAAAAATGATCTAAACTATGATTTTATAATCAAAGTATCCAAATGCATTGCAGCAATGCGAAACCCAACTTCCATTTGACATGTACAATGAAAGTAAACAGAACAAAAAATGCATTTGCTTCAAAGTTTGTAAAGCAATTTCAACAGATTGTCTAGCCATTGTCCAAAATATGGTTTTCTATCAGCATAGTCCTTGAACCTTCTTTAGGTCTGACTGCTACTTTGTTAATTCACTTTGATTGAAAGGTCAAAATGTGAAATGTTGCCAAGGATAATTATACTTATTTATCTCTTTTAATTGTTATATATTCAAAGACTAATTAGCAATCCAAACAGCCTCCCCTTTAGTCAGATGCAATTCAATGCATTAATTTTGTATCAATGAATTATGTACTTTCAGCCACTAGTTTTAATCAAAGTATGCATATGGATTCAGAATCAAACTCTCAAAATAAATGCATATATAAATGTGTCTTTTTCTTTATTTCATAATGTATCTATGTATCCATAGATGCAGTCATGCATATATCGATTTATGCATATATCTTGTCATCTCTTCATGCATCTGTCCATATATGTACGACTGTATCTATGGGTACATGTATACCTCGATTTATGTATATATGCACCTATGAATTGTATACACACATCCATGTATATATGCATCTATCGATATCTTGCATGGAAACATGTATATATGCATCTATGGACTCATGCACCCATGTATATATGACAACTCATTGGTTCCAAAGCTCTCTTTATAGGACAGTTGTGCATTGCCTCCAAGACTCAGATGAATCCTTGGTATTTCAAGGAAAGATTCAAATGGATAACACTTAAAATGATCTAAACTATGATTTTATAATCAAAGTATACAAATACATTGCAGCAATGAAAAACCCGACTTCCATTTAAGATGTACAATGAAAGTAAATAGAAGCAAAAATGCATTTGCTTCAAAGTTTCTAAAGCAATTTCAATAGATTGTCTAGCCATTGTCCAAAATATGGTTTTCTATCAGCATAGTCCTTGAACTTTCTTTAGGTCTGACTGCTACTTTGTTAATTGACTTTGATTGAAAGGTCAAAATGTGAAATGTCGCTAAGGATACTTATACTTACTAATCTCTTTTAATTGTTATATATTCAGAGACTGATTAGCAATCCAAACAGTCTCCCCTTTAGTCAGATGCCATTCAATGCATTAATTTTGTATGAATGAATTATATACCTTCAACCACTAGTTTTAATCAAAGTATGCATATGGATTCAGAATCAAACTCCCAAAATAAATGCATATATAAATGTGTCTTTTTCTCCATTTCATTATGTATCTATGTATCCATAGATGCAGCCATGCATATATCGATTTATGCATATCTTGCCATCTCTGCATGCATCTGTCTATATATGTATGACTATATCTATGGGTGCATGCATACATTGATTTATGCATATATGCACCTATGAATTGCATACACACATCCATCTATATATGCATCTATCGATATTTTGCATGCATACATGTATATATGCATGTATGGACTCATGCACAAATGTATTTGTCTTTGTCTTTTGGCCATCTGCACATGCATATATGCATATTTCTACACATCCATGTAACTGTATACCTCTCTCTATAACATATCTATCTTTGTTTGCATACATGTGTCTATGCAGCCATGGATGCATGTGTGCATGTACTACATGCACATATGCATTTGTGCATGTGTATACACTACTCTTCCTTAGAACACAAGCATCTACAATAGAATATAGAGTCCACAAAGTAGCTACGATCGATTGCAACTGGCTTAAATCTATATTAAATGGCCAAAGTATCCTAGCCACCCATGGCCACCAAGCAATTCCAGTGCCTTCCCCACCAGCCACATGCCATTTAATGCATTTGCTTCAATTATTTTGACCTTTCCATGTGTTCGCATTTTCCTGATATTTCAATGCATTTAATTTGCACTCATGGATTACGTATCTCTACTCGCCAGTTTTATAAACTATGCCTTTGCTTAAATTTATTTAATCAATCTATGCAATCGCATTTCACTGATTTTCAATAACAACAATGATTTATAAAGCTATTCTGATAAATAGAAACAACTAAATGCTAATTTTCCAATATTAATTTATCAGAATAGTCCTAGTTTTCCAATATAACAAAATTAAAAGTTATATGTTGACATACATTTATGCATATTGTCCATACATGCATATATGCATATATCCCTTCATCCATATTTGCATGTGTATATGAATACATCCTTCCATGTAACATATGCATTTGTATCTATATGCAAATATGCATGCATCCATGTATACATGTGTTCATATCCCCATCTGTCCATGTAGTTCTGTTTTCTGTCTATACATGTGTCTGTTGATGCATCCATGCATATATATGTGAATAGCTCTACGTATTTCTCTCTCCATGTATTTAATGTTCTCCACTGCATCAGCATTTGCATGTTTTCAGTTTTATGATCTTCCATATTTTTTTTTTTCATAGTATATGCATGAGAACTTCCACTTTGTCTTTTGTTTTGACTCTTCTATCCATAAATATCATTATATTTTTATATCCATTCTTCTATTGTCGCATTTCGAGGAAGCTCAAGGATCTCAGTACCTTCTTCAGTACAAAGGAGAGTGAGAAATGCAACATGGGTCTTTTTTCCGTGTTTATATTGACGGACTCAGCCCTATGATGATTCTTAAAAGCATAACCAATACCAAACTAGACATTCTTCCACCCTTTGTTGGAAGAAATAATCACTTCATACCCTATTGATTCCATTCATTTCCATTTCCACCCTTGCACGTCCTTTCTTCTCAAATCAAATACATTTCAAAATCCATTTATTTGCTTGTGTTGCATCATACCAATCTGTTGTGATAATTTTTTCATTAAATGCAGCTCTCTCACTGAAATTTTCATTTCTTGCATTTAATTGTAAGCATATAACTTAAAAATGATAAATTCATACCATTTACATTCCATTCATTCTCATATCCACCATCCCATATCCTTGCCTCCCATATCAAATACTTTTCATAACTTATTCATACATCCTATTTGCATCTCACCATTCTCTGAATTCGCTCTCTTTGTTGCACTCGCATAACTCATTCTTCTTTTTAGCCCTCACATATCTTTATCTATCTACACCTCAAATATACCTTCATCCATCACAACAAAATTCACACCATACCAAACAAAGAAAAAGATGAAGAAAATATCAAGGTTATGCAAATAAACACTGAGGGCTTCGAAAATAACACTCATAACATAGAGTTGTATTCAAGAGTTAGTTTCAAAATGTCTTTTCTAAACCTTGTTTATTACAGATCCCTAAAAGCACGTATAACAGTTTCTTCAAGCCTATAATGTGTAATCAGATTTAACAAATATTTACATGTTTCCATGCATTCAAATGCATCATTAGGTATCCTTTATACACTTGTTCAAAAAACAATATTGTATATGTTTCAAATGCAAACTGTTCCTGACATTTCTCGC
>VDFB02281492.1:576573826-576596025 GCA_007258455.2 Sequoia sempervirens | reverse complement strand
ATACCAACCCAAAGACCAAAGACGTGTTTTTTCCAAATTCAACAAATTTTCACATAATCGGGTTCGTGCTCACCATCAAGATTGCATCTGGTTCAATATCAAGAAAATCAAACACATGGGTAATGTTAGGTTCTTTATTAGCTTTCCAACGATGTAATTGTTTTCACTTTCTAACAATGTTAAGCTTTTCATCCATAATTTCTTTTGTTTTTATGTCCGTTTTTCTTCAAAAAGCAGTGTTTGGTATTTTTTTCGCTATAAATTAACCGTTCATCGAAATTTGAAATAAATTACATTTTTAGAAACTAGACTCCATTCCACAAATTTAAAAAAAAATTAAAAAAATCTATTACTTTCAAAAAAATTTAGGGGGAGCACGGCCAAAATTCTGCTTTTTAGGAAGTGTCCACTTAGAAAATTAATAAAAAATCAAATATTCATTAAAAAATTATCGAAAAAATCCAGTCCTTACTACATCGTTATCTAACTTCTGACCGGAGCGATTTTAAAAATACTACAAAAAAGTCCACCGTGCTCGAGTCACACAAGAGTTGCTATGTTATGTTTTTGTAACAGAAACAACAACAATTTGTGTGTGTCCCTCTTTTGAACCCCTTAATCTCAACCATTTTCAAAATAAATTAGTAGTTCAGAAAGTAGACTCGAAGCACTGTGGTCCTTGTTTTTGTTCCATCTAATTTTTTTGAGTGTAGCTATCCTCAGATTCACGTCCAAGGTCAGTATTTTTTTATTTCAGAAAAAAAGTGGCCACTTAAGCCCCTTTTTTGGGAACCATCTTGGTGCACTTACCCTTTTCACCAAATAGACTTTTTCTTTTTTTAAAAAAACCTAGTAGTTTAGAAACTACATTCAATTTTCTATAGATGCTATTCTTATATATTTTTGAAATAATATAGATAACTTATTCAAATTTTTACGTCCAGTTGCCTAACTCTAATTTTTCTGAATTTTTTGCCACTTAGGGCCTATTTTTTCCATGATGATCCTACACATACCCGCAAGGTAATCTTAACCCTTGGAAAAGACTCATGGCTTGTGTGAACCAAAATCCCACCTTACAAAATCATAAAGGATTTTAAATAAAAAATTTCATCAAGGCAAGGAGTGATATGACACCAACCTAGCGATGTCATATTAATTATTTGGTGGGCCTCCCCTTTATTACACTAAATCACTTTGAGGACGCAATATTTAAAATACACATATTTTAAATTATTATACCTTTTATCCTTCATCATGTTTAAGCAACTCCCATCATCCATCAATTTTTTTCATAGGAAACGACATAAAATAATAATAAATAACATGTGATATAAAAATTTCTAACAATTAGCCTAGGAAAATCTAGCCATTTGAGCATTGTTCTTGATTCTCTTCTCACACTAACTCATTTGACTGCAAAATTTGATGAAAATGTCTGACGAAATATGTATAATTTAATGTATCGTCAGGTGCTTGTAAAGTTTGATGTGTAATTTTCAATTTTTTGTAAGTTTATCCCTAACATTCATTGAAATTTTGATGAACTTGGGTTTCGTTGAAATGTTAGCTATCAATTTCGTCAAAATTTTGACAAACATGAAAAATAGAAAAAATCAAATTGTGGCTGACATAAAGAAAAGTGAGTTCACGCCTAATTTATTGCGATAGTGTTTTTCTCTACTTGAGACAGTTTGTGGAGAACTAAAGACAATTTTCTTGGGAAAAATCAGAAAAAAATCAAGAAGATATCGCCACGTTGAGGGTAGTCATTGTCTTTTTGCAGAATTCAGTTGTTAAGTCAGATTTGTAGTTCCAAGTTTGGAAATCATATTTTAAAGCAAAATCTCATCAGATTTCATTTTTAGAGGTTTAGGGTTTTGAGAATTTCATATCCAGATTTTGTTGTGTGGAATCACCATAAGATCACAACCAAGGAACAAATTCTTGTGACTGTAATTATGAGATCCATAACTCTATTGGTCATGTGGCACAGTTATGCTACAAAAAATACAAGATGCATTCATGTGTGACCGAAGTTTAATGTTGCTATGTTGTGATAAAAATGTAGGCACTCATATAATGTAGTTAATCCAGGTTGCATAATGTAGGTGTCAATCATCATTTGGTGCACTCAGGTTGCCTCAAGTTTAACAGGTTAGGATGTAATTATAGCATGATCGAAGAGTGATTTCCTCTTGCTGCAATAAAGAGCCTATAACTTTGGTTGATATGCAGAGTGGTTGTGTTATATCAATTATGTAGTGCATTCAAGCACAACCCGTGTTTAATGGGCTATTTTAGAGAGTGATCAAGATTTTCTAAACCTTATGAATTTTACTTAAAAGTGTATAGCTTAAACTAAAAACCAAATTTGTTACATACTTGAATGCAATCTTGGGTTATCGCAAACTATAATAATGTGATTTGCTAATAACCAATATGGAAAGTATTAAAGAAAGACCCATGATATATAGGATACATTTCCTTGATCAGGTTTACATACCTTAATGATCAAACACAATCTTCCCACACACTCTAGGATACAATCCAAGATCATACCACAACTTTGTCAAGACAACTAATTTTTCTCCCAAGATTTAAAGTTGTTTTTTAATACCAATAGAAGCATTGGTAAGAGAATGATTAGGGTACAAACCCTAGGCCTCCGTAGAAACATAAATAATAACTATAGAAAATTAGTGAGGTTGCAATACCAAAAGGATTGAGACATTGTAGGAAATAACAAAATCTTGCAATCTAAAGATTTTAGCCAATAACAAGCACACTATGTAGCTTAGTGACATTTGTAAATGCAATCTACGGTAAGAAGAATGACAGTCACTTGAGATGTGACAGTCAAAAAGAGGCTGAGCAGTGACAAGATAATAAAGCTCAAACCTTGCATAGTAAAGTGGAGATTTTAACAGTGAGTTTCCTTACCCCTTGCTGACCTTAAGGGTTTTTCAAATACTTTTGGTATTGTTAGACAAGGAAAATGAATCAAGGAATGACTGTCCAAATGAAGTAACAGTGGTAATCATAGGTTCAATGTTTCTTCTTAGCCATTAATGTATAATGGAGGTAGTGGATTGCATGTTTGAGCAGTGTTTTGAGACTCATCAAAGATGGGAGAATAGTGAATATTACCTTGTGGACTATGAAGTAGTGTCAATAAGGTTGAAGGATCTTAAGAACTACAATACTATGAAACAATGAGTCCCTTGTAGTAAGTAGGTAGTTTATAGGGCATAGTTTGATTTTATAGAAGGATGCTCATAAAAGGAACCTTAAAGTGATAGTGAGTGATTTGTTTGAGATTGCAGCTGAGGGTACAATACCCAGTCTTAAAAAAAGTTAGCAAAGCAGTAAATGTGCAAGAAAATCAAATCGTACACAACAAACAATTCATAATGTTATCTTGCATAATGCCTTGAGTTTGAAGACAAAAATATCATTGTATCTTCATGATAAAAGTGGTGACCTTAATGGTCAATCACTGGCAACCATGATTTTAAAACATCCTATTGTGTTTATGGAGGCAACATTTTAAGCAAGGCAGTGAGTGGTGGTTTGGAACAATGGCAGGTATGAAGGACTTGCTTTATATGCATACTATGCAGTCTAGCTTAAGACATCATTCTTAGAAGAGATTGAAGGTGGATTATGGAACTCAAGGGTTACCATGAAAATGATTAAAGCAAAGACTGAGATCTATTTAAAAGCAACGGTCATGAAGATATTAAAGATGTCACATGCAAAACCCTAGTAGCTGGAGTAATGAATATAGTGTCAAAGAGGATAGTGTGCTGGGGCAGATTTAGGAGATCTCCACATTATCTGATTATAGGGAAATACATCATTTATTTATTTATTTATTTAAAAGAAATCATTATAAACCCTATACAGGATACATTGATACTTCAAAAGCCTCTGAAGGAATTTGAGATTATGCAAATATATTTCAAGTAAATACCTAGATTACAAATAGTAGTGGGAACAATGTAAGATTTGTTGAGTAGAGTAGGAATGAGATAAGCAACAATAAATCCTATGCCTCCTTTCACGCACATCTCCTCACTATTCTCTATCATTCTTTACAAAAACACTTCTCCATTTTGGCAGTCTATTCTTGAAAATAATGTTTTGACGAAGGTTTTAGAGTATGTTTATTAAAATAAAAACTCCATTCTGGTGGGCTATGCCTAAAAATAAGATTTTGACAAAAGTTTTAGAGTATGTTTATTAAAGTTTTAGAGTATTTTGGTAGGCTATATTCTTGATTTCTTAAATGATTTATTCAAATGGATTGTGACTAAATAAATGACTAACTATTTAGTCAATTTTATTTGTGTGACTTAATAATTTTTAATCAACGATCAAACTAGTAATTTATTTACTCATTTATAGCTGAGTTGCAAAAAATGAGCAGAATTTAGTCATTTTTTGTTGTTGTGACTAAACGTTTTAGTCACCTAGTCATTTATTTTCCAAATTCTACTAGTGTGTGCTTCCTTGTGCGATTAGGGCTCTCTCAATGTTGAGGGACCTAGGGATAAGCTCATCATATGAAGTGAGACATTGCATCTTTAACTAAAAGGATAAATCCATATTGACATTAGCAATGATGATTTTGACTTGTTGCTCCTTAGGAATGGGCCACTTGCTCTTACTAGCTCGCTGCCTCCATCGTTGTGGGTATGTGCGGGATCATGATGGGCCAAAAAGTGGCGATATGATGGGTATTTGTAGGGTATGTGGCTGACGACTTTTTTTTACGCAAAATTAATGAAACGAAAACGGTTTTTAAAGGAGATTCTCAGTTTTCCACTAATATAAATTATGCTTTACTTTGAATTTAACAAATAATTATTATTGATTTTCTATTTGAATTACGACTAAAGTCCTGATTGATAGGCTGATTGAAAAACATCTATAGATTTTAAACGGTATCAATTTTTTTGAATCCAAAACATGCGTCACATTCTATGCTTCGTATACTATAGGATTAAAAAAATAAAATTGAATTTTATGAAGTTTTGACCAAGTTAAGGTGGTTAGATGTATGAGTTTTTATATTTTTTAAAAGTTGTAATAAAAAAATCATAATTAATTATTTACTTGGAAACAAATTACAAAAAAATATGCATCATATCGGGAAATGAGTCTACTTATATCTACAATCTTATAAAAAAATATTATCCTTTTATTTTGGTTAGGGTGGTAAGACAGACGCCTACTTAATTTTTTCCTGAAATTTAAGTACTACTACATTGAAATTTCAAATTTTCACCAAATAGATTTTGTTTTTTTTAAAATAAACCCTAGTAGTTTAGAAACTAAATTCAATTTTCTACAAATTATATTCTTACATATTTTTGAAATAATATAAATAACTTATTCAAATTTTTACGTCCAAGTTGCCTAACTTCTGATTTTTCTGAATTTTTTGCCACTTAAGGGCTGTTTTTTCCATGATGATCCTGCACATACCCTTGTAGGAAGTTTGGATCAAGTTCAATATTCTAATTTTAGGAGTCTTAACGGTTGGAAATCATAGTAAAATCAAAATTTAATAAGTTTTGGAATTAGCATTTTAAAGTGTTTTTGGGGTCATTAACTTCAGACTATCTTCTCTTTTGTAGGGGTAGTTGCATGCCAAATTTTTTTGGTGTAAAATATCATAATTATTAGATTTTGTTACTGTCTATGAATAAAAATTATTGGAGTGTGAGTTTGATATTTTTTGAAGATCTAAATAGTCAAGCTTGGTAAAGAAAAATCATGTCAGATAATATTAGTCTAGAACAAAATGAAGAGACACTTGATAGATTGTGGGCTAGATTGAAAAGAAAGGGTGATAGGAAATGTTATTGTCCTTGCAATAATTGCAAGGGCTTAAAGATGAGATGAATTTTAATCACAACAACTAACAAACATTGTAGGCAGCATGGTCTTGTTGAAGGGGGCATGATTATCATCCATTGGTAAGTTGTTCATTATATGTGTTTATATTGATTGAATTTGTAAATGTTTATATCATTTTAAAATTATGTATATATATATATAATCACTTGATCATGATCATGGTTTATTTGTTTTATCATTATTATAAAGGTGGGGTACCCTAGGGCAGATGATATGGATTATCACGGCCCGGAGAATGTGGTTTTGCAAGCAGACGAACATGGAGCTGTGAATATCGAAGATGAAGTTAATGATCCTATAGAAGAAGATGATCATGTAAAACACAGTTGAAGATGATGGTACAAATACATTGATCCATGACACATTTAGTGGCAGAGCTGATCATGATGATCAAGATGACTTTGATGATGTTCATGATTTACCTATACTTGAGAAGGCATACGAGCTCTTTTATGAAGGCTCCCAAACAACTCTTCTCTCTGATGTATTGTTATTGTTGAAATTGAAGGTTATGAATGGTTTATCAAACATAGAAATCTCACGGATGTTAAGGTATGTCATATATGCCATTTTTTTCATCTAGTTTAATTGTTGTTAGTTCATCACTAGTAAATAAAGGATCAAATATGTACTATTAATATTCTTTGTATTAACAAATTATTTTTTGTTGTAGATTGATTGGTGAATTTTTGTTACCACCATCAAATATTTTACCTCACTCATACCAAGATTTATTTGCCATTATGAAAGATATCATAATGGAGTATCAAGCAATAGATGCATGTCCCAATGATCATATTATATATCATAAACAACAGGAATTTGCAATAGAATGCCCAGAATGTCATATCAGTAGATATCGAACATATCAACTAACAAAAAAGGTCCCTTGCAAGGTTCTTTGTTATATTCCCATTATTCCATGTATGCAATGATTATTTATGTGCGAAAGTTTAGTGCAATTTATGGATTACCATGCACGGAATAGAAGTAGAGATGACATTATTCAAATTCCTATGGATGGTTCTGCATTTAGGGATATGGAGGAAAAATGGCCACACTTTAAAGAAGAACCTCATAATCTCAGGCTTTCATTGGGAGCAGACGGTGTCAATCCATTTGGAGAGCTGAGATCTATTTACTCGGTGTGGCCTATTTTTGTTATCAACAATAACATTCCTCCATGGATGTCAATAAAGAGGGAGCACATAATGTTGTCAATTATTGTTCCAGGTATTTGTTTATATCAATTTTCTTTAACGTAGTAGCATCTCATTTGTCTTATTTGTTGTATAATGACTTATATTTTTTTCATTCAATATTCATGTACATTAATTTATATATATTGCAATAAAATGGTTATAATAATTATGTAATGTTTATGTTCATTCAACTAGGTAAGCACCAAGTTAAAGATATGAATGTATATATAGAACCTCTTATCGACAAGAGCCTAAAGTTATGGAATTGTGTCACTATGTATGACGTCTCTAGACCAATAGGACAAAGACAATTTCAATTCCATGCAATTCTTGTATGGAAAATTCATGATGCCCCAGGGCTAACACATTTTTGTGGTATGTTATAACGTTCGATTGCACTTTAACAATATTTAATTTGATGAAGTAGATATCATGCATGCTTTTAAAATAATATATTCATTATATATAATTATAAAAATTGACATATTTAATCCAATTATATATGATCTTGTAGGTCTTCAAACAAAGGGAGAATTTGCATGTCCAATTTGTGGTCCCAAGATGAAATCTCGTCATTCAACAAGTTTAGGAAAGTAGGTGTTTAATGAATATAGGCACTTCTTCCATCAAAATCATAAGTATCGAACTACTGAAAAACATTTTTTCAATGTGAAAGAGGAGACTACATCAAAACCATGAAGAATGACACCTTGCCTATGGAAGTTGGAATTTAATAGAATTAATCATCAAGGTTATACATCAGATCAAATTGTTTATCTATCATATATGATATATTTTGAATTTATTATTTTATATTGTGTTTTGTTTACTCATGTTGTAATTGAAAATGATTGTCATTGTTAATTTTTTTAACTTATATGCTTCATGAAGTTCATCAAGGCATTAATGGCCGGCTTCCACAGGGACTGAAAAGTTATCATAGACAATTTAGTAGGTTTCCCTACTATGAACAACTACAAATTGTGCATTTTTTGATACAATGCATATCAAAAAGAATATAACATAAATGTTATGGAAAATATTGGATGGAAGGCATGACAAAGAAAAAATTATCAAAATTTGTAGTGACATTCAGGAAGCCAATCATGTAATGAAAAATGTCATTCAATTAAATAGTGATGGAGACCAAATTAATATAAGTTCCCTTATTTGGTTATTAACAAAGCAGCAGAGCAATGCTATAAAAGAAGTCATACAAAAAATTTGATTTCCCACAGGATTTGCTGTGAACATAAACAATATAATAACAAAGAAAGGTGAATTTGGGTCAGGGATGAAAATGCATGATTGGCATACCTTCATTAAGGTAATTATTCTGGTATATTATATACACTTGTATAATACATGTACTTTTTAGTGTATTGTGTTTACTACTTTTGGAAAAATAATGAAAAGATCATTTTATAATTGTTGTAGTATGTTCTACCTCTATCTCTCCCAGACAACTTTGACAACAATGTCAAGCAAGTTATATATGATCTTGGAAAATATATGAGGTAAGTAGTGATATTTGTTCAATTTATTGTATACATCTTATAATTTCCATTTGTTTTACTTGTTATGTAATATACTGTATATTTTTGTTAAATCTTGTTAATATATTTGTGCTTTGAATCACTTGTAGATGGTTGTCATCTAAAGAAATCCATAAAGAAGATACAAATTATTGGAAGAGAAAAATTTCTCGTCTAATTTATGAAATGCAAAAGTGTCTACTTTTGACATTTTTCAATGCACAAGAACGCTACCTCATACACCAAGTTGAGGAGATTGAACTGTGTGGACCTATACACACAAGGTCAATGTGGATGGTTGAGAGGCGCTTAAAATTTTTGAAGGTTTTGGTTAGACGAAGAGCACATCCTGAGGGTTCTATGGTGTAGGGATATATGGTATACCAGACCATGGTATACATTAGTGAATATCTTCACAAGTTTGCACCAAAGATCTATGTAGATCACATTTGGGATCCCAACTCCATTAACAAATTTGAAGGGGAGTACCTGATGGGGAAAGGTAGATTGAGGAAAGTGAGAGGTAATTATAAGATGGTCATGGAGATTAATTGGAATACATTTTACATATGGTTTTATGTATATTGTACTTATTTAATTTTTAATCTTCAATATACATCAATTATAAATTAAGGTCGTATATTGTGGTATTTAACTAATTATACGTCGTTTGTGAATTTCAATTTTTTTTACAATTGGTTGAGAGTGGGATGCACTACATTTGTACGTCGCCAACAATCTTGATTGGATGATGGTATGGATTGAAAAATGTCAACAATCTGGTCATGCATTAACATGGGAAGGTGTGGCTTCATTGGTTAAAGAAGCTCATTGTAATGGAGATTCCAATGTTACAGAAAGGGAAATTGATTTAGCATATGGTTTAAGAGATAAATAGGCACGTATAAATATATTAATCACCCATATTATTTAATTATTTTCAATTATATTGATGTATATATATGTTGAGATTGTTTTATTTGCATACATTCAGCCAAGAATAAATATGTTTATCAACTGACGATATTGCAATAATTTTTACATGTTTGACATATTGCAAGTGAGATACCACAAGGCTATGTGGTGCAATGGTCAAAAATTTCAAATCAAAATGTTGGATGACATGAAGAAAACTTGTGATTCTGGTATAACTGTAGTCTTTCAGGTGACTAATGTTTCATCTAGAAGTGACATACATCCAGAAGTCTCAGAAAATCGATACTATGGGATTTTGGATGATATGCTTGAGTGTGACTTTAAATTATTTAGATTAATTATGTTCATCCTCCTATGGTACAAGCTACGATTGAATGAAAATGATCCTAAGAGAACTATTATTGAACATGATAATGGATTTACCATGGTTAATACAAGGTTGATCGAGCGAGATGGAAATGAGCCCTATGTTCTTCCAAGCTAATGTGAACAGGTATTTTACTCAGAGGTTCTAGGTAAACCGGGTTGGTCATTTGTTTTTAGACATGATCCAAGAGGAAGATCGATAAAGTATAATGTGGTAGAAGAAGAAGATACTAGAGAACTAGAAGATGATGTAGATGATGATCAGGATCAACAGTTAGTTGATGATGTCCCCGACGAAGATGTCGAAGAGGAGGAACTACATCATCATGATGTAGGAGTTAATGTTCATGAAGATGATATCTATGTAGATGATGATATTATCGAAACTGATATCGATGATGATGATGATGATGATATGACTAATCCTTACAATGTCAAATCTGGATCAGATGATATAGAAAAAAAATTGGATGAAGAAGAAGATCAATGACGTTGAAATGTTTGAGTTATGCAATTATATTATCTATTTGATATTAATTTATTGATAGAATTATATTTGACTTATGTGTTTACATAATTAATTCATGATATTTTTAATTTTTATGCCATTACATAATTAATTAAATGATGTACTTTTTAATGTTTGAAAGGTCAAAAAATTAAAACATTTCAATAGTGATGTTAACAACCTTGAAATTAGTGTGTTTTATGTTTCATGTGATCATAAAAGATTAAAAAGTTAGTTGTAGAGGTGGTTGTTCAGTGGTTGACATGTACGCCTTTAAAAGTCATAAAGTGATCATTGTAATGGTTGTTGATGGTTGAGGATTTAAAATACAAGCTCTTGACATTCAAAATCTGTGTTTTTCTTCAAAATTTATGTATTTTTCCTGTTATGTACACTGTATGGTCACATGCAGCCATATTTTGATGTGAAATCAATTCCAGGTCATGAAGATATGTGTTATCTTTGATTTGAATCTAATTTGAGGGCTTAAGGTGTTGATTTGAGTTAGAAAGCTTCATTTTTTCCATATTCGGTTACCCTATTTTTGAGGGTTTTGTAGTCCAAACATGATATAAAGGGGCTCTTACACTTTTTGTGATTATTGTAGCTTGTGTAAGAGGCCCCATAGATATTGTTGTAATTTTAGGATGCATGAATAGGGTGTAGGATGAGAAATAAAGAAGGTATAGCTGCTGTCCTCAAGAGTTTTGTGAAGAAAAGCATGTGAAATGAGAGGTTCAAACCTAGGTTTCAACAAAACATGTATGGGAGATCTGATTTTATGAATTTTTATCCATGTGCAGACCTAATGGGTTGTTTTTGAACATTGAATATAAATGATACACACACACACACACACATATATATATATGTATGTAGTATGTATGTATATGTATTTTTAAATGTAAATGTAAATGCAATTATTGGATGCTGTCCTTGAAAAATAAATGCAACATATCATTAAAGAAATCTATATCTATGTATATAAATTTGTATTTCTAAATGCAAGTGTAAATGCAAAGAGCATATAGTTTTGTAGTGTTATAGATACAACATATCCATAAATTAATGTAATTGAAATTCTAAAGTCTTCAACACATATAATATGAAATCGATCAAACTATTAAACTACATGAGAAATGAATGAAAAAAGTAAATGCATATGTATGTGTATTTGTAAATGTAAGTGCAAAATAAATAAGAATAATGAAAATTATAAAAGAATACAAGGAAATGTTTAGAGTTTAGAGTGGGAGAGAGATAGAGGGTAGAGGGTTTAAGGGTTTAGAGTTTAAGGGCTAATGGTTTAGGATTTAGGGTTAAAGGTAGAGGGTGTTGGTTTGTTTTTTACACTGTAACCAAGTTGGTCTTCTAATCTACCTATGGGATTTCCAATTCCAATCAAGGGCAACTCGAAGGACTTGGACTAACTGATGAGGACTTTAAAAAGCCTCCTACACTTTGGGCTCTGCAAGACCTAGGAGGGTGATCCCTTAATGTGTTTACAACGTCTGCACCAATATCATAAACAACATTAACACATAACAGATAATCCCATTGAATAGCTCAACACAATAGGATAATATCAAATAAAATTGGATGTTCACCGATAATATCAACTATGTGGAGCATGAGATAACTATAACACAATCCATAGTAAAATATAGTCATTAATTTAGAATTTGTAGCAAGCTCTAGGAAAAGACAAACAATTATTGAACTACACAAATAATTACAACTTAGATCAGTGCCATATATCTATTGCAGGAGTCAAATTCATAAGCATCTAAAAGTTTATGACAGATTTAATACATAACATATAACTTATAAGATCCCTGACAATATTGCATTACAATTTCATCAGTATGCATTCTCACCCAATACTACTTATCAAATCCCTATACAAAACATATCCGCCTATAATCCCATTCAAGTATTTTAATTAATTCCTTGAATTAAAGCTAAAATAAGGATTATACACACCACAACAGTGAGATGAATGAAACAACCCTTAGTCATCTTATTCAAAATTCGGATATGCATGTACAATGGAGAGACATGAGTTTGAATTTATCATTTCAACTCAAATGCTAGTATTGGTATACAACATTAAATCCCCATGAATTCAAAATTGATTACAAAATAACTCAAAACCTAAATTATATTTCTCTCTAAAACCATCAGACTTTACAATTTTTTCTGCAACTTCACCTAGACTCAACCAAAATTATCTAACTTGCTAACTCGTACTTTTGGCCTTGAAATCCTTCTTATAGAAAATGAAGGACAAAACAAGCATCAGGCCAGAAAGTTCACATGTCACCAGCCAAATGAAGCATCTGGTGATATTCCAAAAATCGTTACAACAACCATCACCCTGAAGAATATTCCCGTTCATCATGTCAGCTGAGGAAAATTGAGGCAATAACAAAAAACCATAAGAAACCCATTCTGAGACCGCCATCAAAGCAAAACTGGAGGCCGTTGTAACCACAACATCTTATTTATCACCCGTTAGTAATTCATTATTTTATTCCTCCTCAGTCAAATATTTATCTACCCACCTCTGATATTCTTCATCAGTCAACCAGTCAAAGTTAATTACCTCATTCACCTTGGCATTATAAGGTGTGTATTTTACTGCTACATGATTTGCATCTCTTTCAAAATATTCCAAAAATGAGCTGGTACTAATGATTTTATCCATACAACTCACCAACAAGTCATAATCTGAGTCATCACAAATTAATTTAATTTGATCATTGATGACCTCAGCTATCTGATCCTGCCACTACTGAAATGACCTGATTTTCCCATGCTCATCAATTATATCAGGTAATAATGTCTTACCCAATCATTGAAATTCTTCACCAACTCCCTAATCTTCCTACTCAAGTCATCTGGTAAGGTCTGAAAACTTTGCAATGATTTTACTAACACACGAGTAGGATTTAATGATTGGGGCCTATTGTTTGTATCAAACCTTGAGGCCTTATACATGACATCTAGGTCACTGCCCATAGGGATCCTTTTTTCAATCAATAGTATCACTACCTCTTGATCCTTGTCAATATTATTTATTGCATCTAATAGCAAAGAATATAAAGAATGTATCTAGATAGCAATTTATTATCAACCTTTTCATTCAAATGCCTTAAAATAGTAGTAACAATCTCTTTTTTCTTTGAAAGAGATCCCTCATCACTTACCCTCAAAGATGTTTGTAACTCATCAATTATTTGCAAGAGCTGCTTCTTTGTATGATCAACAAAGCACTCTGTTTCTTCATCAATTTCCTCTAAAGAAGGGGTGAAGGTAGGATTCTAACTGGGAGACCCTAGTGTGGAAACAATTGGAGAAGCAAGAGGCACTGACCCTATTGTGGAAGGTAATGTACTAGTCCCTTGAGCACTTAATGTCTCCCCAATCTGTCTCTACCTGAACCTTTCCACCTCTGTTGCATCTTGTTGTATTCTTCAATCAAAAGGTTATACTTCTCCATTAGGATTTTCTTTTCAACCTCCTCCCTTTTAGCAGTCTTTTGGGCCAATTTGGCCACATTCACAGTTAAACTAGTGGCCTCAATGGTTGAGGTCTCTGAAGCTCTCTTTATTATTAATCCCCTCTAAAAATTGGATTAATGTCTATAATATTTGGCTTTCTCCCTTGTGGGGCCAATTCCCAAATTTCCAAGGTTTTGTACTCTTCACTGAAAGCAGAATCTTGAAGTGCTTCCTTGACTTCTTCTTTAGATTCTTGCAAGGGATGATTGGAATTCATAATAGCATTAAAAGCCACTCCATCTGCAATGTCCCATTTAGGCAGAATCAATACACCAGCCCAACTCACCAATTTTATGCCTTCCTCAGGAGTGATGTTCTTAAATTCTTCCATTAATTTAGCTTTCACTTCCTCATCATTCTCTTGGTCTGACCTGTCAGGTCTTAGTTCTCTTCTCTCCTTACATTTATTTTGATATTCTTTAAACTTTATCCTCCATACCAATTGCAAGAATACATGAGTCTTTACATGCTTCCATTCTTGCATCTTGTACACTTTTTCCTTTCATATCTAAATCAGATAAAACCAATTCAGCTAGCCTAGGAGGGGAAGGCATACCAACCTGCATGTCCTGATTAGTAACAATAATTTCATCCATCAAAATCTCATGTGGTTGATCATTTCTTTGTATTTTAGGGCTTGGCTCAGATGGTGGTGATGGGGGACTATCTTCTGGTGATGACTCTAAATCAATGATCTTAATTTCCCCAGGCACTTTGAATTTTGGACTTGGTTGTGAAGGAAACTTCATAATTTGCTTCCCCTTTCTATCCACTTCTTTCTCATCATTGCTGCTATCCTTTTTTCTCCTGCAAATGGGCCACTTTTCTGTAGGAAAGTATGTTGGCCTTGTTTCAAATGATCTGGCACCTTGTTCTTGTACACCCAAACTCAACTCTAAGTTTACCTTTTTGGTTCTTAAAGTGCCCATAATATCTTTGAAGTTCTCCATTAGAAAATCAATTTTCTTATGGTGGGGATTGAACTCCAACAGTGGATCATATTTCAGATCCATTTTGTGCACAATATCGAATAGCTTATCATAAGCTATCCATTTCTCCTTGTTCAACTCCTGCTTATTTAGGTTGAACTCATTTCTGATCAGGTCCTTAGGAAAGTTAAACTCATGCACAAACTTTCTAGCCTTTATTCTTTGTCTAAAAATGGTAAAGAAATCCTTAGGATCATACTGTCGCTTTAGACCATATCTCAAATGATAATCCTCAAAGAATTTCTCAAAGTGCACCCAACCTCCTTTTGAAAAGGAAAAATCAGATACCACTGTATAATCAGGGAAAAATGGTCCCTTACCCCTCCCTGTGAGGTTGTCCTCATGGATGCAACCTATCTGCCACATAACTTCTGCAAACCCCACTCTTGGTGGCACATTGTATGGTAGTATATGACGGGCTCCTTGAAAACCATATACTCTCAAAATAGTGATGACTGGGTATGGGATAATGTCACCCCAGTTATGACTAACTTTTAATTCTGGCTTCCTCCCCTTTGGCCTGAGGAAATCATGTAATTCCTCAAGAATCCTAGGTACATTCACCATCAATCTAGCCCTCAATCTATAAGCAAAATAATTATCAAATTGCACATAACTAGTGCTTTCCTTATTACAAGATAAATCTATAGCCCATATCTATATTGGCAATCTTTCTCCATCAACCGATTGCCTTAATTTCATCTTCTCAAAGAAGAAGTCAACATTCTTTAATAAAAAAATATGCATCAGCATAGAATACCAAAAGAATTGAGTTTCAGTATCATTTTTTTGTAGCTTTGACAACCCCTCATGTATCCTCTCAGCCAAGAAAGAAGCAAAGTCATATGTGTCAGAGACGTTAGGGTGTTGTATTTGCACCCCCATGAACATGTATGCAATGGGCATCACTGCACCAGGACTAAAACCCAAAATATAACACAATGAATAAAAAGTGGCTAGGAAATGATTTGCAAAACAATTTAATCTAAAAGGTTCCTAGTCACTGAGGCTGATATGAAATCTTGAACCTCCTGCCCTAGCTAGATGAGGTGGAAGCAATTTAGCTCTGAAAAGAGACTTCAACTTTGCATATTCCTACTTCATTTCCTCAAGGTTGATAGGCACCAAGTCCTCACTCGGTTCACTCAAACCAAAAATTTGTTGAATATCATCTATGTTAATGCTTAACAAAACTTTTCCATCATTATCCCTAATTACCCGTGTGATAGGGTCATATCTTGTAGCTACTACCCTAAGTAGGTCTACATCAGAGAAAACATTCGGTACCACCAGCTTCCCCATATCATACATCCATCCATTTGAAAAAGGGTGAGAAAAATTCCTCTATCCATACCACAATTTGAACATTTCCAAACCTGTGAGAGGAACCCTAGCATCGGCTATGTTGGAATAATTGTATACTAACCCCTCCCCCAGGATTTTCCCTCGCATCAAAACCAATCCCTTCTTTCTATCATTTATTGAAAAGGGCAATTGATTTAGGAAATCATCAAACATGTTTCTTTTTAAATAGTCAATCTAGCCAGAATGTTGCTTGAGTGGTGCCATCTCGAACAAACTAGGGCTTCTTATAACTTCACACTTCAAATAGCTAGGACTAACTAGAGATATGAAATTACAAAACAAAATATTGCAATTTCTCATAATTTAAATAAACTATAGCCCTAAAAAATTTATCAACAAGCCCTATGATAAGTACAACAAATCTTTTCCTTAATTCAAGCACAAAGTGAATGGGAAACACATAAATTAACTCACGTCTCTTTTTGTAGAAATCCCAAATTATGACTGTCAAGGTTCACAACCTTGCTCTTGGCTCTGAAACTACTTAGAAAAATACCTGAATGCTTTGTGACACACATAAAGTAGGAGAATTGATTTTATTTCGATCAAATTGTGCTAGTAAATGTCTCATATGCCATTAAAGCTCACTCACACGCTGCATGAATGACTCCAACCATATTTGATGCAGATTTAAATTCAAGTCATTGATCCTTCATTTTGATCAAATCATCGACGAATACCTTCAAAATAGGCTGACACAATTGCCAACATGGCCATAAGGGGCCCACTATACCATACGTTGTGAACGAAGTCCACGTGGTGGTTGCCCATGATATCACAATCAGTAAAAATCCTGCAACTTCAAATCACGCGATGGCGGGCAACCATAGATCTTGAGCATCAATGATCTTGTTCCTTCAACATAGTCATCGACCCTATCATTGACCCTCGAGGAGATTTTCCATCAAGATTGTAATGATTTGAATCACGTGTATCTTAAGAGCACTTTAGTAACCTGCCTTTTAATGTATTTAAGGCTGGATTAATGTTCCATGGTATTTCCTTTATTCTTTCAACCTCATCAGATGAGACACGTGGTGACCGTCTGTGATATCATGATTGACCAAAGCATTGTGGTGGGGCCATCATGTGATGGTGGGGAACAACTGAGATCAAACAGTAGTTGATCAGTGGTTGCGCAATTTCATCCCCTAGAAGGACATGTGGCGACTGGCTGCGATATCGAGCAATCGGTAAAAATCCTTCAGCTTTTGATCACACGATGGCGGGAAACCATTGATATCCAAAGGCAATTTGATCAACGGTAGCATGAATTCGATCCCTTCTGCAAAATAAAAAATTCATTAAAAAGGACGAGGGGACATCACTAGGCCAACGGTAAACAATGACAATTTTTTTTTTAAAAGAAGAAACACGGGGCCAACCGAGACTTAGGAAATAAAACCTTGTGGAGGAAATAAAGTATTAAAATAAAAGGGACTCGGCCTAGACGAACTGATATGACATAAGTTGTTTTAAAACCCCATCAAAAGTAACAGCGAAATAGAACCTAGCCAAAGCGTGAAATAAACATTAGGGTTTTACATGAAGACAAAGCTAAAACGCCAACCCTTAGAAAACGCGAACACCATGAAAGACCAGAGACATAAATCAAGGCATGAGTGAAAAACAAGGAGCAAAATACTGAAGTTCCATCAGTGGCTCTAGTTGGGGACGTTCATTCCACTTGAATGAAGCGAGAATCCAGAATCTCAGGTAGAGCAGACCAAGATGCAGAGATGACCAAAAAGGGACTGTTCGGACAAAACAACCCCAACTATGTACAAAATATATACAAAATATACAAACCAAAACTACTGTTCATGGAAAAGAATACTTCAAGTGAAGTATAACTTCAAGAACTGTCCATGAACTGACAGTTCTAGAAGATCTCCTATCATATCTTAGAGGAAGTTCTCAAGGATCTTATATGTTATGTGTTAAATCTTTCATAAACCCTTATATTTTTATGAATTTGAATCCCTCAATGGATATATGGCACTGATGTAAGTTGTACTAATTTGTATGGTTCCGTATTTTGTTTGTCTTAACCTAGCGCTTGCTACAAATTGCAAATCAATGACTATTTTACACTGTGGAATGTGTTGTAGTTATCTCATGCTCCAAATAGTTGATATTACTGATGAACAACCAATTCTATTCAGTATTATGCTATTATGTTGAGCTATTAAATTAGATTATCTATTATTTTTAATGTTGTTTATGATAATGTTGCAAAGGTTGTAAATGCATTAAGGGATCACCCTCCTGGGTCTCGGAGAGCCCAAAGTGTAGGTCTTTAAAATACTCATCAGTTGGTTCAGGTCCTTCGAGCTGCCATTGATTGGAATTGGAAATTCCATAGGTAAATTAGAAGACCAACCTGGTTACAGTAAAAACAACCAACAGGTAGAGGGGAGAGAGATAGAGGGATTCAGTGAGAGAGAGATGAAGGGAGTAGGAGAGAGATAGAGGGTAGAGGTTTAAGGGTAGAGGGGGTAGGAGGGTGAGACTTGAGAGAGAGAGGGAGGGAGTGGGAGAGAGATAGAGGGTGGAGGGTTTAAGGGTTTAGAGTTTAAGGGCAAGGGTTTGGGGTTTGGGGTTGGTAGAGGGGGAGATAGAGGGTGGTAGAGTGAGGACCGAGAGAGGGAGAGGATAGGAGGGAGTCTTGAGAGAGAGAGGGAGGAGGGAGAGAGATAGAGGGTAGAGGGTAGAGGGTTTAAGGGTTTAGGGTTTAGGGTTAAAGGTAGAGGGGAGAGAGATAGAGGGTAGAGGATTTAAGGATTTAAGGGTTAAGGGTAGAGTGGAGAGACTTACGAGAGAGAGAGAGAGGAGGGGGAATGGAGAGGGAATGGTACTAGGAAAGAGAGACTTTAGAGAGAGAGAGGGAAAGAGGGAGGGAGTGGGAGAGAGATATGGGCTGGTATAGGGTTAAATGTAGAGGGTAGAGGGTTTAATGGTTTAGAGTTTAAGGGTTAAGAGTTTAGGGTTTAGGGAGTGGAAGAAAGATAAGGGGTAGAGGGTAGATGGTTTAAGGGTTTAGGGTTAAGGGTAGAGGGGACATAGATAGAGGGAGTGATTGAGTGAGAGAAAGACCTAAGAGATGGAGAAGGGGTAGGAGGGAGAGACTTGAGATAGAGTGAGTGAGTGAGTGAGTGAGAGAGAGACCTGAGAGAGGGAGTGGTGCTAGGAGGGAGAGACTTGAGAGAGAGAGAGAGATAAAGGAAGGGAGGGTTAAGGGTTGAGAGAGACCTAAGAGAGGGAGAGGGGTGGGATGGAGAGACTTGAGAGAGAGAGAGAAGGAGGGAGTGGGAGAGAGATAGAGGGAGGGGGGTTAAGGGTAGAGGGTAGATGGTTTAAGGGTTTAAGGTTTAAGGGTTAAGGGTTTTGGGTTTTGGGTTAAGGGTAGAGGGAATTGTTGGTTTTGTTTTACAATGTAGCCAGGTTGGTCTTCTAATCTACCTATGGAATTTCCAATCCCAATCAAGGGCAGCTCGAAGGACCTAGAACAATTGACGAGGACTTAAAAAAATCCTCCTACACTTCGGGCTCTGCAACACTTAGGAGGGTGATCCCTTAATGTGTTTACAACCTTTGCACCAATATCATAAACAACATTAACAATAATAGATAATCTCATTTAATAGCTCAACATAATAGGATAATATTGAATAGAATTGGCTATTCATCGACATTATCAGTTATTTGGAGCATGAGATAACTACAACACAACCCAAGATCAAATAGGTCATTGATTTGTGATTTTTTGCAAGATCTAGGTAAAGACGAACAAATACTGAATCATACAACATAGCATGATGGAACACTAGATCTTTTCTCATGCTTGGGAAAAATTTCACCAAAAGATGCCATGAATGCACCTTACCCAGAGTATGCTTTAGAACCTCCATGCATACAAACACAAGGATTGTCATTTATCATCTTGCAGAAGTGGCACCTAAGATGATGGTACTACCCCTCCCTTGGAAATTGCTCTCTTCTTACAATTGGATACATCAATCGTCCTTTTGATTTTTTCAAAAAGATATGAAATGATTTCTAAACAATTCCTTATTGGGTCAATGAGATCACCAAAAGTGTAGGACTTGCCAAATGAAGGTATATTATTGACACATATCCCTTTGCTATTCACTTGTTAGGACTTAGTAATGACTATCCAAAGAGAAAATGAGATAGTGGCAACAACCATTTATATTATTTATCTCACTACAATCCATTTCATGGCTATAGTCATGTTGTCACCCAATGTATATTTATTTTTTCAAATTCATAGATAACATGAAGACAAACTTGTAGCCTTTAATGGTACTGCTCCTATTCATGACTATGATTTGTTCCCTTGAAGCACCATGATTTATGATGGTTTTTATGTTGAATATCTTCATTAAAACACCCATGTGCAAGTATATGCCTTCACTATCATAGCCTATTGCTGGAATGGATGATCAATGGTATGAAAAGGTAAAAATACAACTATGCTTTGCTTCCTTCACTACTTGTTGTTGATTGTTAATTGTTGTTGATATGCACTTGTACCATTGTAATGCTTGATGTCCTACATGAACCTGCATGGTTGTCTTGTACCATAACCTCATAGTTGTTGTTCATATACACTTATACTATGGCCTTGGCTTCCAACATGAGACCTCTTATAAATCATAACTGCTTAATTGTCATTTGTAAATTTTTGTTTCTTGTATGCAATCATGATCCATGTTGGATCAATCATGATGACCAAAACCCCTGCATGAAAGTTTCTGAGCATAGCAATTGTATCTCGATCACATGATATGGGGGTTCCATTGTTGTCATAAACCTCTTGTAATGACATGTTTTCAATAGGCATATTATCTGTGTCAACTAGAGTTGATGTTTATTGAATGTCTCTTCCTTTTATTCCTTTAATCCTTAAAACATCATGCATTGAATGTTATCTGACAACTTGTTCACCTAATGTTTGATTGTGAAGGCCTTGAATAGAGCCTTGTGCAACTTTAGATTTTGTTTTTGTTGTTGTCCTTCATGAGACCATTGTATCATGTATTGTTGGTTGTCCTTATCAATGACAATGACCTTTACCTATTGCATTCACTTTCACTAGTACACCCATGAATGAATAATATCAATCCCCTTTGCCTCTTGTAGCTAGCTCTTGCAAAGGTGTTGTCCTTGTACTTGTATCATGACCTTGATTCAACCATTGCTCTTAGTTTTTTATTTGTAATAAAAACACATAGTATCCTCATTTTATCTTTATTGGATAGCCACTTGTCACATATGTGGGTGGCCTAACAACTCACCTTCCTATGATGTGTGACTGTCCAATAGGGTTATGGTGAGAGGGGCTTGACAAAAACTTGAAATGCTTCCTCGTTGTTTAAAAGATGCATAATTGAACTTGATGCATCTATGAAGTCACTTCCTTTATAAACAAATGATGGATCTTCTTAAGAAGATTGAAGGACACATCAACATAGTATGTTGCATCTTTTGAATATGTCCTTTCCTATCCTATCTTATGTTCCTTTCCTGTCCTGTCTTATGTTACTAGTCTTTTATGGTATTGGGAAAATCCTAAGGTTGGGGTTTTTTCTTTGATTGAATCCCTCTATCTCTCTCCCCTCTACCCATAACCCTTAACCCTTAAACTCCAAACCTTTAAACCCTCTACCCTCTACCCTCTCTCTCTCTCTCTCAAGTCTCTCTATCCTACCCTCTCTCCCTCTCTTAGGTATTTATCTATCTCTCACTCACTCCCTCTATGTTTCTCCCTTAAACCCTAAACC
>VDFB02281492.1:576545393-576572479 GCA_007258455.2 Sequoia sempervirens | reverse complement strand
AGTGGTCAATTACAATTAGATTTAGTGTTCAATTAGTGTAAGGGTTAGAGTCCAAATAGGTTAGGGTTTAACTAGGGTTAGGATTAGAATAGAATAAAGTTGTGTATAATTATGATATCTAGAATTTAGTATAATTTTAGAAAATGAAATGATTTGGACACAAAGAAAAAAATAGAAAATTTGATTTTATATAGATCTTATTTCTTAATTTATTCTAAAATTCTAATTAATAATTGTGTAATTAATTTAAAATGAATATTTAATTTTAATTTAATTTAATTGTATTAGATAATTAGTAAAACTAAATAGATACAAATATTTTCTTATGGATTTTAAAAATTAGAATTTAGTTTAATTTTATTTGTAATGTCAAATATTAAAATTTTAGATTGAAATACTTAATTTATTTTAAAATATTTATAATTAATGTTCAATTTATAAACTAATATTAAGACATTAATAAATATAACCTGTGACATAATGTATTAAAGACACATCAAAGTATTTATCATTCCTTCAGCTTCATCGGATGAGACACGTGGCACCCGCCCGTGATATTGCAATCAATAAAGAACTCACAACTTTTGATCACGCAATGGCAGGCAACTGTGGAACTCAACCACCGACAATCCTGTTCATTCAACATAGTCGCCAGCCTTGTTATTAACCATCGAGCACCTTTCTACTAGGATTATAACATCTCCGTTGATTTAAAACACGTGCATCTTATAACTACTTTAGTAAGCTGCGACATAATGTATTAAAGACGCATCAAAGTATTTCTCATTCCTTCGACTTCACCAGAAGAGACACATGGCACTCGCTCGTGATATCACAATCAATAAAGAACTCACAAATTTTGATCATGCGATGGCGGGAAATCATGGATCTCAACCATCGACAATCCTGTTCATTCAACACAATCGCTAGCCTTGTTATTAACCAGCGAGCACCTTTCTACCAGGATTATAACATCTCCATTGATTTAAAACACGTGCATCTTATAACTACTTTAGTAACCCGCGACATAATGTATTAAAGACGCATCAAATTATTTATCATTCCTTCGGCTTCACCGGATGAGAGACGTGGTGCTTGCCCGTGATATCATGATCAACTAGTGGGGTCATCGCGGGATGGCGAGGAATGGCTGAGATCACATGATGATTGATCTATGGCCATGTGAACTTGTCACTCTACAAAATAAAAACATTTATTAGGGGAGAGGGCCCAGTGCACGTGGCACTCATTCGTGATATCACAACCAACTAGTGGGGTCATTGCAGGATGGCGGGGAATGACTGAGATCACATGACGATTGATCTATGGCCATGCGAACTTGTCCCTCTGCAAAATAAAAACATTTATTAGGGGAGAGAGCCCAATAGTCGTGCGGGGTGAAAAATAAAAAAAATTATTAGGGGAGAGGGCACACTCAATCATGATGATAATACCTAGTCTTACCACATATTTATACTATATATTGTAAATAAATAGTCCAAATGTAAATAAAGAAAGATATTTATACAATCCAAGAAAATAAGTTAAAATGTATTTAATAAAAAATTATATATCTATTTGATTTAAACATTCAAGCAATGATAATGTTGCACATGACATTGGAATGCAGCTTGGTGAGGGTGGAGCACAACGTGCAGATGAAGGTCATGGTGTGCATCCTGGTACTTTAGAGCATGTAGAGCATGATCAACATGTTGAGCATGATCAGGTTAGAGAAGATTAGGAACATTATGTGGCCCCATTAGGTAAAGAGGACCACTCTAAATTTCTTTTAAACATATTTTATTGCAATTGGTGTATTAATTAATGTAACATTTCATGTTTCAACTTTAGAGCATGTAGAGTGTGATCAATGTGTTGAGCATGATCAGGCTAGAGAAGATCAGGAACATGATGTGGCCCCATCAGGTAAATAGGACCACTCTCATGTTCTCTTAAACATATTTAATTTCAATTAGTGTATTAATTAATGTAACCTTTCGTGTTTCAACTATAGATCAGGATTTAGAGGGTGTTCAACATGTTGAGCGTGAGTTTAAAAAAAAATTAGGAACATGATGTGGACCCATCAGATAAAGAGAACCACTCTAATGTTCTTTTAATTAGTGAAATACTTGTAACAATAATAATAAAACATATAAGTTTAACATTTCTTTCTTATTGCAGCAAATCCCCCCTTGCAGCGGCGTCCACTTCATGAGTAGACGACTAGGCATACATTAAGATCACGAGCAGAGGGTAGAACAACTAAAGGGGGGACAGATATTGATTTAGAAAATGATACTCCAATTTAGCTTTATGTAGCTTTAAAAAAGAAACAAAAAAAAGTGATTGTAATCATATCATGGCAACCATATTTTTTATAATATGTAAAAATTGAAACAATGAATATTATATGTTAACAAATGAATGTGAATATGTTAATTAATGAATGTTATATGTTAATGAATGAATGTTATATGTTATTAATGGATGAACAAATGAATGTTATATGTTATTAATGGATGAATGAATGATTAATTTTACATGATTGGGTATGGGGAATTGAGAGTGATGTGAGGGGGGGAGGGGCCACATCAGCTTCCACTGTCACGTGGTTGGCCCTATTAAGTAGAGAATATTAAACTATTCTCGAAACAAAGAGAAGCTCAATAAGGTAATGCACTTTTCAATATAAGAAATGCATCATTTGAAGCATCAAACCAATATGCAAAGATGAAAGAAAGTGATAACTTTTCACTATGGTGGCAGAAAAATGATTCTTTATACCCTGAATCCATGCTCTGCATCATAATTTGAAGTTGTTTCCATTCCAATGTTCTGAGTTTAGTTTGTTTGTATGGATTTGTATGAATACCACATTGTGTTGTGTGTGGATTTTGTTTCAAAGCTCTGTTTCTTCTATTTTTAGTGGTGACATAACTCTAAAATTTGACTTTTGTGCATAACAGGTTAGTGGAAAAATTGATAGCTCTAAAGGGTTTAGAGGCTCGATTGAGATAGATAAATGGATATTTGGATCTTGTTGTTGATGGGAGGCTTCGAATTAACCATGAAATTTTGTACCATCTGCAGGTATGCAAAAGTTTCTCTACTTACATTCATTCTTGATCATAAATGTTGTAAATGATATTAATGCTTCAAAACTAAGATTTGTTTCAATGTTATAATGATCAAAATGTTATACTTTGCTATACATTCAAGCATTCTCTTGCCCCCTACCCTTTTCTCTCTCCCACCTCCTTTTGAGAATTTTCTTTGTCATAAAAGATTCACATTTCTGTCTCATTTACACAAATTTATTTGAAGCACTAGGAGTGAATAAAGATATGTAAAAGATGATGGATTATGTCTAAACAACTTTTCATCTTATAGCTAATTAAATCCTTAATATTTGAATATTTTAGAGCTCGAATAATGCTTGTATATGCATGTGTAGCAATAAGGGAGCCTATGTGAAGATTGAAATTTAAAAAATCACTTTGGTATTTTTCCTTAGGCAGTGAAATGATGTTTTGAGTAATACAAACCTACACACACATTGATATTTTTTGGCATTGCATTGAAGAATTTTTTTTCTCTTATACCTACCCTCGGCTAGACATGGAGGCATATAATATTGGTTTCTAGGTTTATTCTGTAAGTAGTTAATTTCATAGAGGAAGACTAAAATCTTCTTAATGTCCTGTGTCAGGTGTGAAAGCATATGAAACACTTGCTGAAGGCACCATTTTGTATTCATCCAAAAACTGGTTTGTTCTTTTTTTTATGTTTCTTGCATGTGTTTTTTTAAGGCTCTAGAGATGTAGCTCGGCTCTTTCCTTTGCACTTTTCATCTATTTTGATGATTATAGTAGATTGTCCTCATAATTTTTCATGTAGATCTGTTTGTAACCTTATTTTCTACCAATCAATTTGCAAACCACTCACATATTAATGACCATTTCACTAACTTGTATTCATCCATTACTTCATATGTTGCAAGTTGTGTCTGTGTGCCAATAAATCTTTATGATTGTGAGAAATTTAATCCTAAAAGTGTACCCAATCTTTCTCAAGTAAAAGTCTTAGCTCTTATTTTATAGTACTTTAAATGGTTAATTCAAGGTGCTTCTTTAGATCTGAGATAGTTGAACCCTAGATTAAAATATGGTATTAGATGGGCAATATAATGATAAAACTAAGGTCCATTGAACACAAATTATGAACATAATTTACTGGACTATGAATAGTGTTACAATTATAATTATTTTTCCTTTACCTACCTTTGTATTAATGAAAAAGATAGCAGATATTGGAAGTTCATTACATGTCTCATGTATGTGTTAGTATTTTAATATTTTTAAGTTGTTCAAGATCTTGATTAGGTCAAGAATATGTTCTACAAACTCTATTCTCTTGACACTGCTCAACATTTTCCCTAAACATTTTCTCTTCAATCCAAATGTTTCTTAACTCCTTCCCTTGTTAGCCCTTGGTTTTTCTCAAGTGTAATGCTTTTTCTATGCATCTTGTAGTCTGTATGTATGATCAGTCATCTCTTATGAAGCATGGATAACCTTTCATGGAATTTTTGTTATGGAATTGTTGTTGTAATTAGAAAATTGCCATTGTGAGAATAATCATTTAATTTGTATGGAAGTAAGTCTTTTTCATATTATTTGACTTTGTATTGTAAACTTGTCTTTGCAGGATTCTCTCGAGGGGAACAACAGATTTGTGATGATAGGTAGAGTTGTTTCTTAACTCCTTCCCTTGTTAGCCCTGGTTGTTCTCAAGTGTAATGCTTTTTCTATGCATCTTGCAGTCTATATGTATGATCAGTCATCTCAAGTGCAATGTTTTTTCTATGCATCTATGCATCTTGTAGTCTGTATGTATTATCAGTCATCAGTCTTTGTGATGGTACATTTCAACGATTTTTTTTTTTAAATTGCATTGTTTCGTCCCAATTTCGATGAAAACCATTGATGAATTGCCGAAAAGGTCTGATGAAGTTGCTATAGCTGCGACAAAGGCTTCGTCGTAACTCCTTGCCCATTTCATCACAATTTTGATGAACTTTTCATATTATTTCGATGCTACTCCTTGCCCATTTCATCGAAATGGCGAGGAACTTTTGGTGTTGTTTCGATGCTACTCCTTTCCCATTTCGTCGAAATGGCAATGAACTTCTAGTGATGTTTTGATGCTACTCCTTACCCATTTCGTCGAAATGGCAACAAACTTCTAGTGTAATTCATCGGTGGATACACGAAGTTTTCGTCGATATTTTGACAAAAATCTAGGTCATTTTATGATGTCGACGACTGACGAATCTACGACGTTATTTCAACATTTAATTCGTCGTCGACCTTTCAATGAAAAATAAGTGACAAAAATATATTCCTCATTTCGTCACGTTTCCGAAAAAGATTTGTCGAATGACCGACAAACATTTGTCGAAAAATGGTGTCAAATTTAGTATTGTCACACATCATCATCTTAACATTTAAATTCAAATTTCATAAAATAGCACCAAAAATGAGAACCACCACCCAACCTTCAACAATAGCCATAACACTTATGTCTGAACTGAAAATTATTCTCATTAATCCTCAATTAGTTAATCTTCAAATTATCAATTCGTAGGTGATCATCAGAGACACACTCTTTCATTCTTTGAGTGACATGCTCGTAATTCCAACAATGCCATTGTAAATAGGAAAGCCCAACATTAAAGGTAGCATATGTTGCTTTATTCCCTTGCCTAAAAATATGTTGTAGATTAAGCTAGTCAAGACTTTCCAACATCCTTTTTGAATAATTGAGAAAATTCTTAATCTTCCGTGAGGCTTCAACAATACCCTTGATAATATCAATAATCTATTTGGAGTCACCTTCTATAGTGACTTTAATAAAACCTTTTTCCTTAACCCTCTTCAAACCACACCAAACGACTTTCGCTTCTACCTTATTACTAGTACATGTTCCCAAGCATTTGGTATATCCTTCAACAAAAATACTCATATGGTCCTTCATTAAACCACCACCACAACGAGCACCTGGGTCACCCTTTAAACAACCATCAAAATTAAACTTGAACCATCCATCAGTAGGAGGGGTTGAGATGGTCATTCCTTTACTCAATATATTGGTCCAGTTGATTCTTGTTAGATCTCTTTTTTTTCAGTAAAAGGCTAGTAGTCTATATATATTATTAACTTATAGATAATTATTACAATATAGTTTTTCTCATCAAAATTGATCAAACTCTGATCAAATCTCGATTCTTTCACTTTTCACTTATTTCCTACACATATACTTTTTATGCCTAATGTACAACCTAATACATTAGTCCCATATTTTCATCTATTCTTGAAACAAAAAATCTTGAAGAACTAGCCATTGCATATTCTGAAACTTTTTCCCTGCATATTGCTATGCTGCAAAATGTCGACTATTTTACAAAATTCCTTTTCATTCTCCAATTTCCTTGTGTAGACGATTCCACTATACCCTCGTACACTCGTTCCATGTATGTAGCTTGTCAACTTTATACCACTGCCGCTTGCATAATAACAATTACTAACTAGCCCATCCATTTTCTTTCCACACTACTTGTCTGATCAGGAGCCATGGATTACCACTGTGCCAAAAAGCCTTCACTTGTTTGAACTTGAGCCATAGCTTACCATTTGTAGCGAAAAACCCTTGCCATCACTTGTTAATTGCAACCAGTTAGTTATCATCAAAACCAAAAAAGGAGCATTTATAGGAAAAAAAATATTCTTTCATTTGCATTATCTCCACTGAATTTTCTCCTTGTACTTCATTTCCCTCTCCCATGTTCAGTGAATTTTTAGTGACATTAATATCATGGATTACTCGGCTTTGAGGGATGTTTTGCTGCATATATTGTGGCTCCACTTGAATTGTTGCAAGAGGAGCTCTTTGTGGGACTCAGCTGTTCACAGAGTTAGCTGCATGATAACAATTGTGATGAAGAAGGGAGGAGACATAGTGATATTTTTCCTTGAAGCACTCAAATACCTCCCTACCCAAATAATTATTGTACCTTGTCAAGGCTCTCTTTAAAGGGCTAGGGCCATTTTTCTCTAGAGAAGCTTTCAAGGCATCATAGACATTGACATAAGCTCTGTTGTGGGGAAATAAATGGGGTGGAAAGATACCTCCTAGATACCCATCACCCGAACCAAAAACATATTTTTGGGCTACTACCAAAAGGGAATCATCTTGCAAAAAAACTTCATTAACCATTCTCTCTACAATTAAATTCACAGAATCAAAACATTGAAGCATATCTAGGAGGTTGGAAATGAAAATGGATAGGATATTTGAAGGAAAGATTATCCTTCTTGATTTTGGATGGAAGATTTCCATACCTATATGCACCTGAGACATCTAAAGTCACACAGGTATCATAGCTTGAACACCATCTACAATTGAGTCTCCTCCAGATGTCCAGAAAAAGGATGATCCCAATGCTGCACTGGGAAGAATACATGAAAGTTTTTGGGCCTGTATTCCATCGCCATTGAAATTTTAATGAAACTTTAGAAACACCACTCTACGCAAACTATCTCCCTACTGTCATCGCACATCACTTTCTTGAGATATGCTTGTTAAAAAAGAGGTTGTTGAATATATCACAACCTTGAAGGCTATCATTGTTGAATTTATTTTGCCCAGGTGTCCTCATCAAGTACAACATGTAGAGACTTCACGCGTGAGTAGGATAAAGCCAAAAATGTAATGCAGTACACACCACATGACATTTGTGCAGAGAGCAGCTATTAAAATGATTTTAAGAATGAACCTACAAAATGGAAAAACATTAACGAAACCAAAGGAACTAAAATATGATATCCTTAGATTTGGCACACCTTCATTTGATTGTAATGCCATCATTGGCATGTGTTGGCTTGTCATTTAGAGTGCGATGACACTGCTTGATTAGCTTGGCTCATCTTGTGTAGTAGAATGACAAAGCTTGATCTAAAGCCTCACACATACCATCTTCTTGCAACTTCGAACTCCAAGATGTTGCTTACATCACATTGATTCCTTATTGTGAAATCATGTGTGTTGCTTTCCACATCAACTGCCAAGTCATACAATTGTAAGGGATGTCGATTGACACACATATGCAAGATCATAGAATAGCTCAAGTGTTGATTTATTACCCCAAGACTTGTGTTATTCCAAACATTTCCCAGACTTTTGAAATTTATTTAGAAATTGCCCTCCCTTATTAGAATTTCCTCCAATTTGGGGAGCATTTTCCCCATAACTGCAACATGTGTGACTTCATCAATGGTCTAATCACATCCAAGATTAGCTAGAAGGTCTGCCATGAAATTGCCTTCTCTCTATGTATGAATAATTTGATAGTGTGCTAACTTGTCAAGCAGGGACCAAATTTGTTTCACTATATAACCAAGCTTCCATTTTTCTTGATAATTTCAAACCATGAGGCAAAGCTTGGGCCTTAGCTGCATTATTGGTCCCTATTTGAACAATTTAAAAGATTTAGCATATAATAAAATTCCTGTACTATCCTTGATTGCAACACCAGCTCTAGATTGGCCTGGGTTTCCCCTAGTTGCCCCATCAAAGTTTAACTTAAAAAACCCATTTGGTGGTGGCTTCCAAATGACATTAACCCTATTCACTTTTAGAATTGGTTGATGTAGGCTTCCTTTAAAAGAAATTTTAATCAATGGCCACCTTACCATAAGATTTGAGTCCCAATCAGTAAAAATTGATCCCACATGCTTTTTCGTTTGTACATAACCATTTACTACCTTTGAAATAATTGATTGGTCCAACAAGAGTAATAGATTATCCATATTTATTTTTTCTTTTCTATATATGCATTTGTTTCATGCCCACCAAATTGCCCAAACTATTGATGTTGGGATAATGCACCAAATGGACAAAATAAAGAGCTCTTGTAGGTCTCTGGCCAGCTTGAAAATAGTTTCCAAAGGGTGTTAGGAAATGTCGATTTCCAATTCAATTTGGTTATTACAAAAGACCAACAAGCTTGAGAAACTGTATAATGTAGAAATAAATGATTAACATTTTCATATTCTTGAGCACAAAGAACACACTAAAATGGCTCAGCAATTCCTAAATTAGTTAGTTTGTCACTAGTCAAGACTTCGTATTTGATAGCTAGCCATGCAAAACAACCAGCTTTAGGAAATAACTTTGCATTCCAACAAAATTTGTATGCTCTTTGAGTCTCAAATTGTGAAGCAGCTTGTGATATTGATTTATACCACTCCTTGACTGTATAACCTCCTGATTTTTCTTTAGTCCATATCAACTTATCAACTACATTAGAAATGAAGAAAATTCTTTCACGAAGGAGAGATTGAAGTATAGTTTTATGAGCAACATTGATAGGTACATCTACGAAGTCTTTCCAAGTCACTCTCTCCGTTAAGATATCTACATGGTGAGCATAATATTTAACCTTTGAACCCCAACATTTAGATAAAAAGATTTCAAAACATTGGAAATTATGCAAACCATTTATATTTGGATATCCATTCCAAGAGTCTTTCTAGAAAAGGGGCTAGTTAACATTATTTACTTCCCAAGATAAATGCGAAAGAATGGCCTTTCTACAAGATACAAGAAAATTCCACATTGTTGAACCTTTAGGTGGATCGGACATTATTAATATCCTTGTTGAATTTTTGTTATCTATATACTTTTTCTACATGATTCGATACCATTTTAATTGAGGCTTTGTATACATCCTCCATACCATTTTAGCACCTAATGCTAAATTCCTTTCTGCGAAATTGTGTAAATCTCCTCCTCCTTTTAACTTCTCTAAGTACATGGTTTCCAAAGAAACTAAAGGTATTTTTTTCTTACTATCCATATTAATAGACCATAAAAAACCTCTAATAATCTTTTGAATTTGATGAACTATGGATTTGGGGGCCTTTAGGATTGCCATATAATAATTTGGGATCAATGAAAGGACAAATTTTACCAATAAAATTATGCCCGATAGAGACAACCACTTGCCTTTACATAAAAGAATTCTTGATTTGATGCTAAGGATAATTATATGCCAATAAGAAATCTTATTCTGACAAGAGAAAAAAGGAATTCCAAGATATTTGAAGGGTAGTTGTGCTTGTAAAACCCGAGCAACTTCACTATGCTTTTTTCTACCAATGGCTTGGCATTAAAAACATACACTTTTGACTTGCCTTCATTAATATTTTGGCTAGTTCAAGCACAATTATACTTATCTGGAATATATTTAATATATTGGGCTTTTGCAACAAGAGATTTTCCAAAAAGAAGTGTACATCAACAAATAAGGAGTGAGTAAAAAATGAAGTTGTATTGGGGATAGAAAGTCCATGAATAAAACCTAGCTCATGAGCCTTAATAATTGACCTACTCAAAGCCTCAGCTAAGATAATAAAAAGAAAAGGTGAATGAGGATCACCTTGATGCACTCCTTGTGAAGATTCAAATAGACCTATAGGAGCACCATTTAACAACACTAAAAGCTTGGCACCTGATAGACAAGACATGATCCATTTGCACCATTTTTGAGAGAATCCAAACCTTTGTAAAACCTGCATTAAAAAAAGCCAATCCACCCTATCATATGCCTTTTGTATGTCCAATTTTATAATTATAGAAGATAATTTGTTTGTAGCTATGGAATGAAGGACTTCATGTGCAAAAATTGTACCTTCAGTTGTTTTCCTTCTAGGGAGAAAACCTTCCCGCTCTTCAGATATGATTTTAGATATTAGGGCATGAAGACATAGATAGATAGCCTTTGTGAAAATTTTATATATCATATCACAGAGTGAAATTGGTCTAAAATCAGAAAAGGTTCTTGGGGAATCAATTTTTGGTATGATAGCTAGATGAGTTAGATTGAATTTCTTTAGCATTCCACCAGAATTTCTTGATTCCTCCAGTGCATTTAATATGTCAAAACCAATAAAGTCCCAACATTTCTGGTAAAAAATTGTAGTAAATCCATCCAGTCTCGAAGCTTTGTTAGGAGGAAATGAGAAAACAACTTCCTTTATTTTTTGATTTGTAATAGGAGCCATCAACTTCTCATTTTATTTAAAAGATATCAAGTTTGGGATCACTTGAAGAATTTCCTCTCATTCCCTTGACACCTAAATATTCACATCCTTATTAGCGGACACCAAAGTTGAAAAGAATTTGATACTTTCCTTCTAAATCTCCTCCTCCTTTGTTAACAAAGCACCTGTATTACTATCATGTATATAGAATAAGGAGTTTTTTTATCTCTTGACTTGTGTTGACATGTGGAAAAACTTTGTATTTATTTCCCCATCCTTTAACCATAACTCTCTTGATTTTTGTTGCCAATAGATTTCTTCCCTTAATAACAGTTCCTTCCAGTCTGAATGTAGTTTCCTCTACTCTTCATATATTGTATTATCTAAACCATTAGCAATAATAATATTGTTAACCTTAGTAAGTCTCTTGAACACCACATCTTTTTGAGAAAAGATATTCTTAAACACCTGAATATTCCAAATTTTAATATTTTGTTTTATGTAATGTAACTTCTTACTCATTTGGTACATACGTGAACCACAGCAAAAGGGAGCATCTAACCACCATTTTCTTAATAAATCTAAAAACTAAGGATGTTTGAGCCACATTGCCTCAAACTTGAATGAAGATTTCCAAATTATTTTAATCTTATAGAGAGACAAATCTAAAGAAATTGGAAAATGGTCAGATGCTAAAAATGGAACAATTTCAGAAGATAACACATAATCAGATGTGATCCAAATTGGAGAGGATAGGAACCTATCTAATCACTCGACTATTTGAAGGAAATTATTTCTTCTGTTTGTCCATGTAAACTTCCCATTTTGAGGAATGATATCAACAAGTGCATTGTCCTGGATGAAAGAAGAGAAATCTTCCATATCTTTGTTTGAAGAGAAAATTCCACCTTTCTTTTCTGACAATGATGTAATTGCATTAAAGTATCCTAAAAGAATAACTTTATCTTGACCCAACAAATACAAAGACTATTTTAACTTATCCCACAACTATTTCTTACCCACTAAGGTAGTTGAACCATACACATTTATTGCCCAAAAATATAACTCGAAATGAGTCACTTTCATTAGTTGCTAGTTAGGTTCACAAGTTACATTACTAACAGATGCTGATTTGGTATTCCATAATGTAATAAGTCCACCATAGGCACCTTGTGATGGTGAATGTAGATAATTCCACTTAGACCAGCTCTTAGAGAAATTACCAAAAGATTCATTAGAGATTTTTGTTTCTTGAAGAAACACTAGATTAGCCCTACAAGCATCTAATTGTTGCTTGACTTGGGCTCTCTTGTCAGAGACATTAATGCCTCTGACATTCAAGAAAATTATCCTCATATCCTCCTAGGAGAGCAATAGGCTCTCCTAGGTCATTTTTGTCTCACACCACTTCCCATTTGTAAATCCAAAGTAGACTGAACCCCTGCTTCTATTTCTTCTTGCAATTTAGTTGCAAAAGATTTTCCACCTCTTTTGGTAGGATATTTTTTGCTTAGGGAAGCAATTAATGGGGATTGAAAGATAGATGATATCATGGGGTTATCTTGCTCTTCCACTTCACCCATCAGATCAGAAGCAATCTTCACAATTAATTGTTCTTCCATAGAAGTTAAAGTTTCATTTACAAAACACTCAAGCTCTTTTTCTGTAGGTATGTTACAATTGATGCTAAGATAGAATTTGAGTTTTTGGGTTATGCTCTTGAATCCCATTTGAAATAGTATCATTCTATTGAACTTGAAACTCCTTCAACACAACATCAGATTGATTTGTCACCCCAAGGGTCAACATTGAAGCACATTGATTTAACTAGAAAATACTATCACACTTAAATTGAGGAATGGAGCAGTTAATAGTATAAAGAAAAGCATTAATAGGAGATAAAAAATTATTTTCCAAACTTTAAGAAAAATAAATAGATATATATATGTTACTTACAAATGGACCCAGGGCTTTGGGACCATAGACCTTGTCCAATTTAATTTAGAGAGACCAAAGCTTTTTTATTTAATATTCTCTTGAATTTGTTGTTTTATGCTCAAGAAAATCTTCATGCTACTTCTATGTTGTTCTCTAAATATCCTATGATTTATTTCTTTCCATAGGTTCCATGAGACAAATGGAGGAATTTGTTGCCAAAGTTCCACAATAATAGGATGTGTAAAAGGACAGTAATTCCATTGATCATTAAGGTCCTTAAGATCATAGGGAAACACCAATCAATTAAAAAAAATGTAGAGAACCTTAGACCAAAACTTTCTTGAAAATGTGAAATGAAACAACAAATGAATAATACTCTTTAAGGCTTCATAACAGAAAGAGCACATGTTAACAAGTTGAAATCCTTTTCTATTAATAACATCAATTGTGATTATTTTACCATGTATCATTGCCCACCAAAAGTAGTTTATCTTTGGAATAAGTTGTCATTCCATAATTTGTTCTAGTCAAAAGTTTGGGGAGGGAGGGAGGGAGGGTTTCTCCAATCTAGTTTAGAAATATTTAATCGAGAAATTACCAAAAGGGTTGTCACTCCAAATTCAAGCATCTTCATATAGTTGTCACTCCAAATCCAAGCAATTTTATATGTTACGAAAGATGAAATATAAAATAATATGAGTTAATAATTTTGATTCTTGGAGCTTAATATTTTATCACCCCATGCAACCCAATCCTAATAACATATGTGATGCGTAGTCATATCATATTTCATTTCCTAGTGCTCTATGATTATTTAAATACTATATATTTTTATTTCACCTTCATATAATTAATTAATAAAATATATATTTGATTGATATTTTATTAATACCCTTTATAAAAGAATATCATACTAAGCTAAGCATAATTTGCATAGATTACAAACAAAAACATTGATGATCTTGTCTTGAATTCTCAATAAATCATTAAGGAAGGTAGAATGGGTTCAAAATATGATGAAAAAATAAAATTGATGTAGTAATATAATATTTGATTGAAAAAATATATCTTTAAAAAACTTTTGAGATTAACCTTTTTTGTCATCATTGATTTCCCTAGTGATCTAGGAAATATGCATATAAGTACATGCCCATAGTCACTCAATTAGGTGATTTTGGTATATGGACTAATGGAGTAGAAATACTTTTCCTCAAAAGTTAGTCCTTGTGTGAGAGATTCAAAATTATAAATGGATAGACTAGGTCATGCATTGTGTAGCCTAATTTAAGGATAACATTTTTCTACCCAACATAGTCTTAGGTGGGGAAATATAATTTATATAAATTAGTTGAGACCAATAATTACCATAGTGATAGTTGGGTGATGAGTTTTAAGGTAAGTGTTGGTTAGTGCATGTAAGGACCTAGTTCATTTAACCTAAAAACACCACTTTTTGTTCAATTACTCAATATTCATTCATAATTATACCTGGGAAATTCTACCCATATGGGATAGACATTTGCCAACTTGGAATAACAACAAATAATATGGTTAAGTCATTTGTTCATACATAATAGAAATTTATTTATTCATATATTTGGAATAGAAATCCATCTAAAATGAGTTGATAATCTATCAAAAGATAAGTACGTGCTCTAGCCAGAGTCTTAGACTCATTGGGACTAATTGGTCCTGAGTCACTTCCCTGAGAACCACACTTCCTACTGAAAGTGTACCAAGGTCACCATCATTCAAGGGTATATAATTAATATTCATAGGATTGAATCTTGCTTCAAAATTTGGCCTAAGGTCTTAGGGAATCAAGCAATCCATACACAATTATTTTGAGTATATTTGAATGCATTTTATTTTTCTTAATTTTTATAAATAATTAGATGATTAATCTTAACCTAAACCCCATTCTCAAATGCCTGAGTATTGGGAGCATCCATCATTTCTCATACTATCTACATATCCTGCTTCTAAATGAGATCAAGGCATAAAATATCTAGTTTTATTTTATATTCTATGTTTTATGTGAACTGTTTAAGTAGGTAAGCACCCCTTTCTAAGATTCTTATCCCTCAAATAATTCCTTTGTGATTGCTACTCACAAAGAGAAACTTATAAAAAAATAGTCAAATTGACCATTGTTTGTTTCCTAATAATGTTCATCTAAATCCTATCCCTGTTCCTATAAAAAACTTCACCCTTGAACCATGTGAAGAATTTCATATTAATTCAATTTATTCATACACCAATTGAATATATATAAGTATATACATAAATTGTAGTAAAATCTTGGTAACTATATAGTATCTAATTTGTTTTTTTAGAATTTTTTTGGTGTAACATAATGTCTACGACATATTTCTTTCATATTCAAAGATTTATTAATTCTGTTCAAGATAGCTATTAGAAAGAACTAACCCATTGACTATGTGATATATTTATCTTAACCTTCCTCATTTGTCAATCATAGATTACTCATTACAATATATGCATGGAATGTGTTTCAACTTGAGCATTTCGACCCTAAGTGAAGTCAGCGTCTATATTTAGATGGGCTTTGTATAGAACATTAAGAATAGGTGTTTTGTTCTTATAGACATTGTATTACTACTTAATTGTCTTTCATTCTTACACGTTTCATTGCTTGAATTTATCATCAGAGAATAATTTCAGAGAACAATAATAGTAATCACATTTATTATTCATAGTCTCTAAAAAAATTCGATAGAAGAACATATTGCTTATTTTCTAAATTCCCTTGATGGATCAGACTACCTACTTGCCAACGCTTCCTTGGTTGAAATGGAGAGGGAGAGATTCAACTAGATGAGTACGCTAAGCTCCATCTATTAATCCTCTTTGGAAGTCGCGATAGTCATAAAATTTTCCCTGGATCACCATGTCAGCAATTCAACCATATCTGTGAGCAATTTCTACTTCAACGATGAT
Organism: Sequoia sempervirens; assembly: GCA_007258455.2. Classification (NCBI taxonomy): domain Eukaryota; kingdom Viridiplantae; phylum Streptophyta; class Pinopsida; order Cupressales; family Cupressaceae; genus Sequoia; species Sequoia sempervirens. Next base: position 576,556,472 of record VDFB02281492.1, on the reverse strand, counting down.
CTGGAAACGTTGTCAATCCTTTTGCAAGGTGCGATAAAGATGGACCAGTCTATGATCTTCCAAAGAAATTCTTGCCTACTCCCTCACTATCCAATCTTGGAGATCTACAGAAGATATCTACCACCCATAGCTAGAAACTAGGCAAAAATTAAAAATAAGTCAGTCGAGGACGATGTAGAATGAATGTTCACCCCCTCTCCCAATCATTGGCGTCCCTTATAACACTAATTCCCACTTATTTTATCCTGGATACTTGCGCAGATCTGTGTGTAAACTACTGGTTGTGGAATGCATGTGGAGCTGATATCCTTTCTTCCAGCGACAAGGAAAAATCCCCCCTCCATGCTCTCCAATTGTTGGGTGTATGACGCCCTCAATTCATCGTTTCTCCCTATTTTTGGTTCCATGACTTACAGTATAACGGTCGACACGAGGTGGCTATAGGTACATTTCGAACTCTTAGTTTCCTACGTGGGAGCATATCCTCATTGGTGACGTGAATATAGGAGTATCAGATTTAAATTAATTGATTAGCACAAAATTGACATTTCTTATTACCACTTAATAACATAGAAATAATCTAAACAAGTGACGCAAGCGTCGAGTTCCTGCCGAGAGGTAAAAGGCATGTAGCTATGAGTTAGAAAAAGTATTTAGATAGCAGATAGGAATATAAATGTATTAAAAATAGTTAGAAAAGTTCGAAGTAATTTTTAATAGCGCACTAATGCATGGAATTTTTAGGGTGCATGGGCAACGTGGTCCATAGAGACATGTGAACAGGTAACATGTGTGGATGGATACATGCAAAATTGTATTTATGGGTACCATGTATACGTGGACTTTTTTATAGAAGAGTGAGAAGCATCGTCGGCATGTGAACAAGTCTTAAAGCAGGAGGAGACTCAGCTCGCATTTGCAGTATTAAATGAAAGAAAACAGGAGAAATAAACTATTTATGACCAATGCAATGTTTTTAATTTTTTTGTTTTAAAAAACCTTTTGATCGAAAAATTCATTAGTCATTTTAAATGGAACAAAGTTTTGATGTAGGGATACTATAAAGCATGAAATATCATTTGCAACTATTTACAAAAAACATGTGTGCACGCAAAAAAGGAAAATGCATTCTTTACATGACCCATATTTATATGCATGGTGAAACAAAGTTTACCATATCTCTTTTCTTGCTTCTATGTCTATTTGTAAATAAAATTATGTTTAGTGTACTGTTGTAAAACACATGCTATGTTAATTAATACAACTGAGTTATTTTAGTTTATCATATCACAATATGCAAGTGCTAATAGAAATAGTAGTGTTAGGTGGAAGATTGATAGGGGTAGCTCATTTGAGTATAAACTTTTGTAAGATTAATCAATCTTTTTTTAAATGTAGTATGAAGGTTACTATTATAGAAAGCTATTGATTTTATTATAGATAAGATTTAAATCCTGTCTATGTAATACGATAAGATATTTTTGTGTATAGAACAATGTAATTATATTACAATAAATTGTTAGATGAATCACTAGAAAGCTATTGATTTTATTATAAATAAGATTTTAATCTTGTTTATGTAATATGATTAAAAATTTGTGTTTATATAATAAACAATAAGTAATTTGCAAAGATATAATAAAGAACCTTACTACCTAAGATTAAATTTGTGTATATATAAAATAAAATGTAATAATTTAACTTATTAAAATGTAATAAGTGAAATAAATATTACGATAAATTCTTAGATGAAACAGTACAAAGGTATTGATTTTATTATAAATTAGATTTGAATGTTTTGAAAAGGAAAAAAAGTTTTACAGGGACCTGAAACCACGAAGTTCAAACAAACGAAAGATAAACATAAAAAGTACCAACAACCGACCAGCTGTCCCAAAAAGGAAACGACAGCAACAAAAGACAGCAGGGTCCAAAAAAAGGACCACCCAAAAAAACCAGAAAACCAAACACCAAGTTACTCCAAATTATTCAGTAACTCCTCAGCTTCTTTTTCAACATTCTGCATATCCTGTAACCCCTGCCTAAGGATTTGAACCGTGTGTGAAGAAGTCGGGGTTTTCCTTTTTATGTTTGCTCTGGTACGAGTCGAAATACCTTCACCGGCCGATTTGCTGCCGCCTCTGTTCACATCCAAATCCACCACCAGCGAACCCTTTTGACTTTTTTCAAGCTTTTCCACCATCGCATTTATGATGATTGTATTATGCCTTGCGATTTTGTGGTTGTTTGCAACAGTGGCCCTTATGTTTTGTCCAAACTTGAACATATTACATTCAATACTTGTTAATCTATCCTCCTGTAGTTGCTGTCTTTTCCTCGGTAAAGGAATTTCCTGTTCCTCACTAACTCTTCTGTCCCAACTGATCTTCTGCTCCAGTTCCATAACCTTATTATTGAGAACAGTAATACGGCCTTTCAAATCACAAACTTCTTTCTGGGTCCATTTGAGAACGGTAAAAAGACCCTCTGTACTTTTTTCCGCAACACTAACCATTTCCTCAGGCTTGAGCATTTTCAGGACAGAATTAATTTCATCCTGAATAGGGGTTTCAAAATGGTCATTCCCAACTTGTCCAGAAACAGGGGCACTAGGGGCCGAATCCTTACTAACCAAGGGCTTCTCAGAGATGATCTCCATAGAATTTCCAGAGTACGAAACAAGTTTCATAACAGGGTTACCTTTAAAACCAGGGGACAAACCCGGAGTGGGGCACCCAGGAGACGGCTGGGGGTTAAGACAATGCAGAGGAGCCAGATCCGGACTAGGGTCCTCAGGCAGCGGATGTCGTATAGGATAAGACAACGGGGCAGGAACTTTTAGATTTTTCCGACCGGACAAAGACAGGGGAGCAAAGGTATCAAGGCCAACAGGAGCACAAGCAGGGGGGGCCCGGGGCTCAATTTCCTTACTACTTTCAGTTTCCTCATCATCCAACTCTTCAATATCTATAGTTTTAGGCAGTGCAGGAAGATTTTGAAAATGCTCAAAAATGAGCCTAACAAGACCAGGGTGGATAATAGCATTCCTCCTAGGGTTTCTTTCCACATCATCGAGACAATTCTTCAAAGAGGAAAATAAGTAGAAAGGCAGAGATATACGAACCTTATGACGGAAATGATTCAAAATGGCAAAGTGGTAACCATAGGCTCTGGTAAAGCGTCCATCAACCGTAATATATTCCATGATGACTCTTAAAACTTTCCGCCAAATAGATTTTATGGACTCCACATCAAAGTAACTGTTAGCAACCTTGACCATCTTCACTTTCTCCTTGTCTTTTTTGGGAAACTTGATAACCGCTTCATCAGAGAAACGTCGATCACGGTAGAATTTAACACCCTCAGTCGAGAGACCTGTTATTTCACCAATTAAGTCCTCACTCAGCTTAACATTCCTTCCAAACAACACGATCTCTCCATTTTTCCAATTTTTGACAAAATAGTCCAGCATCTCTTCATCCGTACCATGGAGCTTTTCCATATAAGGGACTAAACCTCCCTTTTCAATTCTTTCCCAAGCTTTAGTATTCTTTCTATGCTCCTGGAAATTTCGGCTCCACGCGTTCTGTTAATGTAATACGAATGAATATTTTTTTGTGTATATATTTTAAACAAAAAATAATTTGAAAAGATATAAAGAATCTTATTAGGTAAGATAAAATGTAGGTACAGTAAAATAATTTACATGTTTGTAGCACTTTGCATCCAAATTATTGAGAGAGAAACATTGGTAACAATGCTTGAAGCATTTAAGTATACATGCATGTATCGACGTGCACATAATGCATAGAAGAGTGAAAAGCATCCTTGGCACCTGAGCAAGCCTGAAAGCATGATGAGACTGAAGTTGCATTTCCAGTATTAAATGAAAGAAAACAAGAGAAATAAACTAGTTAGTATGAATGCATATATGAAAGGAAAGCATTAAAATATGGATCCATGTAAACATATATGCATGCATGGATGTGTACATGTGTCCATGTAATTTGGTATGTTAAGAAGAATCTATATATGCCTGCGTCCATAAAGTTAGAAATGTTAGAAACAATTTGCATCTTAAACAGGAACTAAAAAAACATTACTGATTGAAACAAAGCAACAATACATTTGTTTTTGTGGAACAAGTGTATAAAGTATATCTAATAATGCATTTGAATGCATGGATACATGTAAATATTTGTGAAATCTGAATATACATTATAGCCTTCGGGGAATTGTCATATGTGCTTTTAGGAATCTGTAAGAAACAGGATTTAGAAAAGACATTTTGAAAAGAACTCTTGAATACAATTGTATGTTAACAATGAGACTCAATTTGCATTTGCAGTATTAAATGAAAGAAAACAGGGAAAATTAACTATTTATTAGCAATCCATATATCGAAGGAATGCGTAAATGTATGGATGAAGGTAAACATTTATGCATCCATCGATGTGTACATGTGTCCATGTAAGTTGGTAAGTAAACAAGAATCTATATATGCCTATGTGCACAAAGTTAGAAAATGTCATAAACAAATTGCATTTGAAAGATATACAAAAAACATTTATGATCAAAACAAAAGAATAATACACTATTGTTTGTTGACCAAGTGTATTAAGGATATCCAACGATGCATTTGAATGCATGGATACATGTAAATATTTATGAAATCTGATTATACATTTTAGCTTCCAAGAAACTGTGATATGTGCTCTTAGTTATCTGCAATAAACAGGATTTAGAAAAAACGTTTTGAAAGGAAGTCTTGAATACAACTCTATGTTGTGATAGTTATTTTCAAAGCCCTCAGTGTTTAATTGCATAACCTTGATATTTTCTTCATTTTTTCCTTTGGTATGGTGTGAATTTTGTTCTGATGGATGAAGGTATATTTGAGCTATAGATAGATAAAGATATGTAAAGGTGGTAAAGAAGAATGAGCGATGTAAGTGCAACAAAGAGAAGGAATTGAGAGAATGATGAGATGCAAGTAAGGTATATGAATGCCTTATGGAAAGTATTAGATATGGGAAGCAAGGATATGTGAAACTAGATGTGAGAATGAATGGAATGTAAATGGTATGAATTTATCATTTTCGAGTTTTACGCTTAAAATTAAATGCAAGATATAAAAATTTGAATGAGTGAGCTAGATTGAAAGAAAAAAGGAATGCAAGACATTGGTGTGATGCAAGGCAAGCATATAAATGGATTTTGAAAAGTATTTTATTTGAGAAGAAATGATGTGCACGGGTGGAAATGGAAATGAGTGGATTCGATAGGGTATGAAGTGAACTTTTGTTGCAAGAAAGGGTGGAAGAATGTCTATTTTGTTACTGGTTATGCTTTTTAAAATCATCATAGGGCTGAGTGTCTCAATACAAATATAGAAGAAAGACTGATGTCCCATTTCTCACTCTCCTTTGGACTAAAAAAAGTGCCAAGATCCTTGAGCTTCCTCGAAATGTGATAAGAGAAGAATAGATATAAAAATATAATGATATTTAAGGATACAAGAGTCAAAAGAGAAAAACCAATGAATAATTGTACTTTTACATGGGTGTATGTTTACATTTGCAATAACAAATTTCCTTTATGATCTTATTCAGGAAGAAAAAATGTATTATTATTTTGTTTCAAGTATTAAATGCAAATAATCTTAAACAATTGTAACAATGCTTGAGGCATGTATGTATACATGCATGCATGTATACATGTATGCATGTGCACACAATGCAAAGAAGAGTGAAAAACATACATGACATGTGAACGAGAAATTTGAATGGAAAACACTAGAATCAAGTAGAAATACAAATTTTTCAAAGCACATTGAGGCTCAAGTAGCATTTACAGTAGTAAGCAAAAGAAAAATAGGGAAAACAAACTATATATCAGCAATACATATATCGAAGGAATGCATAAATATATGGATCCATGTAAGCATTTATGCATGCATGGATGTATAGATGTGTCCATGTAATTTGGTAGACAAAGAACAATCTATAAATGCATGTGTGCATAAAGCGAGAAATGTCAGGAACAATTTGCATTTGAAACATATACAATATTGTTTTTTGAACAAGTGTATAAAGGATACCTAATGATGCATTTGAATGCATGGAAACATGTAAATATTTGTTAAATCTGATTACACATTATAGGCTTGAAGAAACTGTTATACGTGCTTTTAGGGATCTGTAATAAACAAGGTTTAGAAAAGACATTTTGAAACTAACTCTTGAATACAACTCTATGTTATGAGTGTTATTTTCGAAGCCCTCAGTGTTTATTTGCATAACCTTGATATTTTCTTCATCTTTTTCTTTGTTTGGTATGGTGTGAATTTTGTTGTGATGGATGAAGGTATATTTGAGGTGTAGATAGATAAAGATATGTGAGGGCTAAAAAGAAGAATGAGTTATGCGAGTGCAACAAAGAGAGCGAATTCAGAGAATGGTGAGATGCAAATAGGATGTATGAATAAGTTATGAAAAGTATTTGATATGGGAGGCAAGGATATGGGATGGTGGATATGAGAATGAATGGAATGTAAATGGTATGAATTTATCATTTTTAAGTTATATGCTTACAATTAAATGCAAGAAATGAAAATTTCAATGAGAGAGCTGCATTTAATGAAAAAAGGATCGCAACAGATTGGTATGATGCAACACAAGCAAATAAATGGATTTTGAAATGTATTTGATTTGAGAAGAAAGGACGTGCAAGGGTGGAAATGGAAATGAATGGAATCAATAGGGTATGAAGTGATTATTTCTTCCAACAAAGGGTGGAAGAATGTCTAGTTTGGTATTGGTTATGCTTTTAAGAATCATCATAGGGCTGAGTCCGTCAATATAAACACGGAAAAAAGACCCATGTTGCATTTCTCACTCTCCTTTGTACTGAAGAAGGTACTGAGATCCTTGAGCTTCCTCGAAATGCGACAATAGAAGAATGGATATAAAAATATAATGATATTTATGGATAGAAGAGTCAAAACAAAAGACAAAGTGGAAGTTCTCATGCATATACTATGAAAAAAAAAAATATGGAAGATCATAAAACTGAAAACATGCAAATGCTGATGCAGTGGAGAACATTAAATACATGGAGAGAGAAATACGTAGAGCTATTCACATATATATGCATGGATGCATCAACAGACACATGTATAGACAGAAAACAGAACTACATGGACAGATGGGGATATGAACACATGTATACATGGATGCATGCATATTTGCATATAGATACAAATGCATATGTTACATGGAAGGATGTATTCATATACACATGCAAATATGGATGAAGGGATATATGCATATATGCATGTATGGACAATATGCATAAATGTATGTCAACATATAACTTTTAATTTTGTTATATTGGAAAACTAGGACTATTCTGATAAATTAATATTGGAAAATTAGCATTTAGTTGTTTCTATTTATCAGAATAGCTTTATAAATCATTGTTGTTATTGAAAATCAGTGAAATGCGATTGCATAGATTGATTAAATAAATTTAAGCAAAGGCATAGTTTATAAAACTGGCGAGTAGAGATACGTAATCCATGAGTGCAAATTAAATGCATTGAAATATCAGGAAAATGCGAACACATGGAAAGGTCAAAATAATTGAAGCAAATGCATTAAATGGCATGTGGCTGGTGGGGAAGGCACTGGAATTGCTTGGTGGCCATGGGTGGCTAGGATACTTTGGCCATTTAATATAGATTTAAGCCAGTTGCAATCGATCGTAGCTACTTTGTGGACTCTATATTCTATTGTAGATGCTTGTGTTCTAAGGAAGAGTAGTGTATACACATGCACAAATGCATATGTGCATGTAGTACATGCACACATGCATCCATGGCTGCATAGACACATGTATGCAAACAAAGATAGATATGTTATAGAGAGAGGTATACAGTTACATGGATGTGTAGAAATATGCATATATGCATGTGCAGATGGCCAAAAGACAAAGACAAATACATTTGTGCATGAGTCCATACATGCATATATACATGTATGCATGCAAAATATCGATAGATGCATATATAGATGGATGTGTGTATGCAATTCATAGGTGCATATATGCATAAATCAATGTATGCATGCACCCATAGATATAGTCATACATATATAGACAGATGCATGCAGAGATGGCAAGATATGCATAAATCGATATATGCATGGCTGCATCTATGGATACATAGATACATAATGAAATGGAGAAAAAGACACATTTATATATGCATTTATTTTGGGAGTTTGATTCTGAATCCATATGCATACTTTGATTAAAACTAGTGGTTGAAGGTACATAATTCATTCATACAAAATTAATGCATTGAATGGCATCTGACTAAAGGGGAGACTGTTTGGATTGCTAATCAGTCTTTGAATATATAACAATTAAAAGAGATAAGTAAGTATAAGTATCCTTGGCGACATTTCACATTTTGACCTTTCAATCAAAGTCAATTAACAAAGTAGCAGTCAGACCTAAAGAAAGTTCAAGGACTATGCTGATAGAAAACCATATTTTGGACAATGGCTAGACAATCTATTGAAATTGCTTTAGAAACTTTGAAGCAAATGCATTTTTGCTTCTGTTTACTTTCATTGTACATCTTAAATGGAAGTCGGGTTTTGCATTGCTGCAATGTATTTGTATACTTTGATTATAAAATCATAGTTTAGATCATTTTAAGTGTTATCCATTTGAATCTTTCCTTGAAATACCAAGGATTCATCTGAGTCTTGGAGGCAATGCACAACTGTCCTATAAAGAGAGCTTTGGAACCAATGAGTTGTCATATATACATGGGTGCATGAGTCCATAGATGCATATATACATGTATCCATGCAAGATATCGATAGATGCATATATACATGGATGTGTGTATGCAATTCATAGGTGCATATATACATAAATCGAGGTATACATGTACCCATAGATACAACCATACATATATAGACAGATGCATGAAGAGATGACAAGATATATGCATAAATCGATATATGCATGATTGCATCTATGGATACATAGATACATTATGAAATAAAGAAAAAGACACATTTATATATGCATTTATTTTGAGAGTTTGATTCTGAATCCATATGCATACTTTGATTAAAACTAGTGGCTGAAAGTACATAATTCATTGATACAAAATTAATGCATTGAATTGCATCTGACTAAAGGGGAGGCTGTTTGGATTGCTAATTAGTCTTTGAATATATAACAATTAAAAGAGATAAATAAGTATAATTATCCTTGGCAACATTTCACATTTTGACCTTTCAATCAAAGTGAATTAACAAAGTAGCAGTCAGACCTAAAGAAGGTTCAAGGACTATGCTGATAGAAAACCATATTTTGGACAATGGCTAGACAATCTGTTGAAATTGCTTTACAAACTTTGAAGCAAATGCATTTTTCGTTCTGTTTACTTTCATTGTACATGTCAAATGGAAGTTGGGTTTCGCATTGCTGCAATGCATTTGGATACTTTGATTATAAAATCATAGTTTAGATCATTTTTAGTGTTATCCAATTGAATCTTTCCTTGAAATACCAAGGATTCATCTGAGTCTTGGAGGCAATGCACAACTGTGCTATAAAGAGAGCTTTGGAACCAATGAGCTGTCATAAAGGATAGCAGAATATTGTCAAATATTGTGATTATTGTCCTCATAGGCACACATGCAAAGTATGGAACCATATAGAAAGCAAGTGAACTCTTTAATAATCCCATGAAACATAGTCTTTGTATGCATCCATGCATACAGGTTTGCATGTATATATGTGTACATGTAATTATCTATATATGTTAGACAGTATGTATTTGTGCATAGGTGCATAAGGATGGTATATATCTTTAGATTTTAGATTGCATAGGTAACATGTAGTTCATAGTCATCTAGTTAGGGTAATATGATCACTTTGTGCATATTGGTATTTAATTCTGGAAGTTGATGTTTCCAAAGTTGTTTTTTTTTTAATTTGGAAAGTGGTATTTAGCTGTTTTCTTGATTGTGTTTCAAAGTGAATGCATTAAACAGAATGTGGATTTATCATGTAATATAGATTTAAGTGACTAGAGATGCATTGTGATTACTTTGAGCATTTCATTTTTTGTTATTCTGCAGATCTGTGTAGTCACAGGAGATGTTGTTGCTGCAGAGTCAAGACCTAGAACCGAGCTACTTGATACATGTATCCATAGATACATGGATGTGGACATCTATCATGGTATCCATAGATGCGTAGATACATGTATCTATGGATAGATGTATTCATAGATACATTGACACATATATGGATAGATGCCTGTATACATTTGCACATAGAAACATAGATACATATATGCGTGGATGCATGTATAGGTAGAAGAATACATAGAAACATAGTTGCATGGATAGATAGATAGATGCATAGCTGGATACATAAATGCTTAAATATACATGTATGGAAATATCCATGGATTGCATATGAAGTTGCATAGATACATATATCCATGGCTGCATGTGTACATAGATGCATGTATTGCAGTACACATGGATGCATGTATATGTGTATCTCTGGGCAAGATGCATGGTTGCATGTGAGCCTTGTAAAGTTTGTATATTTTTGATTACTGCAAAGCGGTCTCATAAAGAGAGGTTTGGAACCAAAATTATGTCAACATGTGCGATAATGAGAGTTTTTTCCTTGAACCTTGTTATATATTGAAAGAGTAACTAGCAATGCAAACAGCGTTCCCTTTAGTCAGATGCCATTCAATGCATTGAGTTTGCATCAGTGGATTATGTACCTTCAGCCACTAGTTTGAATCAAAGTATGCATATGGATTCAGAATCAAAAGCTCTTTCCTGTGAACCCATTTTTAATTTGCCTATTCATTTGCCCGGAATGCTTTTAACCAGCAGCATTGGCCAATTACATTTCACCATTTAACATATTACTTATTTTTTTGTATAGTTTGCATTTGGAGAGCTATTTTATATATTAGAAAATTAGCATATATCTATTTTTCTATTCGACTGAGTAGCTTTATAAATC
>VDFB02281492.1:576461582-576545293 GCA_007258455.2 Sequoia sempervirens | reverse complement strand
ATCATGCAATAAGACAATTCAATCACTTCAGGGAATTGTATATTATGAATTAAAAAAGTGTATATAATACAATGAGAATGAAGATCTTTAATGAAAAGGGGAAAAGCTAATAAGTAAATGTTATAAATAAACAACTAAATAATTTTAGCCTAGGTTGGAAATATTTATTAGGGGTAAACTTCCAATTGCCGCCTATGATTCAATTGTTGTTTACTCCTTATTCACCTGACCCCCTAATAACCGTTTACATTTTAGTCATTACATTGTTTTAATTATGCCAATAAAAATTTACAAATTACACCAATATATGTTCACTAATGAATGTGTAGTTGACCAAAAAAAATAGAACACATTGAAAACTATTGAAAACACCTTAAATTTTTGTGGTTTTTTATTGGTTGTCTAAATGAACAGGTACTAGCGAAGTGGTAAAGATGTAGGGGATGGAGGTTTAAAAACACCTTTTTTGAGCATCTTCGGCAGCCCACGCGCGCGAAGTCACCATACGTAAATTCTTTCTTTTTAAGGTCCTAACTTGCTTACAAAGAAGCCCTTTTTTTTTTTTTTTGAAATCGGACCTATTTTGCACTCTGCACGAATGCGCGAAGTTAGCCCTAGCGGCTATTGGTACGTTTCCCCTAGTTAGATTTGAATGTGAGTAAGTGAAGTTGAAGATGTGTGGAATTAATTTATTACATAAATGATTGTTTTAGAATTTTGCAAATTGATTGTGTTTTGTCTTAGTTCATGTATGCACATGCAAACTTGACTTTTATGAATGCAGGTCTGAACTTGATGCGTTGATCTGAATTGTAACTTGCACGATCAATTTGGTAGACAATGGTTTGTTGGAATTCATGTCTTGATATTCTTATATTTGAATTTGTGCAAGGAGTGATGGTGTTCCAAAACACATTTGGAAATTTGTTGAATTGTAAGGGTCATGTGCTCTTTAATCAAATCTTTAGTTGGACTAAATTATGGTTGTTAGCAAAAGATCCAAAGAGAAAAGTAAGCATGCAATGGATCTAGGATGATATGCAATGATATAATGCTTTGATAATTTTGTTGTTATGCTATCATAAATGATCTATGACAAGTCCTTGCATAAACCCTAGGTGATTTTACACATGATTTCAAATGAATGAATGAATATCTATAAATGCAACCAAGCACACAAATCAACACAAATGTGCATTAGGTTACTTCACAGTAGTTAGTGGAAAGAAAATGGTGAGACAAAGTTAAAATTAAAATTTTAAAAATTTAGGGTTTATATTTGTGATTGTAATAGTGACTTGGGTCAAGTTTGCACTCGTGGATATGATCCAAGGCGAGAGATGAGGGATCTAGGTATCAAGGCAACCTTTAGGGATCAATGATGATAGGATGAAGATATAGATCATGAGTTGAGTTCATCCAATAATTTTATTTGTACACTTATTATTACATTTACAACACTTTAATCAAAGTAGCCCCAAAACATAAGGAAAAATGACATGGGTGCAATCTTCACCATAATATTTTTTCCCCCACATTGATGTGTATGTGAATAATTAAGCAAATGCAAGTTACAATAAAACAAAAAGGTCAACATGGAAATTAAATCTTTTTTAGACACTTAAGATATATATCTATATAAAGTAATGAACCATTCTTGATTTTTCTCACAATGATCATTCCATATAAACTTGCAAAATTAAAAAAAAAAGTAATAAATAGCATTTGTCAAGCATTTAAAAATGATCATAGTTATAACTTGCTAAAAAAGTTCTTAAAAATAGTGAGAATGAAAAGATACAAATGATAAATTTCACTTGTTATGAAAATTCATAAAAGTTTGACTATGTGGAAATGTTTTGACTTTGTAGATAGTTTAATAAAAGCTCCTCTCAAGGTGGGAGTGAGTGAGTTTGTCATTGCACAACACAACTCACAAGTGAATGTGACATGTATGCTTCCCTTCAATTAGTTGTATACAAAGAATGCAAGGAATTGGAGGAATGGAGAAAAAGGTAAGCTAAAAGTATTTAAACATGGTAAAAAAATATTGTCATTAGATAAACATGTAAAGATATAAGGAAGATGTGATCATGGAAGTACATATAGCATGGAATGGGTAAGATGCCCCCCATTCTTGCCCTCAATCAAGGAAAATGATGGTAGCCATACTTGGATAAAAATCATATAAATATCAATGGACCCTTGGTCTACTGGTGAAGTTGAAAGGTTCTAAATGAGCCCTCCAGGGATCAAGTCTTGTTGAGTGCAAAGGCTCTGACACTGAAAAAGGGATGAGGTCAGGATCGTGCCCCGAACAAATTTGGCGGAATGGATACCCCTTAGTCCTTGGTTCTTAGCCAAAGAGGTTCAACCCAAGAAGGCTTGCGCTCTCATGTCGGGTAGCTACAAATAATTTGTGGATGACCTCCATCAAACAAAAAAAAAAAAAAAATCATTATAAACATAGTAAAATGTAAGAGATAGGCATTATAAGGATCATAAACATGTAACCACATGATAGATACATGAACATATAGTTATAGGGATACAAGCATGGTAAGGGTTATAAACATGTAAGACATGTAAGCATGATAAACATACATATGATAGACATTTATAAGTAAAAGATAATCATGATGAGTGACATAACATAAGAGATAAACATCATAATCATGAAACACAAGGAATCATGTTAACATCAAAGTCAAGTAACATAGAAACATAAGAATGAATAAGTGGACATATAAGTAGCTAACATTGAACGTAGGAGGTATAGAGGCAAACACATAATATATAAAGCATATGACATAGGAGATATGGAGGCAAACAAGGAATATATAAAGCATATGACATAGGAGATACAAAGGAAAACAAGGAATATACAAAGCATAGGAGCTAAACATCATAAACATGGAACATGGATAATCATATAATATCAAGAATAGAGGAAGCACATAATAATCTTAAAGAAGACGCTCCTAGATAGAAAAATAAAACATAAAGCATAAATGCAAAAATTGAAATGAGAAGAGGAGAAAACATGACATAAACAAAAGACTCAAATAAAGGACACACAAGAAAAGTAATAAATGATATAGTGTGTTATACACACACACACAAGTTCATCCAAGAGGCCATCCTCATCACAACATTGAATTTCAAGTTTCTTATCCTCAATAACATGACTTTCTTTTTCAGTTATTTGACTTCCTCTTGATAAGAATTAGCACTCTTAGTAAAATGCTATCAATAGGTGTAATTGTAAAATCTTTCTTTATCCATTTTATTTTGCTACCTTGGAGGTGGCTTCATAGAAAGATTTTGCATATGTTGAACTATAACATTTTCTTTGGAACCCATGAAGAAGTTCAACCCTTAGCATGAAATGTGAGTTTTTAAAATTTCTTTTATTCTTTTCTTGCTTTCTTGACACATGAGTATTTTTTTTTCATAAGGATCTTTGGAAGGAGTGCAAATATATCTAAACCTTTATGCTTAGATACCATAGTATATGGAACTTAAGGCTCTTTAAGCCTTTTATCTTCGCAATTTTTTTTTTAATAAAGCGGCTGTAAGGGGCCACCCTCTATTTTGGAGGCCACAAATGGGGAACCTCCTCCTCGGCATGAACGCAAGCAAACAGTCCAACCCTACGAGCCTGATAGCCCAGTTGGGGCACATGGCCTACGAGCACACCAACCCAGCGAAGAATTGGACCTCAGGCCTGAACGCCTAGCACAAGCATGAACACCAACAACAACAACAACCTCAACATTGAGGGTCAAGTCCAGAGACTTGAACCCTAGTGGCCACAACAACAATGCCACAACTTAACCATTGCACTATGGGATCAACCCCAATTTTTATCTTCACAATTCTTGCTTATTTCATGTACACCATCTTTTCATTAGTATGGAACTTCTTTACATGTCTTGACAAATGTGTCCAATATAATATGATCATATCAAATAATGACATAATGAGCTTTGTAAAATTTGAATACGTTTCCTTCATATGTATAAATTTAACACATTGATGTAAAACCAAAGGCATTGCTTTGCATTGCTCAACCCATGGTCTACCAAGTAATATGTCATTTTTTTGCTTCATAAGAGATGAGTTTTATATTGTTGCGAGAATTTAACTTGGCCCACACTAGGGGAGATCACAGTAGAGGGAACTCCTCCTCATGGATTTAAGATTACATCTAATTTATTTAGTCATGGTCATGTTGGACCATACAAATCTTTGCCTACTTGTTCCTAATGCCACTACCAGAAACCAAACCTACAATAGAATAAACAATGCGAAAGATGGCAAATTGCAAAACCAACCCACCAAGACATAGACACTAAACAAATATTTTGGGCATCTGTCCAAATCATGCCAAGTTAATGCCAAAATCCTGGCAACCACTTACATAACTCTTGAGAATATTCAATTTTGTTTACAATTTTGGCACCTAAGTGATTGCAATTTATTCTTTATTTCCTCCATTTTGAGGGTGTTAATTTCCTTTTTCTGCACTATGAGCCTCTCATTGCCCCCCATTCTTTTGTGCTTCTGAACCAAATTTGGTGTGAGACCGCAACTACATTTTGTTGTAGACATCATCACATTTGCTGGTGTTTCTTTTCTTTTTCTGAATTGTTTGCCCCACTTGTTTCCTTGATCACCACCATTTAAATCCTTTAGACCTTGAGATGTAGCATGAGACAAGGAGCTCTCAACCCCTGAAGTGTGGGGTCCCCCACCAGAAACCGTAGAGCCTGTAGGTTGTTTGGCTAATGGAGCATAAGTGCCCATGGAAAGTAATATGTCATCTTAAGCTAAAATAACATGACATAATAATAGAATTTATTTACAACCATCTTTCAAATGTAAAATAATGCAACCCAAGATTTCAATCAAAATTCCATTAGTACTCTTCTATGATACTCTAGAATATCCATATTCTTGATGCTTAATATTATTGTTAAATAAGTATTGTTTTAGTACATATGTTATATTGACATGCAAGATCAATAAGAAACCAAGTAGATAAAGGGCCTCTAATATTGTTAGAGATATAATGGACCATGAGAGGATCTCCCAAGTAGAAAACATGATCACTAGAATAACATGAAAGGAGGATAATGGATCTCTAGAGTGTATAGAAACCACAAAAGTATCCATAAATGATGTTGCCCAAGAATCAATGTAACAGTCATATGTAATTTCCCCTTTTATCAGGATTCGTATCTTTGCAGTGGTTACCCTACTATTTGGTCCCCGTAGGTTGATGGGATGTTTAGGGGACCCTTTTGAGGGTAATCAATGGTTCCTCAACGACCTTTTGATGTTTATCTCAGTATTCTTTTGCTCAATGACTTAGTGTTTTGGTGGTGGGCCTTCTAGAGGTCATCTTGGTCAATTTCCCCCACTTACTATTTATAGTAAGTCATACTTAGATAAGTCGTCATCATGCCTAGATTCGAAAAATGTGATTGCATCACTCTTTTGAGGAGTTGTTGGTTAATTAATGGAAATAAATGATTTAATTATATTATTAAAGTTAATTGACTTAATAATATTATTATTTAATGATGACTTTATTATAAGGTGTTATAAGGGGTTAAATGATAATTAATAAAGTATTATATTAAAATGATGCTTTAATAATTATTATATTAAAAATCCAACGTATTAAAAGCATCAAAAGCAAATATTTTATTTAATGATTATTTGGCCAAGTGGGGATGTGGAGAGTATAAAAATAAAAAAGCATTTGCTTTTTCATTATCATGGATCATTTTATTGAAACTTGTGCAAATTGGAGAAACTGAGCAAGGGTTTGCTGGTTTTGAAGATTGAAGTTTTTTTAGGATGAAAACTCTCAGAGAGAACATTGCCTACAAGTGTGAAAGATCATCCAAGGGAATTTTAGAGAGATTCTCACAAAGAGATTATTACCAAGGCTTCATTGATCTAGAAATTCATTTGTGGCAAATACAAAGGGTTTCATTGACAAATCAAGAGTTGAATGGTTGGTTATAATTGATGGTTGTTATTTCCTTAGTTGGTTGTGAGATTTAAGGAAAATTTCACACCCTATTGCTAGCACGTGTGAAGCATTTAATGCAGGTCATTTTATTCATGATAGGTCATACATCTCCTTGTTAGGTGTGATGTTGTTTAGAGTAGGTCGCCTATGTTTCAAGGCTATAAACAACTATAAGGGAGGCACCTAGGGTTTAGCAAGAGAACTGCAACAATTCCTAGGCATGGTAATCAAATACAAAGGTGTGGTGTCCATTTCTAGGGGTTTCCAGATGCTGGTTAATCACTTTTAGACCTGTATTTGATGTTTTTTTTGGGTATGAATCTTATGTAATTTCCAAGCAATAATAAAAATCTGAGTTGTAGTTTAATATATTTGCTTGAGTTGTCAATTACGCACTTATTTGCATTTTCTTGCATTTCCTGACAAAACCCAAATTAAATTAGAAAAAATATTTTAAACAATTATACATTAAAGGGGGTTATTATAGTGGTATTAGAGCTCAATACTTCCTTCCAACCTACGGGGTTAGCAAAAAGGAAATTTTAGTTGAAGTAAGGGTAAAGATGGCTACAAATAAATCTATGTTTGAACTGATGCATGAATTGTATAAGCTAATGAAGGATCCTGATACTAAAAAGTGATATCTAAGGAGGGTTGCAAAGCCTAAACTGTTGGATAAGGAGGATGAATTACTTCAATGTGATTCACAACCTACAGGTGATCATGGGAAATGAGTTGCAGTAGGCAACGAGATTGGTTTCCAATGTGAGACACTCCATAGTTCAGTGCCTATTGATGGCCACAACATGAGCAGGTTTGATGGAACCTTCAGATTAGAAAATGATGACGGTTCTACATTTATTGCCAATGATGAGGTTATAAGTGGTGTTTGGTTTGAGCCTCAATCCAAGCTTATGGAGAGGAGTGAATCTCATGATGCCTATGCTAGGGAGTTGGAAAAAGATTCATTCCCAAAGACATTTGATCATGAGGAGGTCATGGATCACACTATTCCTGAACAAAGTGATCAACATTATAGCACATGGGATTCAAGCATGATGGTCCCTACATATGACATGGATCCTATTAGGGATGGATCTATTGTTGACCATACTATTGCTAACTTTTTCTACACAGTTGTGCATGAGATATGATGTTGACATTGTTGGTGTTGAAACCAACCATGAAAAACAAATTTGATTTTGTGTTGCATGGTGCTAATCCTAAATAATTTTTTTTTTATAAGGTTGATGGGTCTCAGGAATCTAATCAATTGGTCGGAAAGTTGAAGGTGAGTGAAGACCAAATTTGTGCAATCATCAAACATTTTGATGACACCCTCATGATGATGGTCAAATGTTGTTGGAGGTCTTTAGGAGAACATATGGACCTTTATGGAGAATTTCCCCTTTCAGATTCCAAGGTGCTTAGAGAAGCGATAGTAGAGATGAAGACCAATTATATGCAACTACTCTCAAATAGAGATCACCTACTCCAACTTGGTGAGATCTAATACAATGCACTTAAGGGGAAATAAAGGGAAGTGGATAAGCTTATTGTCATGGAGAATTCCTTGAAGAGCACTCAAAAGTCCCTTCAAGAATCAAAGGTTCAGATTGACAAGCTCTATGAGAAGCTGAGCTTGGTTCAATCTTCTCAATCCACAACATATATCTAGTCTTCTATGACTATTATGAAACCTACAGATGGTTGTGGCATTCATGGTTTGAGGGGAGAACCCCTAATGGTCGTCGAGCATGAGGAGGTTTCAGGTTTGCATGAGCGTGAGGACATGAATGATTCTAACATTTTTCACACAACTTATACCATAGTGACCATGAGTCACCTTTGAGGGAGAGATCCAATGGAGGGATCATGATTCATATCACCCATTGTGGGATGGAGTGTTTCCATCTTCGGAAGATGGAATTGGCACTTGTGGGTCTCTGACTCTATCACTTTCAAATGGTTGTATACAAGGATAGGGATCAGAGTTTCATCATGCAGACATCTCCTTGGAAAATAGTGCAACTTATGTGCCTCAAGGATTTCTGATGGAGGCACATACCCATGTGTGGCATACACTTGGGAAGATGGGGACACAAGAGAGTTGTGTTTTCAGTATGCATGATGGTATCATTGGACCAACCCACAGTGATGGAGTTTTGCTCCATGTTTTGGTAGGAGACCACTATCCTACTCCATGGGATGTGGATTTTATTCATAATTTTTGGAGGACAACAATTGTACTTGATATTGGAGGAGATTTGCATCATCTCCTCGTCATTGGTGAGAAGTATTGGGGTGATAATTCACCACCCTATGAACCTGGCAGTATCATTTGCATCCCCCTAGGTCAATCTTATAGTCTTGAGGGTGATTATTTGTTCCATATTAGCAACCTAAGAGGAGCTACTATGCATTTTTCGGAACCTATGAGGGGTACTCATCACATCCATGGGAGATTTTCAGAGCTTGGAGTGAGGTGTTGTGATGCTGACACTTCGAGTTACCTCCATCTTCTCATGTTTGATGGATGTGAGGGTCTAATGTGTTGGGACCTAGGTGGTGACTAGTTTGGCATGTCAAATTGATTGGATCTTGATGAGTTGTTTCACCACTTTCAACATGTTGAAGAATATATCAGAGCATCACAAAGGAAGTTAGCAAGTGCTGAGTATGGCAGACTTCAGTTGGGATGAGGGATCCAGGATTCACTATGCTTGGCAATTTTCTTCTATTTTAGACACTGATTGACAGGGCTTTCGAGTTTAGCTCTATCTTTCTCTAGTGGTTCCAATGGAGTTTTGGTGGAGCATTAAATAGATTGGTTTGGGATCCTGAAATTCTAGATGAGCCTAGTTGTTCATGTGAGGATTGCTTGGGGACAAGCAATCTTGGGGAGGGTGAACTGTAATGTCCCCTTTTTTTGGGATCCATATCTTTGTAGTGGTTAGCCTACTATCTGGTCCTTGTAAGCTAATGGGGTGTTTAGGGGAACCTTTTGAGGGTAATCAATGGTTTCTCAACAAGATTTTGATGTTTATCTTAGTATTCTTTTGCTCAATGACTCAGTGTTTTGGTAGTGGGCCATCTAGAGGTCATCTTGGTCGATTTCTCCCACACTTACTATTTATAGTAAGTCACTTGGTCATATTGCTTTTACTTACTATAAATAGTAAATCATACCCGGATCATTTGTCATCATGCCCACATCCGAAAAATGTGATTGGATCACTCTTTTGAGCTGGTGTTCGTTAATTAGTGGGAATGAATGATTTAATTATATTATTAAAGTTAATTAACTTTAATAATATTATTATTTAATGATGACTTTATTATAAGGTGCTATAAGGGGTTAAATGATAATTAATAAAGTATTATTTAAATGATGCATTATTAATTATTATATTAAAAAGCCAATGTGTTAAAAGCATCAAAAGAAAATATTGTTTTACTAATTATTTGGCCAAGAGGGGATTTGGAGAGTATAAAAAGCAAACAACATTTTCTTTTTATTATCATAGATCGTTTTATTGAAGCTTGTGCAAATTAGAGAAACTGAGCAAGGGTTTGTTGATTTTGAAGATTGAAGCTTTTTGAGGATGAAAAATCTCAGAGAGAATAGTGTCTACAAGTGTGAAAGATCACCCAAAGGCATTCTAGAGAGATAATCCCACATAGAGGTTATTACTAGGGTTTCATTGATTGTTCCAGAAATTCATTTGTAGCAAATACAAAGGGTTTCATTGATAGATGAAAAGTTGATCAGCTGGTTATAATTGTTGATTGTTCTTTCCTAAGTTGGCCGTGAGATTTAAGGAAGACTTCACACCCTATTGTTGGCATGTGTGAACCATTTAATGCAAGTCATTCCATTCATGGTAGGTCGTACATCTCCTTGTTGGGCATGATGTTGTCTAGAGAAGGTCACCTATGTTTCAAGGCTATAAATAGTTGTAAGGTAGGTGCCTAGGTTTTGGAAAGAGAACTACAACAATTCCTAGGCATGGTAATCAAATACAAAGGTGTGGCATCCATTTTCAGGTGTTTCTAGATGCTGGTTAATCACTTTCAGACCTACATTTAATGTTGTTTTTTCGGGTATGAATCTTATGTAATTTCTAAGCAATAATAAAAAATTTGAGTTATTAGCTTAATATATTTGCTTGAGTTGTCAATTACAAAATTATTTGTATTTTCTTGCATTTCCTAGAAAAACCCCAATTAAATTAGAAAAAAGCATTTTAAATAATTATACATCAGAAGGGGTTATTATATCATCCATGATATCTCTATTAGTATGTAATTGATCTATATAAAATGAATCTTGTTCATTAGATCCATTGATGCTATTATAATGATTAAGAAATGGATTATATAAATTTATATTTTTTATGGGTGAGGACCTGAATGATTGGCCTCCATCATTAACACCATCACTATGAATCATATTTTTATCAATTAAATCTTGTACATTATATTTCCATGACATGCAACCTTGAGAATGATTTCCATTAATTCTATAAAATTGTAAAATACATTTTCATTCTAGTGCTTAAGCAACCCTCTACTTGGATCTAATGGACACATAAGTGGAAGAGTAATCAAATTTGACATCATCAAACTTTGGAGCATAATATTGAAGGAATCTTCTAACTCTAATGGTTAGAATAGACTCCAACACCATGAAAATTAGTCATAATATGGATAACACATACACTACACCCTTACTAAGAGGCACCCACTGAGTCACTCATACTCTCTTGACAAGAGCTAGTTGAGTGGGGGTTAGATTGAGGGGTTGTTCACTTCACGAGGAAGTAGAATGTCACAAATGGTAGCAAAGTTGTTGTAGTCTATTGTGTTTACAATATGGGATTCAGTGAGATTTTAATGGGTGGTTTGGTTGTTGTTGATGTTGATTTGATGCAATTGTGCAATTAACTCTCATAGTAGATTAAGGTTTGTGTTTCTTGTTTCACAAATTTCATTTTATTATTCTTTATTATCTTTGAGAGTTCTTTAGAATTTGACCTTGAATCTAAAAAAATCATGTTATGTTTTCATCGATCCTATTTTGATCTATCTCTTGTAAGATTTTCATTGGTTCATTGAATTGTTCTTTGGTGGGAATCTCTTCAATAGGAAAGTCCTCCTTGATATAATTTAGTATTTGATTCAATCTAGTCTTCTTTCACTCTAAGATGCATCAAGCATGAAATCTAAGTTAGGAGGAAATAAAACTTGGGAAAGAGAGGCAAGCTTGATTTTGCTCATTTTAAGTGCACTCATGGAATTATCAAGGGCTTCTACTTCTCTTTATTTTAGTTTCGGTTTTTGATGATGATGCAATCTAATGTAGATGCAATTTTATACCATCTTTTGGTATTTTTCTTGGAAAATCTAATATTTTCTTAAATAAACTAGTTTACAGGAAAGGAATCTTTATCCAAATAGATACAACCATAATGATTTTTGGTAAATGTAATCTTATGTTTGATTGTGTGTTTCAATTTTGGGTACCGCATGTTGGGATCAAGGGTTTTCAAATAATGTGGTTGAAATTAAATAAGAACTATTCTCATCTAAAGAAACAAAAAATTTCTAATCTATGAAAGCAAATAAATATCTTACTCTAGCAAAGAAGAGTCAACACAATGTTACTTTTCTTAGGTAAATTTAATATTTCTAATTACTATTGAAAGATTTTAAAACCAAAATAAAAAACTTGTGAAACTTTAGAGAATCTTTTTGTATTGATTGTGCTATCTTTATCCTCAAAGAATCAAGCTTATTTTGGACCCCCTTTATAGTAATTTGAACCTCTTCTTTATGATAATGGGGATTGGGGAAGCTCTAAATCTAGGAAATTGGATATTACTTAGAAAATATAGAAAGTTTTGAAGCTTTAATGCAAAAAGGGAAAAGGCTCACAAATTTATATAAGAGCATATGAATGTTGTAGGTGGAGGATGTAGTGCAAAATGACTTGATTCTCTATAGGTGATTCATTATACTTGTGTTGGGAACAAGGGAATAGGGAACAAGAGCTCTTAGCAAGAACTTGGTAAAATACAAAAAAAATCAACCTCCTAGATGCCAAAGACAAGGGGAGTATTTATAGGCTTAAATCCTCTCAATCATGGGGAAGTGGAGTTGATGGGTAGATGAATTAAGAGTTGATTGAGAGTTGAGAGGAGAAGAGAATCAATTTGGGGGAGTGAAAGATCAATTATGACTAGAAAGAACTCTCAATCATAGAGAAAAATGGTAGAGAAATAGCTAAACTTGAAGTAATTATTTGTGTTCCAAAACTGTCAAGCTTATTCAGAGGGTCAAGGTTACCCCTTTTTCTAGGGTTGATCATGTAGGTGACCCCACAACTTAAGATAGGTCACTCGAGAAATTGTATAGTCCCCTAAGAGACACTTCAATTGAAGGTTTACAAAAGGTTGTTGATGTTGTGCAAGCACCTTGAGCTTAGTTTAGAGGCTAAACAAGATTTATAAGAGGCTAAGATGTATAAGAGGCTAAGAGGGACAAAAAAACTATCATCAAGAAGGGAAATTTTGAGAGGATGTGTAATTCACACCTTGTGTTTCCAGAGCTAGACTACCATGTTAGTCTGTGCAACTTTTGGACACTTACATATTTTTCCCCTTGGGTATGGTAGTCTACATAGTAGGTAGGTACAATTATTGGAAATTGGCATTGAGGATCTTGCACTTATGTGTACCTACCTTGGTTTTTGTCTCATATTTGGACTTATAAAATGAATTGGTTAAACATACATAATATGACACTTTTGAAATTGAAAATAAAACATGATGAGAGGACTTGTTGAACACCAAGAATACTGAGAGGGGGGGTGAATTACTATTCTCTTAAACCATTCAAGCATTAAACATCCAATTACCAAGGAATATTCAACTGTAATAAAGAAAGAAAAATGAAACATTCACAACATCACATAACACATGAACACCAAAATTTTTATGTGGAAAACCCAAAATGGGAAAATTAAGGTGAGGATTAGCTCACAATATATTATAACCGGTTATAGTATATTTACATAAGTGCTCACTACAGGTGGAATCACTGTCCACAAAGAAAAATATAGAAGAGATATGGTGGCTCACAACCTATTTTGAACTATTACAATTGCCTCTTTTATATGCATGAAATATAGTTCCAATGAAGCTCAATAAACTGACTTTACACACTTCATCTGAAACAAATCTAACATTGCTTTTATCTGCATTCACACAACTCTGATCTTCAACTCAACATTCACAACTTAACTTCACACTGCTCTAATAATATTCACATGTAAGATCTTTGCATCATACATCATATGTTTTTTTTTTTTTTTCATCCAAACATCGAAAAGATCTAACATATATATCCACTTCAACTCTAACATCAATTATGTTAGCCTAATTATATGTAACACCCAATATATAGCTTTTCAACTCCAATACTTTCATACGTATCTCATGCAAAGATTCAAAACTCAAAACAACTTAAAATAGGTTGACATGAACCTATATTAGATCCCACATAAGACAACAATTCTTATTTAACCTTTACATACCTTCAAACTTGTTAGGTCGGCACGACCTAAGACCTTATAACAAAATCCTTCAACCGTGTATCCACATATGAACATGTGGACCTCAAAACTCAAATCCAACTGGATGCCATCTATCAACATCTCCTTAAATTTGCAAAGCCAAAAACTTATCCATAGAGAAGTGCAGAATCTCCCACACAAATGCACTTGCACAGAGAATGACTGTAACTTGCTAGATCAACTTTTGTTACTCATATATTTCAAACCACTTGTCAAAATATGATAAAATGTTGGAATTAGATACAACTATCATCCAGTGAAATAATGTTATAAGTGTAGAGTGAAACCTTCATTTATGGAGTGGTGCAGACCCAAACACAGATGCTTTGTTACCCTAAATTAACCAAATTGACACTTAGTCAATTTCCCACACAACTTACATTTTCAAATCAAACCATCTTGCAAATATTTCTTCCTCAACAACTCAAAAACCTATTAGAACTAATCAAAATGGTCCGTAACCAAAAACTTCACATAAGTTACAATGTTGATATCAATGAAAATAATGCAACACATCGTTATTTACCTTTGCTTTTTCCTCATGCTCATGTTTCCAACTTCTAGCAATCTCAACAATCTCCACCTTTTTCATTGATGGCAACATGCAAAAAATTCTCCAAAACATTCTCCCCCTTTGACGTCAAGGGAAAAAGGTGCCTATACAATAGTTTTGACTTTCACCAAAACTCCCCTTGAGAAATGTACACATATATACAAACTGAAAATAATGGATTGACTCCCCTTGAGTCATGTACCAAAGAAAAACCAAAAATTGTACTGGAAACAACATTATATAGTCCACATATGTACAAAGAATCTGAATATAAATATTGAAATGCATAAAAAGTGAGAAATATGTCAACCGAAGGTGGTTGAATCTTACAAATTCTACAAATAGTTTTGCCATTCTTTCCTACCTTCTTCCCATTCTCTCTTTGATTCCTTAATAAATCTACACTATGTTTCAAACTCTAGCAATAATTCTTCTCCTTCTTCTGAAGTGCCAGGTATCAAATTCATCTGCTTGGATTTTTCCACACTCAAAAGAGCTTTTGAAACAAGTAGAAATTTGGTATTGAAAATATCCCTTATTTCTCCAAACTACAGAATGATGTGTTCTTTATGGGCTTGCAGTTGAAAGAATTTCTTGTGCATGTATTCTATTACATTCCTTATTTCTCCAGTTAGGTCAACTGCTAGATCATAGCCACTTGAGGTAGAATTAATTTGAGACTCAATAGAGTCCATCTCTTTCCTTATGCTCTGTGTGGCTCTGGGCCACTTCATGCCATATTTGTTGCAAGTATGAAGGTGTTGTCATTGATGTCAATTGGTTAAGTGGTTGTCAACTGATTATTGTTGTCATTGATGTCAAGACAATTGGTTATTGGTTGTATATGTTGAGGATATTGAGAAAATTGTAATAAAGAAAGTTTGCAGGTATTATGTGTGTGCTCCTAGATGTGCTGCTATGCTTGTGTGGTTCAGACATATTGTTCATGGTTATTGGTAGTTGCTATATCTAGAATTTGGGCTTTTGGATCGTTGTACAGTGCGAGATATCTTCACCAATTGTGAACTGTACATTTTGGAGTGTCTAGTTGAGGTCTGGGAGAAATGTAGTTGCTATGGATTTCTCCATATTTTGGTTTTAGGACTTGCGGTTCTAAGAGTAAGCTGATGAGGTCATGTTCAAGTGAAATTTTTTGTCCGGGAAGATTGGATCGAGTTAAGGTTGTGTGCTTAATTGTTTTACGTGTTTTACATTGGTGTTGGCCGACCTTGTGCTAAACACTACTTACAAAGTTCATGAAGTGTGTCGAGGTGTGTTGGGACTTATTTAGGAACTCATTAAGTATATGTTTGGGTCACCCTCATTCTAATTCTACTGTAGAATGTTTTGGTGCCAACCTAATTTAAATTTATAAATGCAAATGATGTGTGGCCGACCTTGGATGTGTTTCAAGGTTGAAGATGGTATAAATATAAGTTGAGATGTTGATGAAATATAAGATAGATGAAAGATAGATGCGAAATAGTGTGTGTGATGTGAGTTAGAGAATATCAGTGCAAAATTCAAGTGGCGAGTTCTTGGAGGCAGTGAGATGAAGGTGTACTCTATCATTCAAGCATTTCTGCAAGTGTGTGAGCGAATTGTGGTAGAAATATCTATTGCATTGAGATATTTTTCTCTTTGTGACAATCCTCTTCTATCTTCTTTGTAATTCTGTGGCAGTGATCCTTTCGAGCAGTGAGCCTTTATTGGACAGTAAGTCCTTTTTTGGACAAGTCCTGTCTTGGTAATGAGCCTTTCAACACTGAGCCTATGTATTTGGTTTTGGAATTCTCTATATTGTGAGCTAATCCTCACCATGATTTTTCCACGTAAATATGTTGTTATTGTGTGTATGGTTTACTTCTTTTAGTTTTTGCTTCTACACTTAATGATTAATCACATTAGCAGAGTAAAGAATATGTTAATGGTTATTGATCTTACTTTTGGTGAAAGTTTTAAAGGTTAAAATTGCTACAACTGATTCACTCCCCCTCTCAGATGTCTTCTTCAACAATTGGTATCAAAGTTTGGTTCCTTGGAGAAGAGCTTAATCACTTAAGGAAGGTTCGGGATGGCAAAAAAGATAGTTATTAAGTGTCCTAAGTTTGATGGCACTAACTACACTTTCTGAAAGGAAAAGATGGAAGGATAGCTGGAATACTGTGGATATGATGTTGAGAAAGCTTATAATACTCCATACACAACTCTAACTAATGGTCAATACTGTGGATATGATGTTGAGAAAGCTTATAATACTCCATACACAACTCCGACTAATGGTCCAAGTACTGCTAATGAGATCAAGGAGCATGAAGCAAACAATAAGGAAAAATTTATTCTAAAGAATAGTCTTTCACATTTCGAATTAATTAAAGTTGTAAATATGAAGACTGCTAAAGAGGTTTGGGATGCATTGGAAAAGATCCATGAAGGAGATGAAAAGGTTAAAGAAGCAAAATTGCAGAACTTAGAGGCTCAATTCGAGATCCTACGAATGACTAAAGATGAGAACATTAAATCCTATGTATAGAGAGT
This sequence comes from Sequoia sempervirens, assembly GCA_007258455.2. Classification (NCBI taxonomy): domain Eukaryota; kingdom Viridiplantae; phylum Streptophyta; class Pinopsida; order Cupressales; family Cupressaceae; genus Sequoia; species Sequoia sempervirens. The sequence goes on along the minus strand of VDFB02281492.1, from coordinate 576,528,520 downwards.
AGATGAGTTGGTAGGTGGAATGTGAGGACTTGGTGCAATGGTGGATGAATCTAGGATAGTAAAGAAGATTATCAGAACTCTCCCTGATGCATATAGTGAAAAGGTATCTACTATTGAGGAATTTTTAGATTATAAGACCTATACTAAGGATCAGTTGTTGGGTACTCTAACCTCATTTGAAATGAGAAAGCCTAGCTTGAGAAATGGATCAAAGACAAAAATTTCTTTCAGGGTTACAAAAGTTGAAGATCTGGATGAAGAAAACTTTGATGAAGTGGAAGCTAACTTTGTAAGAAAAATGAAAAAGGGATCCGGTAAGTATCAAGGTAAGTTACCTCTCAAATGTTTTAGTTGTGGAGGAATGAGTCATTATGCTTTGAGATGTCCCAAAAGAGTTGAGAGGAATAAAAATAGAGAAGGAAAAGAAAGAAAAAGGAAAGATGATCAAGAGTGCATATTATGTGAATGAAGATGCTGGTATTTCTGATGAAGAGTCTAATTATGGAGATTTTGATGATAATGAATGCTTGTTCTTGGCAATAAAAGATGAATATACTCCTGCTAATACTAAAAGATATGTGAAGGAAAGCACTCTAGAGAAGGTTGAAGGTACTATGATCTCTACTCTTCATACTAAACAAGAAAAGAACTACTGGGTTGTTGACAATGGTTGTTCACATCACATGAATGGTGACAAAAGTAAGTTTGTTAAACTTGAAAAATATGATGGAGGCTTAGTTAAGTTTGGAGATGATATTGGTGCTAAGATTTGTGGGATAGGTTCAGTCAGTTTTGATGGCAAGCATAATACTGATGATGTCTACTATGTTAAGGGTTGAAGGCATAATCTTTTGAGTGTTGGAAAAATGTGTAGTAAAGGATACAATCTTGTGTTCAAGGATGAGAAATGTGAAATAAAGAAAGGATCTAGAACAGTGATTGCTACTAGAAATAATTATGAAGGAAATATTTATCAACTTAAGGGTGTTGATGGACATTGCTTTATGTCTCAGATTAATGATAGTTGCTTATGGCACCAAAGGATGTGTCACATGAATTTTGATAATATGGTCAGAATCAATGAAATACAAGTTGTGAGAGATTTACCAAGAATCAAAAAGCCTATTAATGCTATTTGCAAGGATTTTCATTTTGGAAAGAAAGCTAGAAGAAACTTTAAGTAAAAGGAACAATCTACTACTAGACTACTGGTTTTAATTCACACAGATCTCTATGGTCCTACAAGAGTGAGAAGTCTACAATGTGACATAACTCCTCAGTAAAATGCAGTTGTTGAAAGAAAGAATAGAACAGTTCAAGAAGCTGCTAGAAAAATGATCACTGAGGCAAGTCTACCAGAAGTCTTTTGGAGAGAAGCAATTCATACTATTGTTTATGTGTTTAACCAAGTTCAAGAAAAAGCTATCAACACTAAGACTCCCTATGAGTTTTGGTATGGAAAGATTCCTACTGTAAATTATTTCAAGGTGTTTGGAAGCAAATGTTATATCAAAAGAGATGAAGAAAATTTAGGAAAGTTTGGTGCAAGATGTGATGAGGGTATCTTCCTTGGATACTTAGAAGAAAAGCTTATAGGTGCTACAATAAAAGGCTGAGAAAGATTGTAGAAGGCACAAATGTCAAGGTTGATGAAGCACTGAAGAATTCAATTGAAGTTGAAGGATATGTATCAGATGAACTTAACGGCAAAGAAGTAGAAGAATTTGTTGAAGAACAAGAAAAAAAAATGAAGAAGAAGCTTTGGTGGTGTCCCCAAAGACACCTAAATATGTGCAAAAGAATCATTCTAAAGATCAAATCATTGGAGACAAGAGGAAAGGTGTATTGACTAGAAGAAGAGTTGTTGCTGATGTTGAAATAAATCTGTGTTTACTTTCTACAATTGAACCTAAGACTGTAAGTGAAGCATGTAAAGATGAGCATTGGATGAGAGAGATAGAAGAACTTATGTAGATTGAGAAAAATCAAACTCGAGAATTGGTTCCTTTACCGGAAGATAAAAACATAATTGGATCAAAATGGGTATTTAGAAACAAGTTGAATGAGAATGGAGAAGTGGTCAGAAATAAAGCAAGGATTGTGTGTAAGGGTTACTCACAAGTAGAATGTATAGATTTTCAGGAGACTTTTTCTCTGGTGGCTAGGATGGAAACTATCAAAATGTTTTTGGCATTTGTTGGTCATAAGGATTTTAAGGTTTATCAGATGGATGTAAAGTCTGCATTTCTGAATGGTGAGCTAGAAGAAGAAGTCTACATGGAACAACCGAACATGGTCTACAGATTAAAGAAGGATTTATATGGATTGCAGCAAACTCCTTGAGCTTGGTATGCAAGGTTGGACAAATATTTAATTCAACAAGGTTTTAGTAAAGGTACCGCAGATAGAAATTTGTATTTCAAAATTGAAAATGACAAAATCCTAATAGTAGTTGTATATGTTGATGATATTATCTTTGGAGGAAATGAAAAAATGTGCAAAATGTTTACTGAAGAAATGCAAAAAGAGTTTGAGATATCTATTTTTGCTAAGATAAATTTCTTTCTTGGGCTGCAAATCAATCAAACAGAAAAAGGGATTTTTATTTCATAGTCAAAGTATGCAAAAGAAATGTTGAAGAAATTTGGGATGGATGCTTCCAAACCGGTATGCACTCCTATGGTGACTAGCTGCAAATTGGGTAAAGATGATTATTCACCTAAGGCTAATCAAAGAAAATTCAGATCAATGATTGGAGGCCTTCTATATTTAACTGTTGCCAGATCAAATATCATGCATGCAGTTTGTCTTGTGGCTAGATTTGAAGAGGACCCTAAAGAAACACATGTTGCAGCTATTAAGAGGATATTCATATATCTAAATGGAACTCTAGATCATGGCTTATGGTATCCTAGGGATACTGATTTTACACTATGTGCTTATATAGATGCAGATTGGGCAGGTTGTGTTGATAACAAAAAAGTACAAATGGTGGTGCATTCTTTCTTGGTTGGAGATTGGTGTCTTGGTTAAGTAAAAAGAAAGATTTAGTTTCCTTATCCACTGCAAAGCCTGAGTATATTGTTGTAGCATCCTGTTGTACACAAGTTTTTTGGATGAGACATACATTGAAGGATATCAAAGTAATGTATGAAGATCCCATCTCTATTTTATGTGATAATATAAGTGCAATTAACATTTCAAAGAATCTAGTGATGCACTCAAGGACAAATCATATATCAATAATGCATCACTTTTTGAGAGAAAAGGTCATGGAGAATGAAGTAAATCTTGAGTATGTACCTACAAAGGATTAGATTGCTGACATATTTACTAAGGATCTTCCTAAAGATACTTTTGAGTATCTCCAGGAGAAGTTAGGGGTTATTTCCCTTCCTTTCTTGAATTAGATGCATATGGAGATGCATTAGCCTTGTGGATCTATGGATCTATCTTTCTTCTGGACTGATGTTTGGTGGCTACCTCTTAGGGTGAGCAGGTAGTGTCATATGTTGTCATTGTGGAGTTGTTTGGGTGTACTCATAAGGGGGAGTATTTTGTATTGGTAATGTCCTTAATGTCAAAGGGGAGAATAATGTAAAATATATTTTTCTTTTTCCATTGATTTCAAAGGGGGAGAAGGTATCATGTGAAAAAGTAAGAGGGAGAAAGCATTCTGGAAATTGATGGTTCAGAGCTGTTGTGTTTTCTTTGTTGGTTTTTCACATCATGTGTTGCCATCAATGAAAAAGGGGGAGATTGTTGCAAGTATGGAGGTGTTGTCATTGATGTCAATTGGTTAACTGGTTTTCAACTGGTTGTTGTTGTCATTGATGTCAAAACAATTGGTTATTGGTTGTATATGTCAAGGATATTGAGAAAATTGTAATAAATAAAGTTTGCAGGTATTATGTGTGTGCTCTGAGATATGCTCTGGGATGTGATGCTATGCTTGTGTCGTTCAAAAATATTTTTCATGGTTATTAGTAGTTGCTATATCCATAATTTGGGCTTCTGGATCGTTGTACAATGCAAGATATCGTCACCAGTTGTGAACTATGCATTTCAGTGTGTTTGGCTGAGGTCTGAGAGAAATTTAGTTGCTCCAGATTTCTTCATATTTTGGTTTCAGGACTTGCGATTCTGAGAGTAAGCTGATGAGGTCGTGTCCAAGTGAAATTTGTTGTTCGGGAAGATTGGATCGAGTTAAGGTTGTGAATGCTTAATTGTTTTATGTGTTTTACACTAGTGTTGGCCGAACTTGTGTTAAACACTACTTACGAAGTTCATGAAGTGTGTTGAGGCGTGTTGGGAAATTAGAATGTTTTGGCTGCCCTCATTCTAATTCCGTTGTAGAATTTTTTGGTGTCAACCTAATTTAAATTTGTAAATGCAAATGATGTGTGGCTAACCTTGGATGTGTTTCAATGTTGAAGATGGTATAAATATAAGTTGAGATGTTGATGAAAGATAGATGCGAAATAGTGTGTGTGATGTGAGTTAGAGCATATCAGTGCAAAATTCAAGTGGTGAGTTCCTAGAGGTAGTGAGCTGAAGGTGTCCTCTATCATTCAAGCATTTATGCAAGTATGTGAGTGAATTGTGGTGGAAATCTCTATTGCATTGAGATAGTTTTCTCTTTGTGACAACCATCTTCTGTCTTCTTTGTAATTTTGTGGTAGTGAGCCTTCCAAGCAGTGAGCCCTTACTAGACAGTAAGTCTTGTCTTGGCAGTGAGCCTTTCGGCAAAGATCCTTTGTATTCAATTTTGGAATTCTCTATATTATGAGCTAATCCTAACCATGGTTTTTACCTCATTGGGTTTTCCATGTAAATCTGGTGTTATTTTGTGTATGCTTTTACTTCTTTTAGTTTTTGCTTCTACACTTAATGATTAATCACATTAGCAGAGTAAATGATTTGTGAATGGTTATTGATCTTACTTCTAGTGAAAGTTTTAAATGTTAAAATTTCTACAACTAATTCACCCCCCCTCTCAGTTGTCTTGTTCAACAATATTGATATAGATCCTTTACCTCATCAACACACCCTTGTGCATCCTTCAACAATTCTGAAAACTTTTTATGTGCAATGGCACATTTCTCAGTAATTTCTAGCATTTTCTTATCATTGATTCTCTTTTCCACTTCTTTCTCTACTTCTTCTTTCAGTATATATGCATAAACCTCAAAAGAATCAATTAGCAATTTCAATTTTTCCATACCGGATAGTGATGTGTCAATATTTGCATCGGGTATCGTCTCTTGTAGTGCTTTCACTGCTTCTTCCATTAGTTTGCCACTTTACTAGTGTGTCTCAATAATCCCTTTTCTTGCAAATGAATGAAACACATCTCCCAATTGTAATTTGTGAAGGGGAGAGATCTTATCCAAGTATACACTACCTTTTTGCATTGGCAATTGTAGTAGTTGTGATGACACAATAGGTTCGAACTTGGGATACATACTCAATAGATTTTTTAGGGAATCTCTAGAGGAGTCTGAAGGCTTTGAAAATTCTACAGCCTTTCCCTTTGAGTTATTTTCTTTTGCATTTCCATAGTCTATTGGTTTCTCTCTTTCTATTTGTGCATCTTCGAATGCATCCTTGTTCTTATATTCCCCTTCATTTCATGTTATTCTTTATTTGCATTAGTGTTCTCTTCATTATCATTTGTATTTGTATTCTCTTCCTCTGCAAGGTTTTCTATATTGATCCAAGGAGTAACTTCTTCTTGTACCGAAGGAGGAGTGATGTTTTCTTTTGCAATGTCTTCTCCGATCACTACATCCTCAACATTCCTTTCTATCATGTTCTCCACTTTTGGAGGAGTGTTGTCTAGTGTAGAGTCTTCATTTGCATCATGCTCATGTTGAGCATCATCTATCTGCACATCTTCTTCTACATTTGGTTTCAGAGTAGGGGTATCAACATTCACTTCCTCCCTAACTTCTGGTATCATTCCCAACTTTTGTGCAATATCCTCAGCTTTTTCATTGCTTTCCTTTCTGATTCTTTCAAGATCACTTTGATCTTTCCCATAAGGGTTGTCACTATTTGCTTTGTCCTTAGATCCTTGCTAAATACGATGGATGAAGTGGCTCTTTCATCCTTAGATAGAGGATCACTTACTCTTTTCAAATCTTCTTCCTTAAGCCTTGCTTCTTCTTCTACCACTTCTTTCCTTCTTTCCAACAAAATATTCCATAAATCTGCAAGAATATGTTTCTTGATATTCCTCATATCAACCTCAAGAAAAAAAATGTACTTGACTATAGCTTCAATGATGGTGGATTTATCCACCTCATCTGCATCTTTGTACAAGATTGCGATCTCCTCTAACATCTCATTATGTAAAATACTATTAAATAGTGCCTCTAATTTCATAGGTGAGTGAGGCCTAACCAGTTCTGTTTGTTCTTTTTCTTTGCTTTTACCCAGAGTCTTCTTTTGACTTGTATCTGTTTTCCTCTTCTTTTTTTCCAAAGAACCCTTCTTGGTAGCTTCTTTCCTCATGTGGATAAAAAAAATATTCTTTTCTTTCTCGATCTCCTCTTCAATCTCGATGTCAATAATATCAAAAATTCTTCTTTTGGCATTGGCTTTGCTTTGTGAATCATCACTTCTCCTTCTTTGGATGAACTATGGTCCTTCTTCCAATTCTTCTTTTCTTCTGCAACATTTACACTTGTAACCTTTTCTCTCATAGCTTTTTAATTTACTCTTTTTTTAGTAGGGGCAGTAGGTGGTGCATCAATGGTAGTTTTCTTCTTCTCGACTCTTGTGATTTGCATAACTAATGTTGTTTTCCTCTTATCTCCAATAGAAGGTATAGTCCTAGAGGACTTCTAGGTAGTGGGAGGAGTGGTAACTATCCTACCAAATATTCTTATGGTTTTTCCTGAACCTCTTGAATCTGCCTTAGCTTTTTCTTCTCTTAAATGTTGTGTTTGTTCCCTTAACACACCCATTTCCTCTACAATCTCTTCCACCATCTTCTTGTCCTTCTTCTAAATTATTGGTTTCTTTTGTTTTATGTGTACCTTTATGGATTTATGCTCATATGTTCCATATCTTTCCTTTGATGTGTCCTTAGGACTCTTCAACAAAACATCAACAAAACCAACAAGATCTTCTTATGCCACCTCATATCCTAATTCAGGAACCCATATAGTTCTTGGTTCCACTTCCTCCATAATGCATTGATCTGTTGATACAAGAAATGAGATGTCATTTTTGTATTTTCAACTATTTTCCTTGGAATTATTTCTCTCTCATGCATCTTCCTTTGAAATATTGCAAAGAAAGTAGCAAGAGCCTCATCTTGTGCCTTAACATCTCCAAGAATTCTCATGAAATCTACAATCTGGTGGGAAACTGGTCTTCCTTTCAACTAGGTCACACTTCTAGTTCCAATAAGCTCCTTCAAGAAATAAAATAACAAACACATAGCCAAAGTGCCATATTTAAATGCATACTTCTTAGATCCTTTGTTTGATTTAGGTTCTCCATCAATTGTTGTCTAAGCAACTCAAAAAGATCATAATCCACACTCTTTTCAACCATTTCATATGCCACATTAATTGTGGTGGAAGACATTGAATTTTTCATGTTGGTAAAATAGATTTTGTATCCAATAACCATTGTAGCATACCTAACAATAGGATTTTTGATAGTATTGATGGTTAGGACTCTCTTTTCATAAGTAGCACCAGTAAGTTCCATAACCACTTCATTTTTGAAAAATTTCAAAATAGAACCGAGTATGGTGGAGCATAGACCGGTAACCTCTCTTATCACTTCTTTAGTTATCATACTAGACATATTAGTCCAAAAAAATTGATCATGAATTCTACTAAGTGTCATTCTAACCCACTTGTCCTCATAGCAAAAGTTTGGAGACTATTGTCATACATCTAGTTTCTTTGCAACTAGGTTTTTATATTCTGGTTTTAGGGAGAAATCATATCCAATTATCTCATTTACCCACAAATCTCCTAGCTTAGTGTGAGGGTATTCATCCATTTTCCCATGTATATAGATCTTGATATCCTCAGTCGGGAAAACCCCATAGGGAACATGAGAAAATGCACCTAACAGGTCATCTTCTATGCATTTCATAGGATATTTCTTGAATTTAGGTTGTGGTTTCTCTGTTACTTTGAAAAAATTTGATGTATCCATGGAAAAATAGATTCAAACTGCTTTTCAACAAAGTTATTCAAAAACTAGGGTAAAAAAAATTGTAAATACCTTTTTCTTCACTCGTCGACTAGGGTTTTGATGCATTGAATCTCAATTCACTTTGAACACTTTGAATTATTTCCTCGCTGCTCCGGTCCTTCTCAAGTGCCTTTGTGAAATTAATTTTCCTTAGTGAAATCACTTATAATCCTTCAATTTGACCTAATTTTGTATTGAATGATTCAAACAATAAAGTTGTCAACCCTTCATCTGTATGCATAGTCAACTTTTGATGCTCTGCAAACTTCCACATTAAGATGTTTTCTTCCACAATCTTCACCAATAGATCAAGCATCTTGATCTTCATCATATATCTTCATGTTGAGGCATTAACACCTCTTCTCTAGTAGGGGACAAAATATTTCCAGTAAAGCTCCCCCTAAGCCATAACTATTAGCTTAGTTTCCAAAGGAAACATCTACATTGGAGGATGGTATAGATTCTTCCTTGACTTTTTTCTCTTCCTTCTTTCTCTAGATCTTTTCCATTTCCTTCTTTGTTTCTACCAGATCAACCTTTTTTACTGGTTCATTCCTCTTTACCAAATTATCTTTCCTTGTATTTCTGCTTCTGCAAGACAACAATATGTTCAGGTCTACTACAACTATAGCATACAACATTCTTCTGAACAATATTCCTTCCATTCATTCTAGATCTGCATTGATTAGATTTATGCCCAAATCCATAGCATATTTGGTCATAAAACTAGTGAATGCAAAAGTTAAATGATGAATGGCTAGAACAATATTCCTTCCATTCATTCTAGATCTGCATTGATTAGATTTATGCCCAAATCCATAGAATGTATAGTAATAGCCATTGAAAGATTGAATCATTCTACCATTGTTATAGCCATTCATCATTTGACTTTTGCATTCACTAGTTTTATGACCAAATCTTTTGCATGTAAGAAATTGACCAGAAAAGGAAGGATCATTCTGATTCATTCAAATTCTACATTCCCTTGCCTTATGTCCAAATCTATTGCAAGAATAACAAGAACCATTAAAGTATGGGTACCTTTGTGCATTTGGCTATGTGACCAGTGGTCTTATTTGATTTTGAATATGCTTGCCATTATTCTTCTTATCTTCAATTTTCTTTTCAGTATTTGATGGTTGATCTAACTTTGAAATTTCTTCTATCTCAAACCCTAATCCACCTTTATCTTTAGAGCATTTTTTTATTTTTAATCATCTCATCAAGCTTTGTAGCACTCATATTTTTCTTCATGACTCCTTTCTTTTTCCAAATCTGATCTCAGATTTACCACCTCTTGTTCAAGCCTTGTACATTCCTCTGATTTTCTTTTCACCATTGCATTCAAACATTCTTCAATTCTTTGCTTTTCTTCAACTTGCACCTTCAGACCAGTTATGAATACATTTTATTGCTTCAATTTTTCACTAACTTCCTTATGCCTTTCTTCAAACTTCTTGATTTTCTCTCTCAATTTTCTAATGCATTCATTGGCTTCTTTGATATTTTCTTTTAGGTATTTGTTTTCATCTTCAATATTTTTAAGATCTTCAAGGGAAACTTTGAGTTCTCCATCTTTGTAAAGCATGTAATCTTCTTCTATGATTCCAACTATTGGAATCTCTTCCAAAGGAGTAGGAAATTTTCTATCAGCCATGTGTTCAACCTCCAAGACCTTCCCCAAGTGGTTAAGATCCTTCCAAGGAACCAAGCTTTGATACCAAATTTTGAACACCCAGAATACTAAGAGGGGGGTGAATTAGTATTTTCTTAAACCATTCAAGCATTAAACATCCAATTACCAAGGCATATGCAACTATAATAAAGGAATAAATCATGAAACATTCACAACATCACATAACACATGAACACCAAGATTTTTACGTGGAAAACCTAAAATAGGAAAAACCATGATGAGGATTAGTTCACAATATATCATAACCAATTATAGTATATTTACATAAGTGCTCACTGGAGGTGGACTCACTATCCAAGTGAACTCACAAGGAAAAATATAGAAGAGAGATGGTGGCTCATGGTATATTTTGAATTGTTACAATTACATCCTTCATATGCATGAAATACAGCTCCAATGAAGCTCAATAAATTGACTTTACACACTTCATTTGAAATAGATCCAACAATCTACTTTGTTTTGCATTCACACAAATCTGATCTTCAACTCAACATTCACAACTTATCTTCACACTTCTCTGATAATATTTGCATGTAGGATCTTCGTATCATACATCATATTTTTTCTTCTTTTTCATCCAAACACCAAAAAGATCTAACATATATATCCACTTCAACTCTAACATCAATTAGGTCAGCCTAATTAGATGTAACACCCAATATATAGCTTGTCGGATCCAATACTTTCATACATATCTCATGCCAAGATTCAAAACTCAAAACAACTTAAAATAGGTCAGCATGAATTTATATTAGATCCCACATAATATGGTAATACTTATTTAACCTTCGCATACCTTCAAACTTATTAGGTCAGCACAACATAAGACCTAATAACAAAATCATTCAACTGTGTATCCACATACAGACATGTGGACCTCAAAACTCAATTTCAATTGGAATTCCTATATAAATTCCATCTGGCAACATCTCCTTAAATCCGCAAAGCTAAAAACTTATCTGTGGAGAAGTGTAGAATCTTCCACAAAAATGCACTTGCACAGAGAATGAATGTAATTTGCTAGACCAACTTTTGTTACCCATATCTTTCAAACCACTTTTCAAAATGTGATGAAATCTTGGAATTAGATACAATTAACATCTAGTAAAATAATGTTAGAATCATAGATTGAATCCTTCATTTGTGGAGTGGTGCAGACCCAAACATAGATGCTTAGTTACCCTGAATTAGCTGAATTGACACTTAGTCAATTTCCCACACAACTTACTTTTCGAGATCAAAACATCTTGCCAAGATGTCTTCCTCAACAACTCAAACACCTATTAGAACTAATCAAAATGGTTTGCAACCAAAAACTTCACATAAGTTACAATGTTGACAACAATGCAACACATCATTATTTACCTTTGCTTGTTTCTCATGCTCATGTTTCCAACTTCTAGCAATCTCCCCAATCTTCCAACAATTTGCATTAGATGTGTACTTCAATAGATAATACATTATTGTAAGTCCATGTCACTCACTTGTAACCTACAAAAAAATATTGAAAAATCAACTCAAGTGCATATTGATACATAATAAGCTAGAAGTTAGTGTGGAACAAGGATGAGAGGATATATTGCTAACATATTTTACCTATGTTATTTCGCTTCACCTTGATGGCCTTCAAGATCGATGAGAGAGAAAATGAAATTAAAGACAAAAAACTACTCTACAAAAGAAACATGGAGCTAAACAAAGATCATTTCTATTTGTAATGGAGAAGAGAGAAGAGGGAGAGAGAAAAAAGAGGGTAAACAAGAAAATGACGATGATGTTGTGTGAATGAGATGGAAATATTAAAAGGAGGAGATTAAAACTATGGTTTCTTCTCATCCTTTCATGAATATCTAGGTTCAAGAAATAAGAAAAAACCCCTCCAAACGCTAGCTTTTTCCTTTAATTATTTCAATTGAAAATGCCTACTAAACTTGAAAATTTTCTCTTTAAAAGGACTACCTTTTAGGTTCATGTTGATTAGTTTCTTTTGTTTTACTAATTTTCATTTATTTTTTTATTATTTTTAGGCCTATTGGGGATTTCTAGGATGTGGTTGAAGGGCACATAATCTACTAATGGGGAGGGGGGGTGAATCAGTAGACCTAATCAATTCAAAACTCTTAACTTCAACTTAGAATATTAGATCATGCAACTTGAATCTGCACTACTACTAATCAAGCATTGAGCACACATTCACACAATTGGACACTAGATATACATGCAAACCCAATATGGGAAAAAACCACAGTGAGAATAGCTGCTTGGAACTACTGTCCAAATCCAACCTCACAAAGCAGAAATATACAAGTGAATTTTACAATATGAAGTAGGCACCAACCTATTAGAGACACCAATCCCCTAATGTATTTGTAGGCACCAACCTACTAGAGACACTAATCCCCAACATAATAATACAAGGGGTAGAACACCAGTCTTACCGAATTACATTGAAAAAGCTTGTGGATCTTCTATATAGCTAAATACATCTCATACTCGTGCCAGAGTTACAACTAAAAATTTTCCACACTGCATATGATCTTTTGATACTAGTGCACACACTAACATGTAAATTTCCCTTTTATATTCACCACCTTCTCTTCAATTTATGCTTGCAACCAAATTTTCTTCACACTGATGTAATTCTACTTCACATTATACATTTGTGCAATAGAGAAATATAAACATGACATTACATTAACACTCTTGTATGTTAGCCATGGATCCACAAATAGCAAGGATGACATAAGGTGGACCTAAATTCAAATTATATGAAATGTGTAACAAGTCAGTCCAAAGTCAATTTTTTTTGCCACCAAAAGAACATGATGAAATGAGCTACCACATGAACCTTAACCAAGTCCTATCTTGACACCACATGCAAGATTTGAATTCTACACATTACTAATAGTTACCACACAGGTCTCAAACATTAACAAGTTGACAGACACGCATAAAGAACCTACTGTCACTTAAATCTTTTTGCATGCTAAATATATCTTGTAGAAACTCTAGAATAAGATATAACTAGTGTAGAAATATCCTCCTTTCAAAATGTAAAGTCAAACTCCATTTTTGAAAGAAATGTTGACCATAATTATATTTCCAAAGAAATCTCTCTGCCTTGAAAAACTAAGCTAAAACATTTTGGTATACACTTTTGGATCAGCTCTAACACTGTGAATAAATGCAATCATGATATTGCAAGCATACAACAGTCACACCAATACTCCTTGGTACTAATAATGTATGCTCCTTGATTTAGTGATATGATTGATATGATAGTAAAATTACTAGCATAGATAGGTATGCAACTACAATGACCTTCTGACATATAACATACTTCTAGAAATATAACTAGTAACATATATTTATACTCATTTCTACAACTCAAAATGATATGACAAAGGAGTATAATGATAATTCATGTATTTTTGCATACATAGCCTTACACCTTTCAAACAATTAACTCCTTTGAAATCAGTCCTCTTACTACATCAATGAAAACATTTGACATTAATGACAACCTTTGTTCAACAATCTCCCCCTTTGTCATTTATGGCAAACAAATTTTTTTTGGGCCACCCATAAAACCAATTGATCACACATGAAGATATTGCTCCCTCTTGGATGATATAGAATTTTGAGTTCACTTTCTCCCCCTTTTGCATTTCCAATACTCTACACAATCTGGAAACTTGTTTCCTAGATAAACTCCCCCCTAGTCCATACTTCACTGCTTCTTAAAGTATTCCACAAGACCACAAATCCTTCTTGCGATAGGGAGATCAAGCTCCCCCTCAACCTATGCTTCATCTTGATTCAAGAGGGGGGAGCAATAACTCCCAACTTCTATTGGAGAAACTCAAATGTCTCCTTAGGAAGTGGTTTTGTGAATATATTTGTTACTTTCTCCTTGGTCTCAACATACTCCAACTTCACCTCCTTTTTTGCAACCTTTTCCCTTAGAAAATGATACTTGATTGCAATATGTTTTGTCCTTGAAAGCATTAATATATTCTTTGACATATTTGTGCACTAGTTTTATCACAAAGAAGGGAAATAGGTTTATCAAACTCAATCTTCATATCCTTTAGGTTCTTTTTCATCCATAATACTTGAGTGGAGCATGAGGTTGTAGCAATTTATTCATCTTCTGTTGTAGATAAGGAAATTGAGTCATGTTTCTTGCTAAACCAGAAAGGAAAGCTCCACCACTTGTGCTCTTCCAGTCATCTATGCTTCCTACCTATAACCTAATTTGCATTTGTGTATGCAATCATAGTGAAATTTTCACTTTGGATACCACAATCCAAAATCTATTGTAGCCTTCAAATATCTAAATATCCTCTTTACTTCTTTGACATGAATTTCCTTAGGTGCTTCCTAAAATATAGCTACCATTCCAACTATCTACAATTTATATGGTCCATATGTTGTCACATACAACAAACTACCAATCATAGATATATACAAGGTTTGGTATGTTGGATCAAATTCATTCTCTTTACTCAGCTTGCATCCTGTAACCATAGGTGTATCCACTAGTTTGCATTCTTCCATCTTGAACTTACTTAGTATCTCCTTTATGTACTTGTTATGGGAAATGAATATTCCTTTGTTTGATTGTGTAATCTGCAACCCAAGAAAGAAAGATAATTCACCTAGCATTGACATTTCAAACTCACTCTACATTTCCTTCTGAAACACCTTGTACATGTCATCATTTCCACCACCAAAAATGATATCATCTACATAGACCACAACTATTAGTAGTTGATCACCTTCTATTTTTATGTATAGATTACTATCTACACTTCCTCTCTAGAACCCTTGTTGTTGCAAGTATCCATCCAACCTTGAATACCAAGCTCTGGGGGCTTGTTTGAGTCCATAAGGGCCTTCTTCAACTTTCAAGCATAATCCAGATTGTCAAAACATTGAAACCCTTCCATTTGTTCAATGTAGACCTCTTCTTCTAGTTGTTGATTCAAAAATGTTGACTTAACATCCATTTGGTATACATTGAAATTCTTGAATGCTGAAAGAGCCAAAAACATCCTAATTTATTCCATTCCTGCTATAAGAAAAAATGTCTCTTCAAAATCTATGCCTTCAACCTGAGCGTATCCTTTGCACACAAGTCTAGCCTTGTTCTGGATCACGTCACTTTCTTCATTTAGCTTGTTTTTGAAAACCCACTTAGTTCTAATCGCATTCTTTCCTTTAGGTCTTGGGACCAATTCCCAAGTTTCATTCTTCTTGATCTGATTTAGCTCTTCCTCCATAGCATCTATCCAACCTTTCTCTTTGCTTGCTTCTTTATAATACTTTGGTTCTATCTTTGATAGTAATGCAAAGTGTACTTGCTCATTTTCCTTCTCAAGTCTCCTTTGGGTCTGAACCCCACTGTCTTTATCTCCTATAAATTGGTCTTCATAATGATCCTTATGAACATATTTTGTTGGAGTTTTTGTAACAACTTTTGAATCTTCATCACTGATGTGGATTGGTTCTTCATCATCTTCTACTTTCAGAGTACTAGTACACTAAATTGTTTCATCAACTCTCACATTTTCACTTTCCACAATCCTCTTTAGTATTTTGTTATAACATCTATATTCTTTATTTTTCAAAGAGTAACCAAGAAAAATACCTTCATCAAATTTGGAATCAAACTTACCCAATTTTTCTTCATCTCGTTTGATGTAGCATTTGCTTCCAAATATCTTGAGATGTCTGACTAAATTCAACCATCCTCTCCATAACTCATGGTTTTTTATCACTCTTGCATTTGATCTGTTTAGGATATATACTGTAGTTTGAACTGATTCTCTCCAGTACATATCTGGTAGATTTTCTTGACACAACATTGTTCTTTCCATCTCCTATATAGTATGATCCTTCCTTTTTGTAACTCTATTTTCTTGCAAAGTCCTAGGAGTAGAAAATTGTCTCTAGATCCCATGCTCTTCATAGAATTTTTCATAATTATCAGAAGTGAATTCTCCACCTCTATCTAATCTCAAAACCTTGATTTTTCTTCTGGTTTCATTCTCTACTAATGCCTTGAATGTCTTAAACTTCTCAAATGCTTCTGACTTCTCTTTTAGAAAAGTAATCCAAGTCATTCTAGTATAATCATCAATGAGCATCATGAAATATTGTCTCCTTGTAGACTCTTTTTCCTCATAGGTCCGCATAGATCTGTATGGATCAAGTCCAATGGTTTTGATGTAGAATACTCCTTAGCAGGAAATATGTTTTCCTTCATGACATGGTTTACAGTTAGTAGATTGAGGCTTCTTAATCTTTGGCATATCCCGAACCATTCCTCCTAAGCTAATCTTTACAATATCATCAAAATTAATATGTCCCAACCTTTTATGCCAAATCCAACTTTCTTCTCTCTGCATAGTAAGATATTTTTTTCCATTCAACTCATTTAGATGATATATGTCACTATATATCTTCCTTACTTCCATAATCAATTATTCAGTACTTGATTTCTTGATTTCACACCCTTCACCAATAAAGGATAGCTTATAATTATCACACATCTAACTTACACTTAAACAATTATGTTTTAGTCCTTCAACATACAAAACATCATGTGCCTTTGTCCTACCACCATCAAGACTCAAAGTACCCTTACCGGTGATTTTGGCAATAGAATTACAAAACCTCCTTCAAATTTCTTGAGATTCGTGAACTTACTTTTATCTCTAGTCATGTTGCTTGAGCATCTGTTGTCTATGATCCACATATTCTTTTCTTTCTGAACATGTAGAGCAATTTGAGAAATCATTAATTTCTATAACTTTTTTTCTTTTGAAATCTTCTTTCATACTTTATCGGATTCATGAATTCTATATTCTAACCCTTTTTTCCTATTTTTGATAGAGGAGGACTACAAAATTACTTTTGCAATTCCTAGCATTATGTCCAAAATTGTTGCATTTGTAGAAAATAATATTAAAATTGAATAGAGGTGTAGAGGTGCAAATGTATTATTTCTAACAAAGTTATTTATTCTTACTCAATATTTTCTATAGTCCACGGCCTTATGACCAAAATTATTGCAATTAAAAGAATAACTGAAAAAGGAATAATTGAACCTGATGTTGTATCCTTGTCTTTCATTCAGAACTTCTTCAATCCTTTTTGCTTCTTCTACCTGGGTCTTTAGTTCAATAATCATATTCTCTATTTTCTCTAGATCCAAATATATCTTTTCTTTAGCCTTCACTTCTTCTGCAATTCTCTTAATCTCTTTTCCAACACATAACAATTCTTCCACAAGATCTACTTCATCTTCATTGTTTTTGGAATCCATTTCTACATCTTCTTCAATAGTTTCAAAATCCATGAATACAACTTTTTCTTTTTCATCTTTGAATATATCTTCATCTTCTTCATCAGTAGAGTAGTCTTCCTCATTGGTTTAGAAACTTTTTTGTTTCCTCTGACCTTTATTCCTTCTCTGAAATGATTTTTTTCCATACTTTTTCTCAAAATTGTTAGAATCCTTATGGGGAAAC
Organism: Sequoia sempervirens; assembly: GCA_007258455.2. NCBI lineage: Eukaryota > Viridiplantae > Streptophyta > Pinopsida > Cupressales > Cupressaceae > Sequoia > Sequoia sempervirens. Next base: position 576,511,063 of record VDFB02281492.1, on the reverse strand, counting down.
TTAGGCATAAAATTTCCTACTTCATCACAATTAAAATACTTAAAAGGTAACTTTCCTTTATACTTACCAGAACCTTTTTGTAGCTTTCTGACAAAATTGGCTTCCTCTAGATCTGATCCAATATCAAAATTTGGATAAAATTGCTTCTTAGATACTCTAAATACCACCTCTTTCCTTATAGAATCCTCACTTTCAAATCTCATTTCAAAAGAAGATAGAATTTCATGCAGTTTAGTAATCTTCAAAACATTCAGACCCTTAGCTTCTTCAATTGCAAAGACTCTAGAACCAAACCTTCTAAGAGACATCTGAGAACCTTTTTCACAACATTCTTTTCTTTCAATTCCTCGCCAAGACCTTAGATAGAGTTGAAAAATTCATCAACCCGAAGCAAGAATGTTACTTTCATCTCCAGGATTTTAAGCTGAGATCTATGAGTTTGTAACTTTGCCTCTTTGACTTTTTCCTCACCTTCATAGATGACATGTAATTTTTCCCATATTTCCTTTGTTATTTTGCACTACATCACTTTCACAAATTCAAAGTTAGTCAATCCACATAAAATAGCATTCCTTTCCTTAGCATTAATTTCACAAGCCCTTTTTCAAGCTTGATCCCTAGGAGGGTTTTTAGGAATCTCATATCTCTATAAAACTAACATCCAAATATCAAGTCTTGTAGCCATCAAGTAGGACTCCATCCTAACTTTCTAGAATGCAAAATTGGATTCGTCAAAGAGAGGTACTTTATTTGTAGAGAATCATTCCTGAGAAACTAAGTCTACCATCCCAAAACTACCTTAAGTTGTTAGGCTTCTTCAAAGGAACTTAGCTTTGATACCAATTGAAGGGAATATAATCTACTAAGGGGGGGTAAATAAGAAGATCTAATCAATTCAAAACTCTTAACTTCAACTCAAAATATCAGATCATGCAACTTGAATATACACTATTAATAATCAATAATTAAGAACACATTCACACAATTGAACACCAAATATACATGGAAACCCAAGATGGGAAAACCATAGTGAGAATAGTTGCTTGGATATACTATCCAAATCTAGCCTCACAAGGCAGAAATATACAAGTCAATTTTACAATATGAAGTAGGAACCAACCTATCAGAGACACCAATCCCCTAATGTACTTGTAGGCACCAACCTACTAGAGACACCAATCCCCAACAGAACAATGCAAGGGGTAGAACACCAATCCTACTGAATTACAAAGAAATAGCTTGTGGATATTCTATATAGCTAAATACATCTTATACTTGTGCCAAAGTTATAGATGAAACTCTTCCACACTACATATGATCTTCTAAGATTGGTGCACACACTAAAATACAACTCTCCCTTTTATATTCACCACCTTCTCTTCAATTTATACCTGTGACCAACTTTTCTTCACACTAATGTAATTTTACTTTACATTATGCATTTGTGCAATAGAGAAATATATACATGACATTGTATTAACACTCTTCTATGTTATCCAGGGATCTACAAATAGCTAGGATGACATAAGGTGGACCTAAATTAAAATTACATGAAATATGTAACAAGTTTTTCCACCAAAATAATATGATTCCATGTGCTACCATAGGAACCTTAACTAGGTACAATCTTGACACCACATACAAGATTTGAATTTTACACACTACTAATTATTATCGCACAGGTCTCAAACACAAGTAGGTTGACAAACAAGCACAAAGAACCTTCTATCACTTCAATCTTTTTGCATGCTGAACATATCCTCTGAAAACTCTAGAATAAGGTATAACTAGTGTAGAAATAATCTCCTTTCAAATCATAGAGCTGAACTCCATTTCTAAAAGAAATACTAACCATAATTGTATTGCTAGAGAAATCTCTCTACCCTAAAAAAATTAGCTGAAACATTTTGGTATAGACTTCAGAATCACCTCTAACACTATGAATAGATGCAAGCATGATATTGCAAGCATAAAATAGTCACACCAACACTCCTCATTACTAATAATATATTTTCCTTGATTTAGTGATATAATTGATATAACAATACAATTACCAACATTGACCTTCTAACATACAACATACTTCTAGAAATATAACTAGTAACATATATTTCTACAAATCTCTTCAACTCAAAATGATATGATAGGGGAATATAATGAAAATTCAAGTACTGTTGCATACACAACCTTACACCTTTCACATAGTGAAATCCATTGATATAAATCCTCTTACTACATCAATGAAAACCTTTTTTCAACAATCTCCTCCTTTTTCATTGATGGAAAACAATAAAATGTTGGGCCACCCATAAAACCAGTTAATCACACATGAAGACATTTATCCCCCTTGGAAGACATAGCATTTTGAGTTCACTTTCTCCCCCTTTGACATCAATGACAAAGGTCAACACTCCCCCTTTTTCATTTTTGGTACTCTACACAATCCAAAAACTTGTTTCCCAGATAGACTCCCCCTAAGTCCATGCTTCACTTCTTCTAAAATTATTCTGCAAGACCACACAACCTTCTTGTGGTAGGGAGACCAAGCTCCCCCTCAACCTATGCTTCATCTTGATTCAAGAGGAGGGAGAAATAACTCCTATATTTTGTTGGAGAAACTCAAATGTCTCCTTAGGAAGTGGTTTTGTGAATATGCCTACTACTTTCTCGTTGGTCTCAACTTACTCCAACTTCACCTCCTTTTTTGCAACCTTTTTCCCTTAGAAAATGATACTTGATTGCATTATGTTTTGTCCTTGAATGCATTACTAGATTCTTTGAGATATTTATGGCACTAATTTTATCAAAAAAAATGGAAATAGGTTCATCAAACTCAATATTTATCTCCTTCAGGTTATGTTTCATCCACAGTACCTGAGTGCAACATGAGGTTGTAGCAATGTGTCATGCTTCTATTGTAAATAAGAAAATTGAGTCCTATTTCTTACTAAACCAGAACATCCAACTATCGCCAAGAAATAAAGCTCCACCACTTGTGCTCTTTTGGTCATCTATGCTTCATGCCCAATCTACATCTATGGATGCAGTCAAAGTGAAATTTTCACTTTGGATACCACAGTCCAAAATCCATTGCAACCTTCAAATATTTGAATATGCAAGTGAATTTTAGAATATGAAGTAGGCACCAACCTATCAAAGACACAAATCCCCTACTGTATTTGTAGGCACCAATCTACTAGAGATACCAATCCCCAACAAAACAATACAAGGGGTAGAACACTAGTCCTACCAAATTGTAGAGATAAAGCTTGTGGATCTTCTATATAGTTGAATGCATCTCATACTCGTTCCAAAGTTACATTTGACACTCTTTCACACTATATATGATTTTTTGATACTAGTGCACACACTAAAATTCAACTCTCCCTTTTATATTCACCACCTTCTCTTAAATTTACACCTACAAACAACTTTTATTCGCATTGGTGTAATTCTACTTCACATTATGCATTTGTGCAATTGATAAATATATACTTGGCATTGCATTAACACTCTTTTATGTCGTCCAGGGATTTGCAAATAGCTAGGATGACATAAGGTGGACCTAAATTCAAATTACATGAAATTTGTAACAAGTCGGTCCAAAATAAAATTTTGTTGCTACCAAAAGAATATGATGCCATGCACTACCACGAGAACTTTAACTAGGTCCTATCTTGAAACCACATGAAATAATTGAATTCCACATGCAACTAGTCATTATCACACAGATCTCAAACAATAACAGGTTGACAAACAGGCATAGGGAACCTTTTGTCACTTCAATATTTTTGCATGTTGAACATATCCTCTGAAAAGTCTAGAATAAGATATAACTAGTGTAGACATACTTTCCTTTCAAACTACACAACCGAACTCCATTTCTGAAAGAAATGCTGACCATAATTGTATTGCTAGAGAAATCTCTTTGCCTTGAAAAACTAAGCTGAAACATTTCGGTACAAACTTTTGGATCATCTCTAACATTGTGAATAGATGCAAGCATGATATTGCAAGAATACATCAGTCACACCAACACTCCTCAGTAGTAATAATGTATGTTCCTTGATTTAGTGATATATTGATATGATAGTACAATTACCAACATAGATTAGTATGTAACCACACTAACCTTTTGAAATACAACATACTTTTGAAAATATAACTAGTAACATATATTTCAGCAAATCTTTGCAACTCAAAATGATATGAGAGGGGAATATAATGACAATTCAAGTATTGTTGCATACATATCCTTACACATTTCACATAGTGAACTCCTTTTACATCAGTCCTCTTACTATATCAATGACAACCTTCGTTCAATAGTGTTCATGGTTGCCCCTTTTACTAGAGGTCACTTAAGTGACCTTGCCACTAAAACCTATGTTGCCCAAGCTACCATCTTGGTCATGTGAGTGTAGAGGAGGATATTTTCTACCCTCGAGTCTCAAGACAAGAAGATCCTACAAGGAGAAAATGGTCCTCAACTACCTCAAGGAACAAAGCTTAGGTGACAAGATAAAATGATGAGAGTTCTAGAAATGAAATGTGTAGGTCATAGAGGTCTTTTGGATAGACTAACGAAATCTCAACCAAGGATGAGAGTGTGGCACATGGACATCCTTCTGGTGAATTGACATCTTTTATTGACCAGAAACCAAGAATTTCACACAAAATAGTAAGATAACTACTACTATTCTGATACTAAGAACTCTTGACATATAGGAAAATAACAAAGAATAAAAGAGAATAAAGTAATGAAAACTATAAGGAATGTAAATGATGAAATGAGAGAAGAAGAGAAAGAAAATGCTCACAATGAACGAAGATGAAGTCTCCAAAAAAGAAATATCTTCAACCCCTACACACATAAGACCGAGAGAAAATATTGAGGCTATTTAGGGGCTTGCCATAGTCAAACCCATTTCAATGTTTCCACGTCCATAGACAACTAGATAGATACATAGATAGATAAAAATATAAAAATACAAGATTATTAAATGCATAGACAAGGGATGTGATAAATCTCAATATGTTCCAAGACAAATAGATATACCTGCAAGGCTTGAGGAAGCCAAAGATGTTGGTGTAATTAATTATTAATTACACTTAGCATAAGTTTACTTAGGATTTATTTAATTCCTAAGTTACAGGTTTTCATCTTTATCTTATCGAGCTATCTTGTTGCTCAAGATAAGATTAGGTTGTTATATCTTTTCTTTTATAAAGCAAATTATCTCTTGTATTATTTGGTCTTTTCGAATATATCAAATTGCATGTTTTTATGCAAAGCTTCTGCTTTTTCGTTTTCCTCTTCTGTGGAAGGTCTATTTTGGTTTGCAATCAGATCTTGGTTTTCTAACATGGTATCAGAGCCTCGATTCGCAGCTTAGGATAGAGCAGAGTCCCTCGAGGGTTTCAATCCTTGAGCAGCATTATGCAACATCTTGGATCAGATCTAGGTTTTCGTTGGATTCAGAGCGCTGGAAAAAGTCAGAAATGGCTTTTATTTCATTGATTTTCATCACTGTTTGCTAGATCTGAGGGTTGTAAGATCGGTGATTTTCTGATAGATCCGGGGGTCGCCTGATTTTCAGAGCACTTTGGGCCCAAACGGACCTTGGCGTTGGATTCGCATGCCAAAAACCCCTATTTCCATATAAAATTTGTCCAGTTGGAAAAATCGTCCGGAGAGGCAAAAATTTTTTACCCGAGGGTTGTACGGCCCCTAGGCACGCATTCTGATGCATAGATTTCGAGAAAAACTCAAAAAAACTATTAAAAAATCAAAAAATTGTTTGATTTTTGGCGCCGCCCGTTTTGATGGGTTCCGCCACCCGGTGGCCACTAGGCAGCCGCCGGTGCACCACCGCCGCTGATGGCTTCCCCCTGCAGCTCTGCCAGGTTATTCCGCCAACCCTTGAGGGCTTAACACATAGCAACAGGGTCTTATGGGTGACCAGCACCCACGCGCCAACCCCCGGCCAGACCTTCAGCCCCTGCGGTGGTCACGTGGGTGACCAGGGGCCACGCCCAGCACCCTGCACTTCAGCCCCTGGTCCACCCAGGCGACTAGGGGCCTTATTTTTTTAGCCCCTGAGGGCTTCACATGGCTGAATCAAACAATTTTTGAGCACTTTCACGGAAACGATCATAACTTTCTCATACGACGTCATTTTTTTGCAAACGAGATATCGCCAGAAAGATGTTTCTGAGCTCTACGCAATGGTGTAGGTGTGGTTTTTTGGTTTTTCTTTTTTGATGCCTTTTTCTACCTCGGAAGTCAGATGTTTCCTTTTTCACTCCGGGAGAGGTATCTTTTGACTCGCTTATCCGTTTTTCATGATTTTCGCGGCGTCGGAAAGCTGGTTTTGGCTTCTATGCAGATCTGAGGTCACTTTTAGAAAATGTGTAACTTATTTTAGGCATGCATTCATTTTTTGTTTCGTGCTCTAGGTTTGCATTTTCACATATGTTTCTGTACTTTTGCATTATCTCCTTATGCAATCATTGGTTATTGTAATAATGAACTGATATAAAGTTCCAGTAAGGGGGGTTCTTGCATCCATCTTTCATTTTGGTGACAAATCACATGAGTTTGTCTGGTTTCCTGTTGTCTCCTTCTAGCTTCTTTCTTGCTTAACTGGACACATTGTTGGTTTGCTTCGGTTCACACTTCACATTGGGATTTTACAGTTCTTGATCCGCATTGGTTCAAATCTTTCTCAGTTTGAGGGCCATGGTTTTATGGTTAATGTTCCAGAATCTTGATGGTACTCGTCCTATGGGCAGTTTTAGTTTCAGTTTGGCATTGGCTTTGTGAGACACAACTTCTAGATTTGTCATCATTATGGGTCCATTCATCTTTTCATCTACTGTTGCTTACAGATTCCAGAGTTGATCCATTATGTGAGTTTCCACTGTTCCTTAGCATTGGGTCTGCTGTTGCATTTGTGATTCTGATTAGTATTTTGCAAACATAACTATCTTTCCTTGCTTGCCAGATTTGGGGTTCCAGTGTTGCTTCATCAGAGTTCTTCCAGTGCTTCTTCGCAGTAGTTCATCTCTCTGAAGGGGGGTTTCCCACTGGGTTTTCTCTCTCTTTGCATTTGTACATGAGTACCTAATTAGGCCTTGTTGTCGGGACTCATATTTGCATAATAATCTACTTCTCCCTAAGTTGCACTTATGGGGGGGTGTTGGTGTAATTAATTATTAATTACACTTAGCATAAGTTTACTTAGGATTTATTTAATTCCTAAGTTATAGGTTTTCATCTTTATCTTATCGAGCTATCTTGTTGCTCAAGATAAGATTAGGTTGTTGCATATTTTCTTTTATAAAGCAAATTATCTCTCGTATTATTTGGTACTTTGAATATATCAAATTGCATGTTTTTATGCAAAGCTTCTACGTTTGCGTTTTCCTCCTCTGTGGAAGGTCTATTCTGGTTTGCAATCAGATCTTGGTTTCTAACAAAAGAGAGTGAAAGAAAGAGAGAGCTATGAGAGCCAAGAGAGCTATAGAGAACATTGTGAGAGCCTGAGATCACTGTAGCAAGCTGTGCAAGCTTGAGAAAGAGAAAAGAGAGTGAGAGAGAATATCCAAGAGAGAGTAATAGAAGTAAAAATATATAATTTAAAGAGAGAAAAGGAGGTAAAAGGAGATTCATGAGCCATTACAAGGCGTCCTAAGCCCTTTCCACCAACCAAGGTAGGTGATGAGTGGAAAAACACTGAGAAATGATCGTTTGAATGTTAAAATGTCATGGGACACTATTGTAGTGCATGGACATTTGTGTGGTGCACTAGTGTCTAGATAAATCACACAAAAAATGGTGGTAAATAAGGAAAACACAAGGTTAATGCAAAATTGACGTACAAAGGTAGCTGCTAAAAAGGGGTCTTGATCATCCTACAGGGAAAAAGGATGGTGCAAGTGCTAAGATGAGCCTACACAAATGTTAAGGGAGTGGAAACTAAAGTGGATAAAAAAGAGTAGGTGAAATTGCAAGGGTATGCAATTTTTGACACTACAGTAAGAAGCTCTCTTGACCATCCCTATTAGTAGGACTAAAGGATTTGATCATTTAGAGGACAATTTTTCCTATTCACAAAATTATTAATATTTACTTATTTTTGGCTAATTTTTCAAAAAATTCTATTAGATTTTTATGAGTTTTTATATTTTTACAACTTTTCATTTTTTTATTTTCTATTTTTAATGATTTTGTAAGGCCCGACTTAGAATTTCTTTCTCATAGGACACCTACATATAGCATAATAGAACCTTTAATAGGCATAGCATATGGATTCCTTGGATGTTTTTTCCATTACAAACTATGCCATACTCTAGCAAGCTAGACTAGCTAGAGTAACACAAAAATTGATCATTATCATGCACCTATTATGACATTCTCACATATTGGGATATTGAATAGATTTTTTGGGCTTCCTTCTAATTCTAAAGAGTGGAACATCACTCTCACAATATTTACCACATACTTGGCATTCTCCTCAAAACGAAGTGAATTTTATTTCTTAAGAGAGATTTAAAGTGAGATAGACTAGCCTGAGAAACCATCCTAGGATTTATTCACCCTATCATAGGATTGGAATTTAACAAAGAAAAGATGGATTAAAAAGGTCATCCTCATTTTCTTATTAATAAAATTCCTTATCAAGATTACTTGTATCTTCTTGTTGCTCCCAATATTTTGTTGATATTGGCATTGATATACTTTCCTCATCCTCATAAAAAATCAAGTTCATTAAACAAGATTGTCAACAATTCATCTTCATCACCTTTCTCTTTATTAGTATTCTCATTTTCCTCTTGCAATAGGTCTGATTTTTTATTTTTATATCATATGAGGGTTCACCAATAGAAAATTTATCTTCTTTTGAATCAAACACCTTCTTATGCTCACCAAACTATCTATCTTTCCAAACAATATGTCCACCTTGGAAAAGATAAATAGTGCTTGGACAAGAAGATTTATTTGGAAGAGAAACTTGGAGAGTTTGTTGAGTTTCTTGAGGGAAGATAGGCTTTTGAGAAGGTTGCTCTTATGGAGTAATAGGCTGAGTTTTCATAGGTATAGGTTCTTGCAATGAAAGAGTACCTCTAAAACATGGAATTTTGAAATAAGGCTTGGGAGAGACTAGTTTAGAGTCTCGTATAATTCTTTCCTCCATAGCTTCCAAACGTTTTATTTGTTCTTCTAGAAATAATATCTTTTGCAATAATTTCCTCACGCTGTCTTCATTGTGCCTCCATCTCTTGTAGGTGAAGATAATATTGAAGCAAGCTTCTTGTATTACAAATTATACTTTTTCTCCCTAGTAATAGCCTCCAACTATTCTTGAATATTCATCACTATATCTTTTATATTTTTTGGTATATTAGGGTTGAATAAAAGGATACACGTGCTAATTTAGCATAAAAGTGGATTCTTGAGGTTGATTAAAATCATATGTAGGTTACCAAGAAGGATGATTAGGGATGGGAGGGTAGTATACATAAAGTCTTATATCAAAATATGAGTATAGCTATTTAAGCTATCCCCTGCTCCCCTAGTCCTCTCTATCAACAGAGGGTTGGCGTGATGATGATCCTCTTGATGGTAGCTGATGTCCACTTGAGGGACCCTGTCCTCCTAACTAACTAGCCAAACCTTCCACTGACCTGCTAGGTCCCATGGTGCTCCTATATGAGGACACCAATTGTCTCCTATGAGTTCGAAATTGCATGAGGTATAGAGTCCAATAGTAGGAGAGCTCATCTTGAATTTATCTCAAATCTTGAGTATATCATGTAAGGAGAATGATCTCCCCTAGGGACTGAGCTACAACCTCTAACTACTGTTGGTACAGAGTCTCCTGAGCTAATTGAATCTCTAACTGCTCACAATGTGCTACCTCTACATCTCGCTCATGTGTCCTTTGATCTAGCTGCCCTTGGAGTAGATCCTGTTCTTGGTGAGCCTGATCACACTCCTACTGAGCTTGATCCCTCTCTTGTGTGAGGACATGTGCCCTCTGATCATCTTTCCTTGGCACCGTGGCCACTTGAAACTGATGAGGCTAAACTTGTGGTTGAACCTAAGGATATACCTACCATGGCACCTATCCTGAAACCTATCCCAACACCTAAACCCATCCTCGACCACCTCAACCTCTATGCCTCTGACCACCTGCACCCCTTCCTGTCAGATCAATCAACATGAAGTGTCTATGAACCATGAACCATGCATCATACCCTAGTGTGGTCCCAGGGTCATCTGGAACTTTGGCACAAACCCATGGCACTAGAACCAAGATGTCAAAATCTACAATAGACATCTGTGGAAGCATTTTCTGACCCCACTCCCTGATCTCTCAATGGGTGTGTGTGAAGTGGCCAACATATTCATCAATGGGGACATCCTATTGCTCCTCGATTTATTATAGTACCATCTCTAGTAGGTACCTCTCTATCATGTGTGGATCCCAGTCTAAGAGCCATCAAGTTTGTTGTGTGTATGAAAGTTGCTCCTAGTAATCATCCCAAGCCTCTACACCCAACCAGGGCCTCCATCTTAAGTCTATCAGGTCATCAATAACTCATCTCCAGTGAGCTACACTGGCATGACCCATATGATGATGTGTGAAAATGATGTCGTAACCAAATGAGAATGGCTCTCCTGCTAGATGATCACAGTGAATATCTCCAATAGTCTTGAGAATGGAAATATGCTCCCACACCTAGATGTACAATAAAGTAGAGCCTATTGAAATGCTAGTAGCATCCATGTACACCACCTAGTGCATATCATTGTATAAATGGGTCAAGATGCATAGACCCCAAGAAAAAGTAGCACCTTCATCAATCATCCTCTCCAATACTCTACCCCAGCCTATGTTGAATAGTCTACACCTATGGTTCGAAACAAGTCATCCCAAGGTGATGCACACAACAACAAGAGTCACATCTGGAACTCTACCTTCATATGGGTACAAATATACCTATCCATCTTCCAAGTGAAGATGATCATCATCCAGAACCCTCTCCAAAGTTGCACAGTGTAGGGTAGCCTCATATACCACTCGCTTGCCATAAATTGGCACTCCTAAGATGCACCACATGTACTCTAAGGTAACTAGGGCCTCACTAGTAGGAAGGTGAAAGTTAGACTTCTGTGAATGTCATCACTCAATTAGCATGGGGATAATGACACACTGAGCTCATACATCAGACATGTAAGTAATATGGAATAATCTAACCACATGCAGGAACTCAATCTCCTCATAGCAGAAGTTATCTATCCTCTCCATGATCTATGGCTGATGCTCTCTAGAAAGGAGTGGAAAATAAATGACCTACAAGCATGACACTCATAATGTCAATGTTCTAAAAAGTTTACAAAAATCCAAGTTGGAAAAGCTTAAAGAACAAAAGTGAGCCTTTTTACAAAGGTGTCACACTTTCATCCAAGCAAAAGCATGGAATTTTAGCAAAAGCATCACACTGGAATAAAAAGCAAAAGTGTCAAAATTTTGTCCAACATAGAGAGCCGAACCAGTCAATAGCATCACTTTTTAATAAAAGCATCACACAATGTTCTAACAATCAATGCTACTATTTATCCCCAATGATTTTGTCCAAAGCACCAATTTTTTGAACAAAAGCATTGAAATCGTGTTATGCAAGTGCCAAAAAAACTTCAACGTATTTGTTGGTCCTACTTCTAGCCTACATTTTGCTATCTAAAAATACATGCAAAGCAAGTTTTTCGGGGTACATACTGATGGTCCTATGTAGACTGGCTACTGGAACTCTTAGACTTGATTTGCATGATGTAAAAGAAGCACTCTATGTGCCATAGCATCAGGTGCTCCATAAGGAATCTAATCCAAATCTCTCTAAGCTCTTTGATTTCTCTAAAGAAAAGTGTGCAAATGAGCCTAAAATTCACCCAAACTCACACATATGCACTATCAAACCTAGGGGTTTATCCTTGTAGCTCATTTTTCTCATTCCTATCAAGCTATGGTCACTTTATTAGGGTCATAGGACTTATTTTTTCATCCTCTATGCAATCGAACCACTCATGTTGCTTTGTTGTGAGCTCAACCCAAAAGTCATTTTTCCTGCCCAATAACTTGAGGGGGCAATACACCATCATTCCTTCGTCTGTTGGGGAATAGTGGGGCATCAAGAAAAAATAGAAATTTTTTAAATTTCAATCTGAGTAATATCAATTCTTCGAAGTAGCACAATAGGTTCCTCGCTTCAAAGAGGGGAAAAATGTAGACACCTAAAAATGTCTTGAGTATATCACATTGAGCCTTCACCTATTAACACCATTTCTCTCCTAATTCACCTATTTTCACCTATTTAATTAAATAATACCAATTATTTAGTTAAATTCACTATTTTCTCCTATTAATTGAATAATTAATTTTATTTGATTAATTCATCCTTCACACTAATTTTTCTTCCCTTTTGATTAAATAATTCCTAATTGTTTAATTAAAGTTTCTAATTCTTCCACTTGCACAATTAAATAATTTCCTAAATTGTTTAATTCACCAATATTTCCTCCAATCATTCAAAGAATATTCTCATGGAATATTCCCCTTTTCAAATTCAAATTTCTCCCTCCACGTGGAAATATCTCCCACATGCTTCCTAAAATCAAGGGATTTTTTATTCTCTCAAGCATTTTGGACCTTTGATTGAATTCTTGATCCATGCCATTATAAATTATCAACCCTTGATCCAATATTTGGTCCATGTCTTTATTTATAATCTAATTTCCTCCATTGATTAGCTAATCCAATCCTCACCATTGATTCAATTCAAAAAATACATAAATACTTCCTATTTTACATGAATTATCATTCACAACCATTGAGAGCATCCTTACTATACTAGAATTCATACTCATCCTTGAGCTTTTAAGAATTTGTGGATCCCCATTCTCATCCTTCACCAAGGTTTTGTATCACCCTCAACAATGAATAAGGTAATTTGAGAAATCCAACATTCAACCCTCACTCAATTGCACTCAATCCACAATGGGATTGTTGGTTTTCATCTTTAATTAGTTTCATTATGCTTTAATTGATGTTTAATGCTTTGGAATGAATCCTTCTTAAGGTTGTAGGCTTAATTTCATTGAATATGGCTTTAACTTGGTCAATTATCTTTCCTAATTAGTTCAATTTAGTTGTATTTGATCATGTTAAATCACCATATGACAAAAACAATAAGCAATTTTCAAGGTTGGGATCTTTGTTTTCTAGGAAGAAAAAGAAAAGATAGTCTAGAGACAAGCTAAGGAGATATCCACCAAGGGAAGAATTTATCTTTTGATGAGCATGGATGAGGATATCAAAATGAATATTCAAAGTGAAGCTGAAGATGCTAAAAAGAAAATCATTGATGAATTGAAAAGTGAAGTTGATGTGGTTGCAGAGCATGATACTGATGTTGAAATGGATGTACAAGTGCCTCCAGATGAACAAGAAGAAGGTGTCTCCAATTAGCAAATGGAGCAAGATGTCTTTGGTATGGAGATGGATAAGGATAAGGATAAGGAGAAAGAAGAAGAAAAGAAGGATATGGAGAAGGATGTTGAAGAAGGAAGCTCAAAAAAATCATACTTTTCCTTGGTAGATTCAATCAAAGAGTTTTTGGCTCAAGAAATGCAAATCCAACTAGTAGTGACTTTGTAGTTACTACATGTTCCTACTTTTTATGGACAAGTGAACTTGTCCATAATGTCTTCCTTGCACAATTTGAAGCTTGGAGACATACTTCACTCCACATTAAGACAAGAGCTACTACAACAACAAGTGGAGAGTGCATATGTGTTGGAAGAAGCAATAAAGTTGTTGGAAAAGAAGTTGTCGGAAGAAAAAATGGATTCCTCATTGTCCCCCACACAACAGATGAAGCAACTAATGGAGTCTTTTGAGACTTACTCATCTCATCTGGAGAAGAAGGCAGAGAAAAAGATCAATGAGAAGAGAATGAATGATGCCACCAAGAAATCTGACAACACATTGGCCAAATTGCAAACATGTATCATAGATATTCAGAAGTTCTTGGAGGAATCCAAGGTTCTATAAGTTTTATGTATGAAGTGGCCAAATACAACCAAGAGAATTAAGGATCAGATTAATTCCATTGAAATGTAGATCACTAATGTGACTGCAATATATAATCCAATACAAGATGGCAATGGTGCCATAAGGGCACAAGTGGAAAGCCTGCACTCCCAAATACAACAATTGCAAGATCAAATGGATCAATTCAAAGGTTAGGTAAAATAGTTGAGAGAAGTATTAAGCCTAAGGTTGGATTCACTTAAAAATATTCTTGAAAAAAGAAAATGGGGTATCTTAGAAATACCAGGCACTAGCTTCTTTGGAAGATGCAAAAGATACATTTTTGCAGTTGTATTCTCAGGTCCAGACCCTAACTGCTACTAAGAAGCAATAGGATAGAATCTTGGCTTAGCTCAAGAATATTTATAAGGGAATTTTTCCATCATCAAAGTGATTTGTGACTAACTTTTTCATGTAAGATATTTTCTTTTTGTTGTTGAGTGTATATATGCAGAGTAAATATAAGGATATTTGTGTTGATGAAGTATCCGAACTTCATCCTAGAGGGAGTAAAAATTTTATAGATTAAGGGGGAGCTTGTAGAGTTTTTCTTGTACAGAGAAGGTTTTTCTGCCCTTTTCCCTTGATGTCTAAGGGGGAGAGAGATATGTGCACCTAAGGGGGATTGTTTGTACACATTTTTATTTTTTCCATCAATGACAAAGGGGGATATTATTGCATCTTGATAAGATTGGTTGTTATTTATGTCAAATGTGTGTTGAAGTTTGTATATGCTCCAGAGATAGTCAATGTGCAAAGATATCAATTGGTACAAGTCAACATTGCAGTATATGGAAGAGCGGTGATCAACCTGATGTCTAAGTGTGATGTAGAGGTGGGTACACATGTTCTAATGCGTTTACAATATGTTTACATTGACATATTTCTAGTTTGGTGTACAACACTTCAAGAAAAGTAGCATAAAATGTGTCTAAGGAATTCACAATACATATCCTAAGACAATGACAATTTTTTGGTTTGCATCCTTCCGTAGAGCAATATTTAGTCGTCTGAATCTAAAGATAATTTGATAGAGATGTGAAGTTTTTATATAAAATATTTCAAGGCATTACACCTTCTACAATGAAAGTTAGAAGTGACAAAGTTTCAGTATGTACTCTAGCAGAGTAAAGTAATGATGAAGGCTTGTTGGAATGCCCTACATTCCTCTGATTGTGATGATTTGATCATGTGTTGTTTTGTACATTCTTAGTGATGTCTAGTGCATTCTATATTGGATATTTAAGTGGTTTGGTACTCCACAAGTTCATATTTTAAGTGACAATATGTTGTAGTTGGTTCTAGATGCCTATTCTTTATCAAAACATATGTTTGTTTGCTTACACTAGTAGAAGATTATACAAAATAGTTGTATCAATTTGTGTGGACCTTCTACATTTCTCAAAGTATCTCAAGTTTGAAGTGCATGCAAATGTTTCTTATTTCCAGCACCACACAATTGTTTCAAGTCGGCTTATGGAGATATTCTTTTGTTGTGGCTGAATTGAGTGTGTTGGTGATGTGCACCACAAGTTTATGGTTATGCGGAGTTCAAGGAGTGTTTTTAGATGTTGTATGAGTCATTATGATTCATCTGGAAGAATTGTAAATAATGTCTTATCATTTTTGTATACCACCAATGAAGATGTAGGCTAACATGTTACAAGTTTTATATTCCTTATTTGTGGATGACCAAATTTGTATTTTGCAAACGTGTGGATGATATATATATATATAAGATCAAATATTTGAAGATGATAATGGAGGTGTGTGAAGATGTATAAGTGCATGAGTAGAGTGTGACAAGTTCCACTACAGACCTAATGTGTAGAATTTTTAACTATCAATGGTTGTGTTGTCATGAAGGATTGCACCCTGAATGCTAAGCTTTAAAGATCGGAAATCCTATGCAACATGGGGACATCCTTAGGCATGTGGGTTGCTTAAAAAAAGGATGAACCTCTAGATTACGGGTTGGTTCCCTTTGAAAAATTCCTACAAACTACTGAAATTGATGGGAAAAGGGATAGAAGAACTCAAATGAAAAGATTACTAACCCTAGGAGGTGATGCACCAATTTTGTTAAACTCTATTAGTTGCTCTAAACTCACAATTTGATTCAAACAAAGATGTTTTTTTGGAAATCAAGATTGCACCCTTAGTCAAGCTGAGCTTGGCTATCCTATTGTAACATGGAAATGCTCTCTGATTTGTGGTTCAATCAATGAGTGAGAGCGAATCTCTAGAGAGGGTTGGTTCCCTCTAGTAAAAAATCTAATCTAAAGAATTTCATGGGAAAAGGGGAGAAGGAAAAACTAGAAAAGTAAATCATGTAGCCTAAGATGATTAACCAGAAATTCAGTGGTCTAAAAACTTAGTACTCACAACAATCTCTTTTAAAACTTTGATCTCACAATCCCAACCTAAAAATACCTAATTCATCAATAATTTGCACAAAGGCTCAATAATGGAACACAAAATGCAACCTGAACTAAAATAGACTTCCTAAAACAAAATTCACAACACCAAGACATAAAGAGGATTCAACTCTTGAATCACAGTTAACATCAATTGATATCATAAACTTTGAACAAGAAAATGGGAAGGAGAAGCCTATTGTTTTATTGAAAATGAAGTAGCACAATATCAAATATGATTCAAAGAAGTTTACAAGTCTCTCTGTAATGCATATGAGAGCCAGAAACAAAATTATAAACCCCGAGAAATTAAAAGTTTCTCAAACTTATAGCCATCAAGTGACATCAATGGTGAGAATAGAAAAATCAGGCCATCTGCATCTTAGAATGGCAACCTTTCAATTTTAGAGCTCAAGAAAAAATCTTGGAAAATAGTGCCAAAAATATACTCCAAACTACCTTAAAAAGATGGAAACTTTCCATCTCTAAAGGATCAATCCAAAAATCCTCAAAATCAAGTGCAAACAACTCAAGAACAAAAAATAGAAAGTCTAGCTTGTCACCTCCTTTTCCAATTTGCCCAAGAACTCAACTCTAAATGGAAATTTTTGATGTCAACTCAAGTGAACTATTTAATTGCATTTAAATAAAAATTAATTAAGCAATTTATATAAGCATTGCTTCATTAGTGTTTTACAACTTTGCAGTTTCTAAATTACAAAGATAGAAAGCCTGATTGCATTTGATTTTTACAATTTATCTCCAAATACTCTGATTTTTGCAATTTGATTTTGATCAATTTTATTTTTGCAATAGAAATAAAACTTTGATACTTGAAAAAATCAAACCAATACACTGGGACTCTATATATCTAATTTTTCTATAAAAAATCATAAAAAATTTAAGGCCCCCTACCACATATAGTGACTCAAACTCACAAAGAAACCCTAAAATGTTTAATACTTAGGAAAAATTTGAAGGGCCTAAGGTCATTGTACCTTGATTGCATTAAAATTTCTCCAAGCTCCTAAGAGGCTCTTTTAAAATGGACTAGGCACATATGAGCATAGTTTTGATTTTCTATAAAAATCAAAGAAAAGGCTAAGGTAACGGGTTTCGGCCTAGGCAACATTTGAGGCAAGGTATTAACAAAGCATTTGAGATTTAAAAGAATGTGATAAGAATCACATTCAACTTAGGCATGGGGAAAACCCCAACCACAAAACTGATTTCAAACACACATTTTGGCTACATTTTTCATCGGCCAAGTTGAAGGAAGAAGGCATTTGCTGGGCGCCACCATGGACATTAGGGTTTGGAGCCTTGGAGCTCGATTATTCACCATTTTTTAGTGCTACTCTTGTCGATTCACCTCTGCATTCAATGGTAAGATGTTTGTCACTATTTTTTAATCTTTTGACTTCATTCTGGAAGGGAAATTGGGCCTCTAGGCCGCGACTATCACTGTGGTTTTGATGCATTCTTGTGTTTTTTATTGTGTTGACCACTCTATCATTTGTTTTGGCCACCATGAGAGATTATGTTTGAGCTTCTTCGAGAGCTTTGGTCATGGGATTGCACTGGTTTTCTCACTTAGCCATGGTAAGCTCTCCTTCTCCATTTTTAAAAGCATTTCCTTCTTAAATAAAAGCTCAACTTGAGCTTTTCTCACAAAAATAATGGAGCTCTATGAAATAAATTTGAGTTCTCATTGTGTAGACCACGACCATTAGCTTTGATTTCTTCATTTTTTGAGAGATCTAATGCTAGTATAAGCTTGAATCTTTGTTGTTTCCTCTTGTACTTGCATTTTGAGACAAAACCCTAAGTGGGTATGTGATTTGTGAAGAGAGAAACTCTCCTAGGCCATGACCATTTGCTCCATTATCTTCACTTTACACTGGCATGGTCCACTAGTCACAAGCTTAAAACACTTGGTTTGCTCTGTATTTCTGTTTAGAACACAATACCCTAAATGGGTATCATCATTTATGAGAGAAAATTAACTCACAAGTCGTGGCCATGAGAGTTCAGTTGAGTGCATTTGACACTTGTTTATGAGCTCGAGCTTCCTTTATTTCTGGATTTTGAAGCATTTTAATGTAAACCAGTGTGGATTCTCTCTTAAAAGCTTGAACTAGGCATTTTTTACTTGTTTCATTTTGAAAACCCTAGCTCACTATTCTGAAAAGAAAATGACTTCATTTTCCATTCTTATTGACTATGGTTGTCACTCTAGCTTCACTAAAAGGAAACAATGATTTTCATTTCTAGTTCAGATACATGTTATTGTAATTTCACTTTCTTGTTCTCTCAATCACTTAACTTAGAAATCATTTTTTAATGGAACAAACCATCCTATTCTTTGCACTATTTATGTCTCTCCACATGATGCACATACTGTTAGCAATATTTTTCTTTCAATTCTTGCTTTAAGTGCATAGATTCAATGAAGCTCCACTTAATTGATGCTTTCTAGTTACTTATCAAAACATGCTTTCTATTCCATGCAATTTCAATTTACTGTTTAGCTTTATTTTGACAATGTCATTTGCACATACTCTTGTCAAATGGAAACACACAAAAGCTCCTTTTGTTTCTTCAAATACATTGTAAATGAATGATTCTATTTCACTTACTTTCCTTGTCAAGCTACACTCATCCATCATGGGGTTCTCTATAGATCATTTGCTACTCATTATCACACATTCTATGCACTTGAATGCTTCAGAAAATGCATTTCCAGCTCCACTTTTACAACAGTTTTATGAAACTATGCAATGAGATGCTCCTTTACATTTGTAGTATCAAAAGTACTAAAAAAAGCTTAAGTTTTTTGCAAAATTACCTTCATTAATGATGTTGCTTCATATTGCACTCAACTCAAACACTTAGTGTAGTGCATTTCAGTTCATCAGTGCTCCTTTTACTTCACTTATTGACTCTCATGCTTTACTTTCAGCCAATTGTCACTTTGTTTCTTGATGGAGACAACCTTTCCTCTGTACTCTTGATGCATTTTTATCTCCTAGACACCAAATGTTGGCATGAAATTTTGATTTATGCATAGAAGATTTTGAAATACAACACCATGATGAAGGTGTTTTGAAGCTTCTCAAATTGCTTCAGTTGCCATTGATGCCTTGTAAACAAGACATTATGTATTCCTGTTCACTGTCTCATTCCATGATGATGCACTTAATGGTGATTCACTTGAGCAACTCATCATCTATGATCTTCAACTCATTGCACCTTCAGACTTGATTGTCCTAGATGATCACTTGCTTGAGCTCTTATGACACTTTGATGCATTCCTTCAAATCCATATCTCTTTTGAGCAATATTGAATTGTTTATTTTCTCAACCCCTCCATGGAATGTTGAGGGGTAGCATGCCGAGCTCAACCATTGTGGGAGCCCATTTTACACAAAATGCTATAAAATATTAAAAAAAAATCAGCAACATGGCTTTTCCTATACCTGCACAAGAAACAAACAGTGTTGGATTAAAACAATGAATTCAGAAGTTTCTTATGATGTTTCCTCCTTGGTATTCTCTTGCACACTTTTTTTCTACGGTCCATTGATTCAATGCATCATACAAAGTGTTCTACATTACTGTTGATGGATCATGTAGAAGGGTTCATAGTTAGAGCTCTAACAAAAATTTATAATCACTTGCAGGTTCACATGGAGCACAAAGCAAGGAAGGATGCACAACTTTGAAGGCAACTCGAAGGCACAACCAGGAAATGACGATTATGTTCTTTCTTACATGCTCTTCTCCTTTTATCTTCAGTAGTGTAGTGTACTCCTTATGATTCATTGTTTCAACTACTCCCACAGCTTGTGTGGGACACTTGATTCTCATTTTTACTCCAATGAATACAAAACAACATTTGTGTAATTATTGTTCCATCTTGTACTTCTCTTTTGCAACAATTGAATGAAACATTGTGTAATAAACAGCTGAATACATAATGAGGTACTTTATTTTACACTTCATGCAATATTAAATGTTGTAAATAATAAATGGCAACTGAAACACATTGCATTTTATTTCAAACTCAAAACTCAAATTATGCAATGATTTAAATAACTACAAAAATAACTGAAACATTTCACCTTAAAATGAATTTGAAATAACCATCTCTGTCAATTTGAGTTGTGGTGAAAAATTGATAACACTTTTGGCAACCTCTGCTAGATGCTTGCCTGCTAAGCATTGGGCCAGTTGGCTTATGTATATCCATTGGGCATGGAGTCAATTCTGCCCTTCTAAAACTCAAAAGTTCTAAAAAAAATCTGAAACTTGCAACTCCAAACAGCAATAGAAACCAAAACAAAACAAACAAAAGTAAACCAACAAGGCCCTAGTGGCCAAAAAAAACAATGTGCGGAAGCACTTATGGAAAAGAACAACCACTGAAATGAAATGTGCTTAAAGTACTTATTAGCAACAACACTACTTTTAACCTAGACTAACCAGTGAAGACGATTTTCTAAACAAAACCATTAATTGGTTTTGAAAAATAGCTTCCCCTATTGACCAACTAAGGGTGCTTTGCATGCTTGTAAATCCACAAAAAGATGTGGAGAAAAATAAAATATCCACCAATTTGTTGTGGCACCTTCCCAAAGAGGAAAAAGTAGTCACTTACCCACCAATATTGGCTTGTGAACCTGTGGTGATCAAGTAAGCAAGTGGAATGATTGTGCTTAAAGTGATATCTCCCTTGATGTTCTGGATCAGTATTGTCATGGGGTTGCTCCTCATTGGATTCCACCCATCGATTCCTAATAGGGAATCCTCTAGAAGGTTGTGGGCTAGATGGAAAACAACTCAAGTGATCAAAAGGAAAAGCATCACCTTCATCCGTAACTGAAACACCAGCCTCAAGCTCCTCTATGCAACAGAAAGGAAGCTCCTCCAACCAGCCAAGATCAGGTAGATCAGCTTTATGAAAAATTTCTTGACGTTTGGCCTCTTCTTCCAAAATTTTTAGTTGTACGCTTTCCCTATAGTCCTTCAACCGATCAGTTTCATCTTGTTCCACCGCAAACGGGGCAAGTTCAGAGACTTATCTCACTTTGTTGTCCTCATCATTTACTTGATCTCCACAATAATTCAGTAGAGCAACAAGCTCTCTACAAGCTAGACAACCAGGATCCTGACACTCAAGAATTGAGATGTCTTGGAAGGACTGAATTTATTCAATCAATCCTCTTAACTTCTCTTCAAGAGAAACCTCCTCCAATGCTTTCATGTTAGCTTCACCTTTACCAATTGACTCTTCAACCATCACCCCTCTTTGCTCTATCTAATCCATGCCTTCAATGTCCCGATTATACTCCATTTTAGGCATGTTGTCTAGCATACCACAGTCTCAAACCTCCACAACAACGCTGTCCTCCTTCATTTGTTCATGAATCAGTTTTCTCTCAATGTGGTTTTTGTGCTCTTTCTCATCACAACTTGGAAATTTTGTTAGCTCACACATATTTTCTTCATCAATAGGAACAAAATGTTATCTACTAGAGTTGCACCCTAACTAAGCTACAAGATTTAACAAGTTAAGCTGCAAGACTTAGCCCTCTAGAGAAAACATTGAATCGCTCCTAGGTTATGGGTCACCTAAAACTTGAAGTGAATCTCCAGATGAGGCTAGCTCCTAGCTGGTTATCACCTAAAACTACTATTTTTTGTAGAGGAAAAGGGAGAAGGAAAGCTTAAAATGAAAACTCAAACCAAAATGAAGGGTGATTCACCAAACTGACAAGGGCTATGATGATTCAAACTTGCATACACTTGGCCACTAATGATAGAGCTAAACTGCACAACTTATATTTGTGAGTTCATACATAAATATTTCAAAAGAAGGTTTGAATGGATTAACACTTAAAGAGGAAAAGTAACTTTCACAATATAAATATACATGCAACTTTTAAACACAACTTGTAACCTGCACAAACATACTTTTGCAGAAAAGGCATAAAAATATGAGACAAAACTTCAAGGAGATTAAGATACCTCACAAGTAGCTTGATAAATCATTCAATAATGCACAAATACTACAATAATAAGGATGCAAAACTTGAAAATCAGTAGAATCCAAGGCATTGTTTGTATTTCATTCTCCCAAATGAGTTAGAAAGTATGCTCAAGTCTGAGAAAGGACTACAAAATAACTAAATCCAGAAACTGCATTCTATGAACTAACTCCCGAAATGAGTTAAAATGGGAATATATCTCTCAATCCCAAGCAATTGATCCAAAATAGGAACCACCAACTAACTTGGGTCGGATCCCTCAAAAAATCCTAAAATTAAGCCACTAGATTCCCTCCAAAATGGATTCCAATGTGTGGAAAAAGGTAGGTTTGACCATGCCAAGTATCTAGGCATACAAAACCACCCCTAGATTCCCTCCATATTCTCCAACAAGATGAATAAAATATCCTACATGCACGACACATGTTTACCAACTGCAAATAACTCCCCTAGATGCTTGCAAATCATAAATTCAAGCATATTTCAAATCTCCCTTCATCATGTGTTGAAAGCTCAAGCATTTTATTTTGCATTAAAGTAAAATTTAAGCTTAAGTGATTTATAAAATATCACTAAGGTAAATGTTTTACATTTCAAAAATAATGCCAAATTTTAAGAGGGACAAAACTTGGCCATATGAGAGTCAATATAGCATAAGTAAAAAGACTTAGAATTTACAAAGCATAAGAGAAGAATGAGTTTATAAAAACTCCTAAGACATTGAAACACACCAAGGTATATTGAGGCCATGAATTAATATTTAAATTTCTAAAAAATAAAAATGAAAAGGAAAAAACCTTATTCATTTGTCAGCAAAAGTCAGGGTTATGAAACCCTAAAGCAAACCATTCACTTCACTTTTCATTTTGCTATGTAACTTTCTGGAGACCTCCTTTCTGCCGCCATAGGGTTTCAAACCAAGAGGATTTATGTAGGTTTCATGGTGGTTTTCCATAGGAAATTGACAACAAAGCCTTGAGTAAGCTCTTTTTTTACCATTTAATTACTTTTCTCATCAAGATTTGCAGATAAAAATGCTCCATTCAAGCCCGAAATCAAGAAAAGAATGATCATTTTGTCTTTCTATGCATTTTCTTCATCTTTTCCTGTTCATTTTTTTAAAACTCATAGGTATTTAAAGAAATCTATGTATTTTTCATTGTTCATTTCTTAGCTGAGAGGCTAAAACACCTACAGACCGTGGTTCTTATAGTCTACATTTCACTCTTTTGAAATTTTATTGAAAACTTGAAACTCTTTTTCCTTTTGTATTTGTGATTTTTAAGCAAAACTCAAATGAGTTCGAATGAATGTGATGAAATATGTGTTCTCACTTGTAGATTTAATTTCCCTCACTCTCCTCAATAGTCGCGGCCATATTCCTCACTGTAGGCACAAGAGACATCATTTTCATCAATGGCCGACCCTGTAGAAGATTATTTTGGGCTTGAAACAATAAAACCCCAAATGGGTTTGTGAGTATTGTAAAAATAAACCCTATTCTTATAGATTGCGTTTCTCTTTTGTTTAAATCTTCTACATTTGATATATGAGGGAAAAACCCAAGTGGGTTTTCATGCTTTGGCAAGAAAAATAGTATTCTGGGCCGCAGGCATATTCTCCTTCAGGTATTTTGTTTGAGGTTTTGGGTTTACACAAACCCACGCCGCCATTTATTTCTCACTGGTACATTTTTTTTCCTCACAATAAAAATAGCCATGGATTGGGTCCCTGCTCATATGCTCGATGCCCTTTTTGTTTAATTCATAGTTAGCTAATGCACTAAAATGAATGAAATACTACTTTTTCATTTTCAGAATCTCTCTTCATAGGTTCTCAAGAGTTTTTCGCTATATTTTGACCATACTGGATCTTTATTTCAACTACAGATAATTGAGGTTATGTATTATCAATGAGGTTTTGAAACCTATCTTTGCATTTGGAAACTCCATTCAATGTTGTTTTGATATGTCACGACCTCATTAGACATGATGTCATTATCTCCATCTGCTACAAGCATTGTTCCTTTAATGGCCATCATTTAACTATAACTTGTGATGTTATCTACAGTTTATATGTGATCATGTTCATAATGCATACACTCCACTATTTCAGTTCTCACATGCTTTCATTTCATTACTTTACGCTTGTGGAATCTCAATCTCTTTATGTTTTGATCATTGGCCAAAAATTGTAAATGGGATTTATTTGTAGAATGGTCACTGAGCTTACCATACCATACTATTGCTCATGATTGTACTTCATGGAGAGACTGTCTTTTGGTCTCACTTTCCTTAACATGCTGCCATACTAGATCACCATGATGACTCTACATATAGGTTGGTTTCTCATTTGATTTTTGAAATATAAGACAAAAATTCATTTGGCCTGCATCTTGATAGCTTATGATACAATCTACCAAGTTAATCCTTTATATCAAGTCCTATATGCAAAGGAAAAGATACTCACTATCCCCTGGCCTTGAAAAATTCCCCTTGTTGTTCTAGAACTGTATGATTACTTTCCTTGATCATTCACCTTTATACTGTACTTTTCCATGCATTTACATTAATGCAACCTTTCATGCCAGCTATCTATGCATTCGTGAGATGACTATCCTTTAAAAACATTGTCTCTTCATTTCAATGATGCCAATGACATTATCTTCTTTTAACCTATAGGAAGTCTTGTACAAAGGCTTACGCTACCCTTCATGATGAACACTATGCACAACTTTCCAATATAGAGCCTCCTCACTCTACCATAAGATAGATGCTAAAATAGATGCCAATATGATTATCCTTTCACTGTAGCATCATCTTGTTGTTTTGCCTTGTGTCTATCATGCCCTATTCCCTGTCAAAACACTATAGTGCTAGCAAGATTTCTCATGATTGTCATTTGGAGTCTCATATTGACCTTTCATGCCATTTTGCTGACATGATTGTTCTACAGCTCATGATAGCTGCAGATAGCTCTTTGTTGTTTTTTCATTCACATAATGGCTA
Source organism: Sequoia sempervirens (assembly GCA_007258455.2). Taxonomy (NCBI): domain Eukaryota; kingdom Viridiplantae; phylum Streptophyta; class Pinopsida; order Cupressales; family Cupressaceae; genus Sequoia; species Sequoia sempervirens. The sequence continues at coordinate 576,485,429 of VDFB02281492.1, read as the reverse complement.
CCACATATTTGTTTTATGCTATTCTTTAATAGATTAGCACATCAACTCATCCTTTATGTTTTACTTAGAAAACACGTGACTTAAGCTAGTGCAAAACTCACTGCTATAGCTAATGTATGTTTGTCTTAGTAAACATAAAGAGATGAACTTTCCATATTAACAAAAATGCATCAAGAATAATAATATAAAATTGATCAATAATTTCATTTTTCATGAAAAACCCTAAAGATCCTTCAAAATGCAATGCTAATTTCCTTATGGTTTGCTTGTTGGCAATCATTGTGAACTCTTAACAGGGTGAACATATATAGATTGTACTACCTTTGTCAAAGGACTGAACCTTCTGAATGAACTTGTTGTCTTATGATCCCTTCACTCTTTTTTGAGCAAATACTTGTTTAGCCTTCTAAGACACTGTAATTCCATTAAGCATACATTATTGTTTATACCAGTGGATACAAGGACTTCACTGTTATGAACAATAAAATGAATCCTTGATTGCATTACATGGTCATGGAAATCTTAACAAGCCTATCTCATCAAAGCACAAAATGAAAGCACATTGGGCTCAAACCTTGTGGGAGCCACATTTAATCCCACGTGCTTTAATTAGATGAATTACAACAACAACATTATTTTTCCTATACCTGCATAGGAAACAAACATGTTAGAAAAAATATGTGCAGATGACAGATGTGTTTGATAATGCTCCTTGTTTTCTTTGGATATCAGTTGTAAGTTGTTTCTTTTAATGCACATGGTTGATCAATTTATATGTTTATAGAGGTATGTGCATATAGTGACTATAGAATTTTCATTGCTCTAACAACATTCTCTCTCACAAATGCAGGCAACTAGGAGCAACAAGGAAGCAAAAATTGGAGCAGGACAAGCATAAGACTAAAGACAATGTGAGGCAACTCAACTAGAGCCAGTCATTCAGACAATGACTGGTCTTCTTTCCATATATGTGCATGCTTTTATTATTATATTTGTAAATGTGTATTCTTTTCATTCATTTACATTCAAAGAGCCAGTCTCGTGGCTTGTGTGAGACAAAAGAAATTTACATTATCAATAAAGACTATGTTTTCTTTGAAAAGATTTGTGCAATTTTATCCTATGTTACATGCAATTGCATACTGTATTATGGTAGAATAGTCTTCTGATTTATTTATGCACACGAAATGTGTAGGAGTTGAGAAATTACAATGCCATAGGAGCCCAGTGATCTCTGCAAGCTGAGAAAACCTATTACAGGGAGAATCAAAGAGAAGCAACAAGAACACAGTAAAATTGCTCAAAAAGATGGAGCTCTGTATTCAACAATCTATAAAAAAGAATTATTACAAAAGAAGAGTTTTCAACCACATATAGGTCAAAAATCCCTAAAAGGAAAACACATTTAATAATTAATATAATTATTAAATGTCTTATTATGCAAACTAAGGTGAAATGTTAAGAAGGAGATAAAGGTAATTAACATGATTAAATTTAAACCTTTACTCTAACACCCCCCCTTAAGATGAGCAAAAGTGCAGCTACAAACATATGAAAGAAAGCAAAGGTAACTACAATGCATGAAAGTAAACTTGGGTCCCGACAACAAGGCTAGATAAGGTACCCAATTACAACCAAATCTTTGTAAAGTGGAGAAATAGAGAAAACCTCATGGGAAAAACTCTACTCCTAAAAGAGAAAAAAGCATGCTAAAAAAACATGAAAGAAGGAAGGAATGCCTCACTGAGACCCCCCAAGGAAAAATTCCTTCACCCTAAGCATGGAGCGCAACTGAAGATAGTGCGGCGATGCCAAAGGTTTAGTGAAGATGTCTGCAACCTGCTCCTCTGTAGGAATGTACTCCAAGATGAGAGAACCATCCTGAATCAACTGCCTGATGAAGTGCATGTGGATTTCAATGTGCTTAGTCCGCTGATGCTCCACTGGGTTGCGAGAAATATGAATGGCACTCTGATTGTCACACCAAAGTATAGTGGGACTATCAGGAGGAAACCCAAACTCTATCATCAACTGTTGAAGCCATAAAACCTCCTGACTAGCTAACACTGCTCCTCGATACTCAGCCTCTGTAGATGATAATGCAATAGCAAACTGCTTCTTGCAAGACCATGTAATAGGACCAGAACCAAGGCAAAAAACAAAGCCAGAAGTAGACTTTCGTTCATCGACATCACCAGCCCAATCTGAGTCAGTAAAGCCAACAATGTGAGGGGATCTTGATGTGTAGTGAATGCCATAATGAGTGGTGCCCCGAATGTACCTCAAAATACGTTTGGCTGCTTGCCAATGACTCTCATGTGGATCATGTGAGAATCGAGAGACAAGGCCAACCGCAAAGGAAAGATCAGGACGTGAGTGTGTCAGGTACAACAAACTGCCAACCAACTGTCTATATAGAGTAGTATCCACGGAAGAAGTAGTACAAGTGGAAGACAAGACAACACCTGACTGAAAAGGTGTGGGGGCAGGCTTGCAATCAAGCATGCCAAAGCGCTAGAGCATATTAAGAGCATACTTCTGCTGAAATAAGGAAATCCCATCCGAAGACTGAATAACCTGCAGGCCCAAATAATAGTGCAAAAGTCCAAGATCTGTCATCTCAAACCGCTCCATCAAAGCTCGCTGAACATCCTGAATCATGGAAGATGAGCTACCTGTAATGATGAGATCATCGACATATAGCACAAGAATCAAAAGATCACCCTCCTGACGCAAAATGACACTGTGTGATCAGAATGGCAACGTGTGAAGTGAGTGGAAAGCAAAAAAGAGTCCATCTTCTCATACCAAGCCCGAGGGGCTTGTTTGAGACCATACAATGAATGCCGAGTCTGCAAACCAAAGAAGTGTCCTGCACAAATCCCTGAGGCTGCTCCATATAGATCTCCTCATGTAGGTCACCATGCAAGAAGGCACTCTTCATATCCATCTGAAACACTGACCATCCCTATGAAGCTGCAAGTGAAATTACAAAGCGAATAGAATTCATCTTAAACAGGGGGCAAAGGTCTCGGAGTAATCAATACCCTCCACCTAAGAAAAACCCTTCGCAACAAGACAGAGCCTTATACTTATCAATAGAACCATCTGCAACATACTTGGTACGGTACAGCCACTTGCACCGAACCAACTTTCTTCCCTTAGGAAGAGGACAAAGATCCCAAGTATGATTCTTCATCAAAGAAGAATACTCCTCATCCATAACAGTATCCCACTCAAGGTGACCTGTCACCTCTGAAAACTTTTGAGGATCATCCAAAATGGCATGACTCAAAAGACTAGAACTAGATGTCTGAGCACGAGTGCGACGAGTATCTGAAGGATCACCTGCCAAAGAACCAGCTGCATCAGCAGGTGACACGGGCCCACCTAGGCAAAGACGGAGCACTGGTGGTGGTGGAGATGGTGGATCATCATCTACATCATCCTCAAGAGATAAGTAATCCTCAAGTGATGAAGAGGGAGGAGTAGGCAATGAGGGAGAAGCTGGTGATGGAGAATCCATCTGAGGATAGCGCTCATCAAACTGGACATCTCGCTGAAACAAGACCTCTTTGGAATTAGGATCAAACAACCTGTACGCCTTAACATCCTCACAATAGCCAACAAATATGAGTGGTCGGCTCTTCCTCTCCATGGCTTTCCTCTGAGCATCAGGAATAAATGCCCAAGCCTCACTACCAAAAACTCAGAATGTAGAAACATCAGGCTTGACATGGGTCCAAGCCTCCTCAGGAGTCATATGTCGCAATGCCTTATGAGGCATCTGATTTTGAATATAATTTGCACAATTGATTGCCTCAGCCCAGAAGGAAGAACTCATAGCTTGAGACTGTATCATACAATTTTCCATCTCCCGTAAGGTTCTGTTCTTTCTCTCAGCGACACCATTCTGCTGAGGGGTGTAAGGGACCGTAAACTGATGCTGTAAACCATGCTTAGTGCAGAAATCTGTAAAATCCTGATTAACATATTCCCCCCCATTATCTGTGCGTATCCTCCCGATAGAAAGTCCAAATTGCTTCTCCACAAATGTCTTAAAAATCCTAAATGAGTCAAAGACATCAGACTTGTACTTAAGAAAGTACACCCATGTACGTCTGGAGAAGTCATCAATAAAGGTGAGCACATAGTGGGCCCCTGAAAAAGGAGTTGGAAAGGACATAAGATCACTGTGTACCAACTCTAGGGGTGCCCTAGCACGAGTGGCTCGACCCTTCGGAAAAGGATCTCGATGATCTTTGCCAAGAACACAACCTCGACATACACCATCAGTACAAGAAATATGTGGGAGCCCAATCAAAATTGCCTGAGTACTCATCTGCTGTAAATATCTGTAATTGACATGGCCAAAACACTCATGCCAAAGCCTACTCACTGAATCTGCATGTGCGATAAGAGAAGAACCAACAGTGCCTAAACTCTCAAAGCCATCAAATCTGTATAAGCGTGATGCAGAATCCACACTCCCAGTAGCCACAACCAAGTTAGGATCATGAAGGTCTCGAATAACCACATCATGTGGTGAGAACTCAACTGTCTTACTAGAGACAGAGTGGAAAATCTGATAAATAGATAGAAGGTTTGTCAAAATTTCAGGAACCAGAAGCACATCCTGAAGACAACCACCATCCAATGAAACAATACCTGAACCCTGAACTGAAAGTTGTGCGGAGTCACCAACTGCAATCTGTGAAGTAGCACTATGAGCAAGTGCAGTGACTAAATCCTGTGAGTGTGAGATATGGTGCGAAGCACCAGAGTCAATAATCCATGTGGATCCTGAAGATGAGGCGCGTGAAGAAAGAGCATGACCTTTCCCCGTGGATGGAGAAGGAGGCTGAGGTGAGGAAATATGATGCTACTGCATGGCTTCCTCCAAAGCCTCTAATCGTTTCCAACACCTGGAAACAGGATGTCCTTCCTTGCCACAGAAACTACAAGGATCACCTGGATTCTTCTTAGTCTTGGAGGAAGACTCACCAGACTTAGAAGATTTACCCTGTTTAGGATTGGATTGTGGTTTTGAATTTGTTTTAGGTGGTGGCTTGGAGGAACTCTCATTGCCAACTGAATCGGTCTTCGGCTTCTGTTTTTTCTTGTGTTTCCCTTGGGATGGCTGAGCAACCAATGCTTTATTCTTTGATCCAGGAAGAGTATCCAACTGTGTGAGCTTGGCCTGCTCTCGTGTCAATCGATCACAAAATACCTCAAGAGAAGGCATGGTAAAATGTGGACCCAAAGCATCCATGGTGGAATAGAAGGTAGAAGAGAAAATCTGAAAGGATCCTCGAAGCTTGGATAGAATCAGGTAAATGCACTCTATATCTGTTTTGTTTTTACCACAACCCTATAACAAAGATCTGAGAGATTTGAATTTCATCAAGAAATCCTCAATAGAAGGAAAGGAATCAGGTACCAAAGTGGTCAATTCTGCCTCAATCTGAAGTGCTCGGAACTGATTAATGGTGCCAAAAAGTGTTTCAAACTTCAACCACATAGCTCGAGGAGTTGCACAAACCTCGAGATGAAAAAGAAGACTGTCTGAAACATGCAAGGATAACAACCCCATGGCCTCATCCATTCTGTTCCTGTGCTGAAAGATCTCAAATTGACGTTGCAACTGAGGTTGAACATCATCCAAACATGACCATAAACCTTTGGACATGAGAATTCTTGTCATCTGTGCCTTCCAGGTATGATAATTGTGTGGGGAAAGACGCTCAACCGAAGAAGAGTTGCCATTAAACCCTGCACCTGTGCTGCTTGTTTTTTTTATTATTATGTGATCTTTCAGAATAGACAGAAGATGCAGAAGGGTTTGATTGTTTTGAGAGTTTTGGTGTTCTAGTTTTCTGATGGAAAATACAGAAAGCAAGAAAAAACACCCCCCCACAATACAAGAACCCAAACCCCAGTACAATTTTTAAAGCTAAAAAGCTTGAGAAAGCAAAAAATGCTTCAGACAAAATTCTGTGTACTTGGTAAATTTTTGATGAAAAAAAAGTTATTTTTGGAAAGAGCATGAGAAGAGCTTTCCAACGCATACTCGTTTTCAAAAAACGGAGTCCGTTTGCAGAAGTTATGGCTCCGGGAGTGCGAAAAGCTTCATTTGACTTTGACTGCAAAAAACGGCAACCAAACTAGAATTTTTTAAAAAAATCCTTCACCATCAGATCAGGCTCGGAGTTAGCTTTCCAACGCCTCTTTCTATTCAAAAAACGGAGCTAAAAAGCCCGAGTTATACCCATTTGACTGAAGGAAGCTCCAAAAGATCTCAAATCCAAAGCCCTCGGCTTAAAATCAAACCCCGGTCACCGGGCGAACGGGGGCTGAAAGTACTGGGTGGCGGAGCTTACCAGCGGAGGGCGCTTATGCGTGGAGATCCGCTGCAAAGCGGCTTGGCGGAGATCCGCGAGATTAGCGCAGATTGGCGCAGATGCCCAGGGTGTGTGCGGCGGAATCACTGCCGTGGCATGCGGTATCATTGGCGCGTACGGCCTTGGGCCGTAGCGGCCGACACACCCAGAATTTATAATCGCATAATTTGACCGAAATAAAAACTGTTTTTTAATTTTTTTTAAATTTTTCACACGTTTTTTTCTGGAAATACGAGCCCTGAGGCCGTACGGCCTTGGGGCCTAAATTTTTTTGCCTCCTGGTGCAACTGTGCTCAAATAGGGCATGCCATATATGAAAATATGGGTTTTTGGGCGCTCTGAATCCAACCGTGAGGTCTGTTTGAGCCAAAAATGCACCCAATGAAAGTAGTACGCCAGATCCAAACAAAAAACCTCTGAAACCCCAGATCTGCTTCCAATGCAAAATTTCTCAAAACAAGAACAGGTAGCTGTAGATCTGAAGCTCTGATACCATGTAGGTGTTGAGAAATTACAACGCCATAGGAGCCCAGTGATCTCTGCAAGCTGAGAAAACCTATTACAGGGAGAATCAAAGAGAAGCAACAAGAACACAATAAAATTGCTCAAAAAGATGGAGCTCTGTATTCAACAATCTGTAAAAAAGAATTATTACAAAAGAAGAGTTTTCAACCACATATAGGTCAAAAATCCCTAAAAGGAAAACACATTTAATAATTAATATAATTATTAAATGTCTTATTATGCAAACTAAGGTGAAATGTTAAGAAGGAGATAAAGGTAATTAACATGATTAAATTTAAACCTTTACTCTAACAAAATGTAATATAGCAAAAAAATGTACCTATCTTCCCATTTGTAATCACTTAAGCTCAACCTACTTGAGCTAATAGCAAAAACGGGTAACAATTTTGGCAACATTCGCTATATGTTTTCCTGTTAAACATTAAGACTAGTTGCCTAGGCTATCCATTAGGCACAAAGTCACTCATAAACCCAAAACAGATCTGAAAGCAACTTTATTCAATGCTGAAACCTAGCAGAAATAACTCAAGACACCTTGGAAAATTATTGAAAATAAAACTACAAAAGGGAAACTACCTAACTGTACTAAAAAGCACTTAGGGAATCTGAAAACATCAACTAAACTAAGGTTCATCAACACTTATTGAAAGAAAAAACTCCTAAAATAGCATATGTAATGCAAATCAAACCTCAAAATAACGTTTGAGGTGTATCCCATTGACTGGGATAGGAAAAATTTCTCCATCCATCTTTGATAACTGGAATGCATTGTGCTCCTTGCACTGTGTGATAACAAATGAGACAACTCAAAAGTTATCAAACTTAGTGTGCTTTCCTGGCCTGCTTTTCAACTCATCCCATTTGAGTACAACATCACCCTCTCTGAATACTCTAGGATTTTCCTTCTTATCAAAGACTCTCTTTGTTTGGAGTTGATGGTACTCCAAGGACTTCATTGCTTTATTTCTTCTTTCTTCTAGCTCCATGATCTGAGCATACCTAACTGCCATTGGGTCCTACTCCTCAAACATTTATATTTAATGCATAATATCAAGAGCTGGAAGTTCTACAGACAAAGGCAATCTTGCCTCCTTACCATAAACTAGTACATATGGAGAATTCCCAATGGACTGTTTGGGAGTTATTCTATCTGCCCATAAAGTAGATTTCAGATTGGTGTTCCAAGTTCTCTGATTATCCTCCATTATCCTTTTGATGATTCTCATCAGGTTCTTATTTTTTGTTTTGGCCAAACCATTACCTTGAGGGTAATATTTTGATTATGTATTCAAGTATATGCCATTCCTAATAGCCCAATCACTCACTCCGAGTCCCACAAATTCTAAGGCATTATCTAAAATGATTGACTTAGGAACCCCAAATCTGGTTACTATATCATCATAAAAATTCAAAATAGCATTTTCATTGGCTTCTTTCAAAGCCATTGCTTCAGTCCACCTTGTAAAATAATCAGTTGCAGTGAGTACCCATCTATGACCTGCACTAGAAGGTGGGTTTATGGGTCTTATAAAATCAATTCCCCATTTCATAAAGGGTTGTTCCACTTGAATTGGCTGCAAAGGTAAAGTTGGAAACCTTTCTTTTCCTTCAAAAATTGCACTCTTAGCACATTTGCTTGCCCATGCATGGGTATCTTTAAACATGCGTGGCCAATAGTAGCCAACTCTCATTATCTTTCATCTAGTTTTTCTTGGGGAAAAATGACCCCCTACAGTTCCATCATGGAACTCATGAAGCACTTTTTCTACCTTATCTTGATCAATACATCTTAACAACACACTGTTAAGGTCTTTTTTGAAAAGAACATTGTCAACCAGTACATAAGGAATAGACTGCAATCTGAAGTATCTTCTCTTTTCCTTGTCTAAACCTGGTGGAAACTCACGAGTCTGGAAGAAGTGAGTCATGTCATGTACCCAACTTGCACCCAATGTAGGTGCAGTATTTTGATCCTGATCATTAGTGACTAAAACAACCTTTGGTTTTGTTTTCCCTTCATTTTTAGATCCTGTAGCTAGCTATTCACACAATCCCTTCCCTCTTACGAGCTTAGTAACCTTAATATCTATATCATATTACATAGCTTTCGTGATCCAGCTAGCCCTATTTTGATTCAAGTCCTTGCTCAACAAAAACTCCTTCACACTTGGGTGGGAAAACATTAAATGTATCTTATTGTTGGAAATCAAAAGCTTAATTTTTTTCAAACTTTTGATTACAGCTAGAACATGTTTCTCCACAAACATATACCTTTGTTCGTAATCTGCCAATCCTTGGCTAAAAAAAGCAATGTGCTATTCTAAGCCATCATTATTCTGTTGTACCAACATTGCAGAAATAGAATCGATGCTACCAAAAGCATACAGAATAAAGTCTTTTTAAAAATCTGGGTTTACCAATGTAGGAGCTATTGATAAAGCCTCCTTAATAGCTTCAAATTTGTGCTTGGCCTCCCTAGTCCAGCTGAAACTTGCATTTTTCCTTAACATAGTAGTTAATGGACTCAAAAGGTTTGTAACATCTGGATTAAACCTTCTTAAGATATTAATTATGCCAAGGAAGCTTTGCAACCCCTTTTTATGATTGGGTAAAGGTAGCTCTAAAATGGCTTTCACTATGTCAGGATCAATGGTGATCCCTTGTTTTGACACTATATGTCCTATCAGTTTTCCTTCATAAACAAAAAAGATACTCTTTTTGGGATTGAGGGATATTCCATATTCTCTAAAACTTTCAAACACTTGTTTTAAATGTAGCAAATGTTCATCAACATTTTTAGAGAATATTGTTACATCATCTAGATAAATGAGTGCAATTTAATTAATTAAACCTTGAAATTCCATGTCCATAGCCCTTTGAAAAGTGGCTCCAATGTTGGATAGGCCAAAAGGAATTCTCTTGTAGGCCATAGTGCCCCATTTTGTGGTAAATTCAGTCTTGTATTGGTCTTCTTCTTTGACCAATACCTGTTTATAGCCAGAATAACCATCAAGCAGAGAGAATCTCTCTGAACCAACAACTACTTGAAGGATCTGCTCCATAGAGGGCAGTGGGTAATGATCTTTCAAAGAAGCTCTATTAAGGTCTCTAAAGTCCACACAGAGCCTAATCTCCCCAATTTTCTTTCTAACCAGAACAAGGTTAGAAACCTAGGAGGTATGTTTGATTGGGAAAATAATACCTCCAACTAGCTTGGTTAACTCCTTAATCATAAGAGGCTCAAGTTTTGGGTTTAAGGGCCTCTGTTTTTGTCTTACAAGCTTTGCATTAGGTTCTAATTCTATTGTATGTTGAGCAATTCTAGGATCAAATCCTTTCAAATCTGAGTATTCCCATGCAAAAACATCATGAAATTCTTGACATAAAGCAACAAAGGCCTACCTACCTAATTGTGAATAGATTTTTCCTATTTTAAGGAGCTTACCTTTAAAAATCTCCAACTCTTCATAATGCTCCTCTTTAATTTGAATGCTGGTTTTATTCCTTTTAAGTTGATCATCAGTGTTGAAGATGGATTCCAATGTGACTAGTCCCCTAGGCAACTTATTAGTTTTCAGCTAGATAATTTGATCCTCATATTGTTGCTTAAGCTTCTCTTGGTTTACAACAGTAAACTCATCTTCTTCAAGAAGAAAGCTCAAAACTTGCTCATCATTTTCAAAGAATTGCCAGTGAACATTATTGTCAGGAATAGAGGGCCTAACAGCCACCTTAAGATATTGTTGTACCTTCTCTTTTCTAATCTCATTGGGTATGTCAAATTGAGCACCTATTGCAGCTAGCATATATGTATGCTTGTTTTGATTTTTAGGAATAGAAATAAGATTAAAATCATTGAACTCCTCTATCATATCCCAAACTCTATTCCTATAGGACCTCAAAGTATCATTTTTAGTAAAATTTAATCCTCTCACATTGTTGACAATCAACTCACTCTCCCCAAATACGTGCAAGCAACTTATTCCTCTTTGTCATTCCCATTCCAGGCCTTGAAATAGACCTTCATACTCAGTAGTGTTGTTGGAACAAGAAAAAGAAAATCTGAAAGCAACATAGTATTTATCACCTTGTGGAGATACCAACATTGCACCCCCACCAACTCCATTTTTGCTTCTGGAGCCATCAAAGTACATTTTCCACAGCTCATCCTGCTGTTGTAACTGTTGTTCTACCTTTTTTTCAAGATTTGGCATCTCTGTTTCTAGTTCATGCAGCACATAAACACCCAAACTAGCCTCCTGAATGCATTCATTGGGATTTTCCACAATAGTTTTTGCTGCCTACTCATTTAACATCACCTCTCGTACACTTTCAGCTTGTAGTTCTTGAGCGACAACAAGCTCACTGTCTTCAAAAACAACAAACATTAACTGCACTTGGTACACAGGTTCAATATGATCCTTTGCAAGTGACTCAGATTTTATTGTCACTTTTGTCCCATACCTAGTCCTAAAAAGCATGTGAGACTAATCAGAGGATAGATAACCTCCTATTTTAGCTATGAAATCCCTTGAAAAACATAGGGAAAAAAATGGAGGTAAATCAATGACAAAGACATCCTAAGGGATTGAAAATTTTGGACAGGCATGTAATGTGAGACCTAAGTCCTTAATAACACCCATAGTGTTAACTACTATCTCGTCTAATTGGAGTACTCCCTTTTCAAGGGGCTAGTATTTCAATCCTAATTGGTCTGCAATCTTTGTTAGCATGACTAAACTACTAACTCCCCTATCAACCATATAGTTATGTACTAGTTTGTCCCCTACAATAAAAGACACATAGAAAGGAGGGGGTTTGACACCCTTAAATGGCTCTTTACTTGGCTGTTCACTTAGCTCTTTGTCATTGTCTTGGGGTTTATTTGTAAAAATAGCTTTAACTGGATCAACTGAAACATCATTAGACACTCTCTTTTCAATCAAAGCAAATTGTAACAATTCTATTTGGCCTGGGATGGCTAAAGAGTCCCACATGGTCATTGTCACATTTTATTTTTTTCATATTTTCAACAATGTTGAAGGGGGCAACATGATTTACCTTCTGATGGGTCCTTGCAGTAGCAGGGTCTGCTTGCAAGTGTGGTTGTTCTTTGGCAACAACTTGTGTATTCCTTTGCAAAATGCAGGGTACTTGAGATGTGGATGGTTCTACAACTTCTTTTCCTTTATTTGTTGATTGCTCGAGTTCAAAAGCCCTTTTCTTGGCTCTTGTATTTGCTGTAATTGGAGAACCATCTTTGTTTACTCCACAAAACTCTTATCCCTACTAGTTTAAAAGAGTAGCATCATTTGGAGGTTGCTCTTACTGCTGTAGAGATCCAACATCAAGTACACCTTGCTGTGAACCTAAAGCATTGTGCACCATCAACGCTTGGTTGATGACTCCATTTGAGCATGTGGCTTGATTATGTTGTTGGTTACAAGGAAAACACCATTCATAATTTGCTGCAAGGTTGTTTTGAACAAGAACAAGATCCTTAACAACACTAATTGGAGCTAGGTTATAAGGCTGAAAAGGCCTTAGATTCACGTTCTTCCTTGCACACTAATAATTGCCTTGATAAGGTTTCCTATTCACCTGATATTGCTAACCTTTACCTTGATTCTGTTGAAAAGTTTGTCTACTTTGAGACTACTTCTTTTCTATGTTCACTAGCTTATAACCAAAAGTCTGGAGTAAACTTTTAATCTCTTGCAGCTCTTGAGATTAGCCTGTAACAACATTTCCTTGGCTAACAGTAGGTTGGACATCATCTTTAAATGTTGGGGCAATAGGTAAGGGAATAAAGGGTGGTATTTGTAAAGGCATGGAAGGCTGAATATCTGGAAAAATTGGCATTAGGGGTCTGGGTGCTATTCTTCTAGCCTGAATAAGGCTACTTTCATCCCTAATTTCTATGTCATATGCTTGAGGTAATGTATTCCCACCCATGGACTGAATCATGACAACAATTTTACTATGTAAAGACCTCAAATAATATAATAAAGCATAATTAGGAGAAGGCCTTATTGTTTTAGTAATCCTATACCATGTCTTCTGAAAATAAAAGTTAAAGTTTGTCATTTTCTCCTAGGGTGCTATCTTAATTGTTGTTAAATACTCAACTAATGATAGATGGTCAGATTTATCTTGAAATTGTTTGTGTAACTTATCTCCCAATTCATCCCAAGTTGCAATAGATCCAACTTGAAAACCCTAGAACCATTGCAAAGCCTTAACTTCCAATGAAGTTTCAAGTAGCCTAACAACCACATTTTCCTGAGTTATATGGTGAACTCCACACAAATATGCTACATCTCTTATATGCTCTATAGGGGTTGTTTGATCCTCTCCTGTGAAGAAGGGAAAACTTTTCAGGGCAGCCATTGGGATATCATCATGTTGTGCAAGGTTTAATGGACTGCCTCCATCAAAAGCCACAAATGGTTGATTCCTTGCCATTTGAAAAGGTGGAAGTGGATTAACCTGAGCTGGAATAACGAGAATAGAAATTGCAGGTACAACTAAACTTGTTGATAATGTTGGTTTGAAACTTGGTGGAGTTGACTAAACTCTCTCTGAAATAGGAGTTCTCTTAATAGTTCTACTTTTCCTTCTAGGTGGAGACAACTGTAAGTATTTGAATGAGTCTGAACTCCTAGTTTGAATTCTTTTCATATAAATGACATGACACTAGTTTTCTTGTTCTACTCTCAGTGGAAATCACTAGATATGCAAAAACTACCTCTTAAAGGATTGAAAATGTTGGCTGCATATCAGAACTAGCAAAACACTGGTATTTTCTATAATGTTCTAATTCAAACAATCCCACCGAGTGTGCCAAAACTATTATCTACTAGAGTTGCACCCTAACTAAGCTACAAGATTTAACAAGTTAAGCTGCAGGACTTAGCACACTAGAGAAAACACTGAATCACTCCTAGGCTGTGGGTCACCTAAAACTTGAAGTGAATCTCCAGATGAGGCTATCTCCTAGCTGGTTATCACCTAAAACTATTTATTTTTGCAGAGGAAAAGGGAGAAGGAAAGATTAAAATGAAAATTGAAACTAAAATGAAAGGTGATTCACCAAACTGACAAGAGCTATGATGATTCAGACTTGCATACACTTGGCCACTAATGATAGAGCTAAACTGCATAGCTTATATCAGTGAGTTCATACATAAATATTTCACAAGAAGGTTTGAATGCATTAACCCTTAAAGAGGAAAAGTAACTTTCACAATCTAAAGATACATGCAACTTTTAAACACAACTTGTAACTTGCACAAACATACTTTTGCAGAAAAGGCATGAAAACATGAGACAAAACTTCAAGGAGATTAAGATACCTCACAAGTAGCTTGATCAATCATTCAATAATGTACAAATATTGCAATAATAAGGAGGCAAAACTTGAAAATCAGTTGAATCCAAGGCACTGTTTGTATTTCATTCTCCCAAATGAGTTAGAAAGTATGCTCAAGTCTGAGAAAGGACTACAAAATCACTAACTCTAGAAACTTCATTCTATGAACTAACTCCCAAAATGAGTTAAAATGGGAATATATCTCTCAACCCCAAGCAGTTGCTCCAAAATAGGAACAACCAACTGACTTGGATCATATCCCTCAAAAAATCCTAAAATTCAGCCACTAGATTCCTTCCAAAATGGATTCCAATGTGTGGAAAAAGGTAGGTTTGACCATGCCAAGCATCTAGGCATGCAAAACCACCCCTGGATTCCCTCCATATGCTCCAACAAGATGAGTAAAAGCTCCTACATGCATAGCACATTTTTTCTAACTACAAATAACCTCCCCTAGATGCTTGCAAATCATAAATTCAAGCATATTTCTCATCTCCCTTCATCATGTGTTGAAAGCTCAAGCATTTTATTTTGCATTAAAGTAACATTTAAGCTTAAGTGATTTATTAAATATCACTAAGGTAAATGTATTACATTTCAAAAAGAATGCAAAATTTTAAAAGGGCCAAAACTCGGCCAGATGAGAGTCAATATAGCATAAGTCAAAAGACTTAGCATTTACAAAGCATAAGAGAAGAATGAGTTTATTGAAACTCCTAAGGCATTGAAACACATCGAGGTATAACGAGGCCATGGATTAATAGTTCACTTTGCAAAATATAAAAATGAAAAGGAAAAATCCTTATTCATTTGTCAGAAAAATTAGGGTTATGAAACCCTAAAGCAAACCATTCACTTCACTTTTCATTTTTCTATGCAACTTTTTGGAGACCTCCTTTCTGCCACCACAGGGTTTTGAACTAGGAGGATTTCTATAGGTTTCATGGTGGTTTTCCACAGGAAATTGACAACAAATCCTTGGGTAAGCTCTATGTTTACCATTTAATTACTTTTCTCATCAAGATTTGCAGATAAAAATGCTCCATTCAAGCCCGAAATCAAGAAAAGAATGATCATTTTGTCTTTCTATGCATTTTCTTCATCTTTTCCTGTTCATTTTTTAAAAAAATCATGGGTATTTAAATAAATCTCTATCTTTTTCATTGTTCATTTCTTAGCTACGAGGCTGAAACACCTACAAACCATAGTTCTTACAATCTACATTTCACTCTTTTGAAATTTTATTGAAAACTTGAACCTCTTTTTCCTTTTGTATTTGTGATTTTTAAGAAAAAATCAAATGAGTTAGAATGAATGTGAAGAAAGATGTGTTCTCACGTGTAGATTTCATTTTCCCCACTCTTCTCAATGGCCACGACCATATTCCTCACTACAGGTGCAAGAAACATCATTTTCATCAATGGTTGACCCTGTAGAAGATTATTTTGGGCTTGAAACAATAAAACCCCAAATGGGTTTGTGAGTATTGTAAAAATAAACCTATTCTTATAGATTGTTATTCTCTTTTGTTTAAATCTTCTACATTTGATATATGAGGGAAAAATCCAAATGGGTTTTCATGCTTTGGCAAGAAAAATAGTATTTTGGGCTGTAGCCATATTCTACTTCAGGTATTTTGTTTGAGGTTATGGGTTTACACAAACCCACACCACCATTTATTTCTCACTGGTACATTTTTTTTTCCTCACAGTAAAAATAGCCATGGATCGGCTCCCTGCTGTTATGCTCAGTGCCCTTTTTGTTTAATTCATAGTCAACTAATTTACTAAAATGAATGAAATTTTACTATTGCATTTTCAGAATCTCTCTTCACAGGCTCTCGAGAGTTTTTCCCTGTATTTTGACCATACTGGATCTTATTAGACATGATGTCATTATCTCCATCTGCTACAAGCATTGTTCCTTTAATGGCCATCATTTAACTATAACTTGTGATGTTATCTATAGTTTATATGTGATCATGTTCATAATGCATACACTCCACTATTTCAGTTTTCACATGCTTTCATTTCATTACTTTATGCTTATGGAATCTCAATCTCTTTATGTTTTGATCACTGGCCAAAAATTGTAAATGGGATTTATTTGTAGAATGGTCACTGAGCTTACCATACCATACTATTGCTCATGATTGTACTTCATGGAGAGACTGTCTTTGGGTCTCACTTTCCTTAACATGCTGCTAGACTAGATCACCATGATGACTCTACAGGTTGCTTGCTCATTTGACTTTTGAAATAGAGGACAAAAATTCATTTGGCATGTATCTTGATAGCTTATGATACAATCTACTAAGTTAATCCTTTGTATCAAGTCCTATATGCAAAGGAAAAGATACTCACTATCCCCTGGCCTTGACAAATTCCCCTTGTTGTTCCATAACTTTATGGTTACTGTCCTTGATCATTCACCTTTATATTGTAATTTTCCATGAATTTACATTAATGCAACCTTTCATGCTAGTTATCTATGCATTCATGAGATGACTGTCCTTTAAAAACAATGTCTCTTCATTTCAATGGCCCCAATGAAATTATCTTCTTTTACCCTATAGGAAGTCCTATACAAAGGTTTATACTACCCTTCATGATGAACACTATGCACAACTTTCCAATATAGAGCCTCCTCACTCTGCCATAAAATAGATGCCAATATGATTATCCTTTCACTATAGCATGATCTTGTTGTTTTTCCTTGTGTCTATCATGCCTTGTTCCCTGTCAAAACACTATAGTGCTAGCAAGATTTCTCATGATTGTCATTTGGAGTCTCATATTGACCTTTCATGCCATTTTTCTAACATGATTGTCCTACAACTCATGATAGCTTCAGATACATCTTTGTTGTTTTTTCATTCACATAATAGCTATCACATATCTGTTTTATGCTATGCTTTCATAGATTAGCACATCAACTCATCCTTTATGTTTTACTTAGCAAACACATGTGACTCAAGCTAGTGAAAAACTCACTGCCATAGCTGATAAGAATATAAGCTTGATCAATAATTTCATTTTTCTCATTATAGACCCTAAAGATCCTTCAAAATGCAATTGTAATTTCCTGATGGTTTTCTTGTTGGAAATCATTGTGAACTCTTAATAGGGTGAACATAGATTGCACTGCCTTTGTCAAATGACTAAACCTTTTGAATGAACATGTTGTATTATGATCCCTTCACTCTTTTTTGAGCAAATACTTGTTTACCCTTCTAAGATACTGTAATTCCTTTGAGCATACATTATTGTTTATACCATTGGATACAAGGAATTCACTATTATGAACAATAAAATGAATCCTTGATTGCATTACACTGTCATGGAAAACTTAACAAGCCTATCTCATCAAAGCACAAAATGAAAGCACACTAGGCTCAACCCTTATGGGAGCCACATTTAATCCCACGTGCTTTAATTAGATGAATTAAAACAACATAATTATTTTTCCTATACCTGCACAGGAAACAAACATGTTAGAAAAAATATGTGCAGATGATAGATGTGTTTGATAATGCTCCTTGTTTTCTTTAGATACCAGTTGTAAGTTGTTTCTTTTAATGCACATGGTTGATCAGTTTATATGTTTATAGAGGTATGTGTATATAGTGATTGTAGAATTTTCATTGCTCTAATAGCATTCTCTCTCATAGATGCAGGCAACCAGGAGCAGTAAGACAAGCGTAAGACTAAAGACAATGCGAGGCAACTCAACTAGAGCCGATCGTTTAGGAAATGACTAGTCTTCTTTCCCTATATGTGCATGATTTTATTCTGATATCTGTAAATGTATATTCTTTTCATTCATGTACATTCAAAGAGCCAGTCTTGTGGCTTGTATGAGAAAAAACACATTTACATTATCAATAAAGACTATATTTTCTTTGAAAAGATTTGTGCAATTTTCTCCTATGTTATATGCAAATGCATATTGTATTGTGGTAGAATAGTCTTCTGATTTCTTTATTCGCATGAAATGTAATATATCAAAAAATGTACCTATCTTTCCATTTGTAATCACTTAAGCTCAACCTACTTGAGCTAATAGAAAAAATGGGTAACACAAACAAAGGCAGCTCTTCAAGTAAATTAGTTGAAATAGGCACCTCAACATCCTTCTTCGTCTCAATAACCTATTGTTCCTAATTTTCTAGCTCTTCCTCATCACTCTACTAGCTTCATACCTCAAAATAGTTGTCAATATCCTATTGGTCCAACTGGTCTTGGTTTTCCAAAATTTGCTCTTCTCCTTGACTTGTAGCTACTGTGGGTGTCAGAATTCTTTCCTCACCATTATTCAAAGGAGAACACTCCAAATCACAATCTTGCTTTTCAATGAAGGAAGGCAAGTGCTCAGATGATGAAAGTCTCCTCTATCACACCTTCAATTGGCACCTCAACTTCAAACCCCTCCGCATAATAGAAAGGAAACTCCTCCATCCAGTTAAGATCATGTTGCTCAACTTCATAGGAAGTTTCTTGAATCCCATCCAGACCTTTTCTTCCTCTTGCTCCAAAACTGATTTCTTTGATTTAGTAGTACAAGAGGGGCTCAAAATTTCTATTTCTTCATCTTGCTAACTAAGTTGCCCCAAAACTAGTGGCTTACTTGGGAGTACAACCATTTCACCCTCTTTCTCTTTCTACTCAAAGTGATCCCCTTCCAAAAATGTTGGTATAACATCCAAACATGAGCAGAAAAGCTCAATCTCAAGTTGAAATGGATCCTCCTTGAGTTTTTGATCATTTGACTCAAGATTGTTTCACATATCTGTTCTTGGATTTGCACCTTATCTACATGGTCCTCATCATTGTGGTGGTCAGAACTTGGCATAGTCATGCCATTTTGACTTTCATACTTAAAGTTAGGAAGCTCATCAAACAGATTAATTGAAACTTCTTCCTCATTGTCTAAATTTGCATCCCAAACATCAAGATCATCCTAAAATGAATATTTATTACGTTCTTCTTGGTTCTTTAATAAAAGAGAACTATTTTTTACCTCATGATGGATTTCATCGAGCATTGTTGGATCTTCAAGAGGTTCACACTTGCACTCCTTTTTTTTATACAAAGCTTCAACATCACAAACACTCTGCTCAACCAACAATTCATCACTCTTTGACTTCTTCTTGCTACTCAAAAACAACATTCTCATCGTCATGTTTAATGAACATAGACAACTCATTGAGCCAAATTATGGAATGATCCTCTTGACCAACCTCATTTTCCATTCTACCCTACTGTCTTGATTGGTCTATTAAAACATATTTGATCATTTTCAATAAAATCAGGAAACTTGTCAGTAAAAACAAGCAAGGATTCATCTTGAGAAGCCTTTTCTAGCTCCTTCTTTTGTTGCTGCAAGCAGTAAACCTCCAAGGCTTAACATAATGGATTTACCTTTCTAAGCTTCTTGATGTGGAGTAAGGTCTCTCGATCCATGAATTCATCCTTGGGTTCATCAGGTGAGGAAACTTGGGGAGAGTCTTGGGTTTCTTGCAAGGAAAGTTGTTGTTCAATGGGTTGCTTCAGAACTAGACTAGGCTGGATCTACTTAGGAATAGGCTCATCTTCTATGAAGCATAGTGTATTGAATCTAGGGATGTATTTTTCCAAAAATAGGTTTGGGAAATTGGCAATTGGGCTAGCTTTTTGCTCAACAACGGGATTTTGAAAAGAAGGGAAGCTCCTAAAACTTGGATTTTCAGCTTGGGAAAATCTAGGAGACCCACCTTGTCTAAAACTTAGAAATTGATACTTACGAACCTCTTTTTGGGTAGGATACTCTAGAAGTGCAGGAGCTACTTGAATTTCATTCTTTTGTGCCTCCAACTCCTGCTCATAAAGATAGGCTTGGTAAGCCATCTCTTCTTATTGATGATTCTATTCATGTTGCCTCTTGATCTCCTCCAGTTGCCTTTCAAAATCAAGCATGAAGTCAAGCAGCTCACTCTTTAGGCTTACAATCTCCTCCTTTTCACTGTCTCTAAGTGGGTTTTGAGCGTATGTAGGTTGAGATGGATATTGAGCAGGGGTGGGCTGGTGGTAATTATATTGGGCATGTTGGTTTTGAAAAGCCATGCAATTGAAACCAGTAGCATGATTATGCTGATATGGCTAATATGAAGATGGATAAGTATGATTTTCATGATATGGTGGATGATATGACATATTATCATGAAACATAAACATGCCTATTCATTCAAAGGTTGAAAAGAAAAAATCAGAATCTTTAAAATAAATATACCAACAATTGATCATTCAGAAACCAGAAAAATGCTTCTCATAGTCACCATGGTGTTTGATGATCTTGCCTCCAAAGGATAATAATACTAAAGAAAACACTAGATCCTTCAACACGTGCACTTCTCATGTGCTTTTTACACTAAATATGCTTGAAAATCAAAGAACAGAGTTGCCAAGTATGTTGTTTTCTACCTCCAAAGGCTGAAACTCTACTATGCATACCAAAACAACAAAGAAAATTGTGTTTAAGTGGACTGAAATTAGTTTAGCATCCCACCAGGTGTGCCAAAAATTGTTGGAAATTAGGATTGCACCCTTAGTCAAGCTAAGCTTGGTTATCCTGTAACAACATGGAAACACTCTCTAATTTGTGGGTCAATCAATGAGTGAGAGCGACTCTCCAGAGGTGGGTTGGTTCCCTCTAGTAAACCATCTAATCTAAAGACTTTCACGGGTAAAGGGGAGAAGGAAAAACTAGAAAAGTAAATCCTACAACCTAAGATGATTAACCAAAAATTCAGTGGTCTGACTACTTAGTAATCACAACAATCTCTTTTAAAACTTTGATCTCACAATCCCACCCTGAAACTACCTAATTCATCAATAATTTGCACAAAGGATCACTAATGGAATACAAAATGCAACCTGAACTAGAATAGACTTCCTGAAACAAAATTCACAACATCAAGACATAAAGAGGATTCAACTCTTGAATCACAGTCAACATCAATTGATATCATAAACTCTGAACAAGAAAATGGGAAGGAGAAGCCTACTATTTTATTGAAAATGAAGGAGCACAATATTAAATCCGATTCAAAGAAGTTTAAAAGTCTCTCTACAATGCATATGAGAGTAAGAAACAAAATTCTGAATCCCGAGAAATTCAAAAAAATTCTTACTTATAGCCATCAAGTGACATCAATGGTGAGAATAGAAAAATTAGCCCATCTGCATCTCAAAATGGAAACCCTTCAATTTTTGAGCTCAAGCAAAAATCTTGGAAAATAGTGCCAAAAATCTACTCCAAACTACCTCAAAAAGATGGAAACTTTCCATCTCCAAAGGATCCATCCAAAAATCCTCAAAATCAGGTGCAAATAGCTCAAGAACTAAAAATAGAAAGTTCAACTTGTCACCTCCTTTTCCAATCCGCCCAAGAACTCAACTCTAAATGGAAATTTTTGATGTCAACTCAAGTGCACTATTTAACTACATTTAAATAACAACTAATTAAGCAATTTATAGAAACATTGCTTAATTAGTGTTTTACAACTTTGCAGTTTCTAAATTATAAAGATAGAAAGCCTGATTGCATTTGATTTTTACAATTTATCTCCAAATACTCTGATTTTTGCAATAGAAATAAAACTTTGATACTTGTAAAAATCAAACCAATCCACTGGAACTCTCTATATATCTGATTTTTCTATAAAAAATCATAAAAAAATTAAGCCCCCTACCACATATAGCGACTCAAACTCCAAAAGAAACCCTAAAATGTTTAAGACTTAGGAAAAATTTAAAGGGCCTAAGGTCATTGTCTTGATTGCATTAAAATTTCTCCAAGGTCCTAAGAGGCTCTTTTAAAATGGACAAGGTACATATGAGCATAGTTTTGGTTTTCTATAAAACTCAAAGAAAAGGCTAAGGTAAAGGGTTTCAACCTAGACAACATATGAGGCAAGGTATTAACAAAGCATTTGAGATTTAAAAGAATGTGATAAAAATCACATTTTACTTAGGCATGGGGAAAACCCTAGCCACAAAACCGATTTCAAACACACATTTTGGCTATCATTTTTCATCAACCAAGTTGAAGGAAGAAGGGATCTGTGGGGCATTGCCATGGAAATTAGGGTTTGGAGCCTTGGAGCTCAATTCTTCACCATTTTTCAGTGCTACTTTTTTCGATTCACCTCTGCATTCGATGGTAAGATGTTTGTCACTATTTTGATATCTTTTGACTTCATTCTGGAAGGGAAATTGGGCCTCTAGGCCACATCTATCACTATGGTTTTGATGGATTCTTGTGTTTTTATTGTGTTGACCTCTTTGTCATTCATTGTGGCTACCATGAGAGATTATGTTTGAGCTTCTACAAGAGCTTTAACTACGGGCTTGAACTATTTTTCTCACTTATAGCCATGGTAAGCTCTCCTCTATTTTTAAAAGCATTTCCCTCTTAAATAAAAGCTCAACTTGAGCTTTTCTCACAAAAATAATGGAGCTGTGTGAAAGAAATCTGAGTTCTCATTATGTAGACCACAACCATTAGCTTTGATTTCTTCATTTTTTGAGAGATCCAATGCTAGTATAAGCTCAAATCTTTGTTGTTTCCTCCTGTACTTGCATTTTGAGATAAAACCCTAAGTGGGCATGTGATTTGTGAAGAGAGAAACTCTCTCAGGCTGCAACCATTTGATCCATTATCTTCACTTTACACTGGCATGGTCCACTGGTAACAATCTTAAAACACTTGGTTTTCTCTGTATTTGTGTTTAGAACACAATACCCTAAATGGGTATCATCATTTGTGAAAGAAAATTAACTCTCAGGTTGCGACCATGAGAGTTCAGTTGAGTCCATTTGACACTTGTTTATGAGCTCAAGCTTCCTTTATTTATGCATTTTGAAGAATTTTAATGTAAACCAGTGTGGATTCTCTCTCAAAAGCTTGAATTGGGAATTTTGCACTTGTTTCATTTTGAAAACCCTAGCTCACTTAGCATAATCTCACTATTCTAAAAAGAAAAATGACTTCATTTTCCATTCTTAGTGACTATGGCTGTCATTATAGCTTCACTGGAAGGCAGCAATGATTTTCATTTCTAGTTCAGATACATGTTACTGTAGTTTCACTTTCTTGTTCTCTCAATCACTCAACTTAGAATTCATTTTTTAATGGAACAAGCCATCCTTTTCTTTGCACTATTTATGTCTCTCCACATGATGCATGTACTGTTAGCAATATTTTTCTTTTAATTCTTGCTTGAAGTGCATAGATGCAATGAAGCTCCACTTAATTGATGCTTTCTAGTTACTTATCAAAACATGCTTTCTATTCCATACAATTTCAATTTATTGTTTAACATTATTTTGGCAATGTCATTTGCACATACTCTTGTCAAATGGAAACACACATAAGCTCCTTTTGTTTCTTCAAATACATTGTAAATGAACGGTTCTACTTCACTTACTTTCCTTGTCAAGTTGCACTCAACCATCATGGGGTTCTCTATAGATCATTTGTTGCTCATTATCACACATTCTATGCACTTGA
>VDFB02281492.1:576375334-576461482 GCA_007258455.2 Sequoia sempervirens | reverse complement strand
GGAGAAGGAAAGATTAAAATGAAAATTGAAACTAAAATGAAAGGTGATTCACCAAACTGACAAGAGCTATGATGATTCAGACTTGCATACACTTGGCCACTAATGATAGAGCTAAACTGCATAGCTTATATCAGTGAGTTCATACATAAATATTTCACAAGAAGGTTTGAATGCATTAACCCTTAAAGAGGAAAAGTAACTTTCACAATCTAAAGATACATGCAACTTTTAAACACAACTTGTAACTTGCACAAACATACTTTTGCAGAAAAGGCATGAAAACATGAGACAAAACTTCAAGGAGATTAAGATACCTCACAAGTAGCTTGATCAATCATTCAATAATGTACAAATATTGCAATAATAAGGAGGCAAAACTTGAAAATCAGTTGAATCCAAGGCACTGTTTGTATTTCATTCTCCCAAATGAGTTAGAAAGTATGCTCAAGTCTGAGAAAGGACTACAAAATCACTAACTCTAGAAACTTCATTCTATGAACTAACTCCCAAAATGAGTTAAAATGGGAATATATCTCTCAACCCCAAGCAGTTGCTCCAAAATAGGAACAACCAACTGACTTGGATCATATCCCTCAAAAAATCCTAAAATTCAGCCACTAGATTCCTTCCAAAATGGATTCCAATGTGTGGAAAAAGGTAGGTTTGACCATGCCAAGCATCTAGGCATGCAAAACCACCCCTGGATTCCCTCCATATGCTCCAACAAGATGAGTAAAAGCTCCTACATGCATAGCACATTTTTTCTAACTACAAATAACCTCCCCTAGATGCTTGCAAATCATAAATTCAAGCATATTTCTCATCTCCCTTCATCATGTGTTGAAAGCTCAAGCATTTTATTTTGCATTAAAGTAACATTTAAGCTTAAGTGATTTATTAAATATCACTAAGGTAAATGTATTACATTTCAAAAAGAATGCAAAATTTTAAAAGGGCCAAAACTCGGCCAGATGAGAGTCAATATAGCATAAGTCAAAAGACTTAGCATTTACAAAGCATAAGAGAAGAATGAGTTTATTGAAACTCCTAAGGCATTGAAACACATCGAGGTATAACGAGGCCATGGATTAATAGTTCACTTTGCAAAATATAAAAATGAAAAGGAAAAATCCTTATTCATTTGTCAGAAAAATTAGGGTTATGAAACCCTAAAGCAAACCATTCACTTCACTTTTCATTTTTCTATGCAACTTTTTGGAGACCTCCTTTCTGCCACCACAGGGTTTCGAACCAGGAGGATTTCTATAGGTTTCATGGCAGTTTTCCACAGGAAATTGACAACAAATCCTTGGGTAAGCTCTATGTTTACCATTTAATTAATTTTCTCATCAAGATTTGCAGATAAAAATGCTCCATTCAAGCCCGAAATCAAGAAAAGAATGATCATTTTGTCTTTCTATGCATTTTCTTCATCTTTTCCTATTGATTTTTTTAAAAATTCATGGGTATTTAAAGAAATCTCTATCTTTTTCATTGTTCATTTCTTAGGTGCAAGGCTGAAACACCTACAGACCATGGTTCTTACAATCTACATTTCACTCTTTTGAAATTTTATTGAAAACTTGAACCTCTTTTTCCTTTTGTATTTGTGATTTTTAAGCAAAAATCAAATGAGTTAGAATGAATGTGAAGAAAGATGTGTTCTCACCTGTAGATTTCATTTTCCCCACTCTTCTCAATGGCCACAGCCATATTCCTCACTACAGGTGCAAGAAACATCATTTTCATGAATGGTCGACCCTGTAGAAGATTATTTTGGGCTTGAAACAATAAAACCTCAAATGGGTTTGTGAGTATTGTAAAAATAAACCTATTCTTATAGATTGTTATTCTCTTTTGTTTAAATCTTTTACATTTGATATATGAGGGAAAAATCCAAATGGGTTTTCATGCTTTGGCAAGAAAATAAGTATTTTGGGTCGTGGCCATATTCTCCTTCAGGTATTTTGTTTGAGGTTATGGGTTTACACAAACCCACACCACCATTTATTTCTCACTGGTACATTTTTTTTTCCTCACAGTAAAAATAGCCATGGATCGGCTCCCTGCTGTTATGCTCAGTGCCCTTTTTGTTTATTTCATAGTCAACTAATTTACTAAAATGAATGAAATTTTACTATTGCATTTTCAGAATCTCTCTTCATAGGCTCTCGAGAGTTTTTCCCTTATTTTGACCATTTTGGACTTTATTTCAACTATAGATAATTGAGGTTATGTATTATCAGTGAGGTTTTGATATCTTTGCATTTGGAAACATGATGTCATTATCTCCCGTATGCTACAAGCACTATTCCTTTAATGGCCATCATTTAACTGTAACTTGTGATGTTATCTACAATTTATATGTGATCATGTTCATAATGCATACACTCCACTATTTCTATTCTCATAGGCTTTTGTTTCATTACTTTATGCTTGTGGAATCTCAATCTCTTTATTTTTTGATCACTGGCCAAAAATTGTAAATGGGTTGTATTGGTAGAATGGTCACTTAGCTTACCATACCATACTATTGCTCATGATTGTACTTCATGGAGAGACTGTCTTTGGGTCTCACTTTCCTTAACATGCTACTAGACTAGATCACCATGATGACTCTACAGGTTGCTTGCTCATTTGACTTTTGAAATAGAGGACAAAAATTCATTTGGCCTGTATCTTGATAGCTTATGATACAATCTACGAAGTTAATCCTTTGTATCAAGTCCTATATGCAAATGAAAAGATACTCACTATCCCCTGGCCTTGAAAAATTCCCCTTGTTGTTCCATAACTTTATGGTTACTGTCCTTGATCATTCACCTTTATACTGTAATTTTCCATGAATTTACATTAATGCAACCTTTCATGCTAGCTATCTATGCATTCATGAGATGACTATCCTTTAAAAACAATGTCTCTTCATTTCAATGGCCCCAATGAAATTATCTTCTTTTACCCTATAGGAAGTCCTATACAAAGGTTTATACTACCCTTCATGATGAACACTATGCACAACTTTCCAATATAGAGCCTCCTCACTCTGCCATAAAATAGATGCCAATATGATTATCCTTTCACTATAGCATGATCTTGTTGTTTTTCCTTGTGTCTATCATGCCTTGTTCCTTGTCAAAACACTATAGTGCTAGCAAGATTTCTCATGATTGTCATTTGGAGTCTCATATTGACCTTTCATGCCATTTTTATAACATGATTGTCCTACAACTCATGATAGCTTCAGATACATCTTTGTTGTTTTTTCATTCACATAATAGCTATCATATATCTGTTTTATGCTATGCTTTCATAGATTAGCACATCAACTCATCCTTTATGTTTTACTTAGCAAACACATGTGACTCAAGCTAGTGCAAAACTCACTGCCATAGCTGATGTATGTTTGTCTTAGTAAACATAAAGAGATGAAATTTCCATATTAACAAAAATGCATCAATGATAAGAATATAAGCTTGATCAATAATTTCATTTTGCTCATGATAGACCCTAAAGATCCTTCAAAATGCAATGGTAATTTCCTGATGGTTTGCTTGTTGGAAATCATTGTGAACTCTTAACAGGGTGAACATAGATTGCACTGCCTTTGTCAAAGGACTAAACCTTCTGAATGAACATGTTGTATTATGATCCCTTCACTCTTTTTTGAGCAAATACTTGTTTACCCTTCTAAGACACTGTAATTCCATTGATCATACATTATTGTTTATACCATTGGATACAAGGACTTTACTATTATGAACAATAAAATGAATCCTTGATTGCATTACACTATCATGGAAAACTTAACAAGCCTATCTCATCAAAGCAAAAAATGAAAGCACGCTAGGCTCAACCCTTGTGGGAGCCACATTTAATCCCACGTGCTTTAATTAGATGAATTAGAACAACATCATTATTTTTCCTATACCTACACAGGAAACAAACATGTTAGAAAAAATATGTGCAGATGATAGATGTGTTTGATAATGCTCCTTGTTTTCTTTAGATATCAGTTGTAAGTTGTTTCTTTTAATGCACACGGTTGATCAATTTATATGTTTATAGAGGTATGTGTATATAGTGATTGTAGAATTTTCATTGCTCTAATAGCATTCTCTCTCATAGATGCAGGCAACCAGGAGCAACAAGAAAAGCGTAAGACTGAAGACAATGTGAGGCAACTCAACTAGAGCCGATCGTTCAGGAAATGACTAGTCTTCTTTCCCTATATGTGCATGATTTTATTTTGATATCTGTAAATGTATATTATTTTCATTCATGTACATTCAAAGAGCCAGTCTCGTGGCTTGTATGAGAAAAAACACATTTACATTTTCAATAAAGACTATTTTCTTTGAAAAGATTTGTGCAATTTTCTCCTATGTTATATGCAATTGCATATTGTATTATGGTAGAATAGTCTTCTGATTTCTTTATTCACATGAAATGTAATATATCAAAAAATGTACCTATCTTTCCATTTGTAATCACTTAAGCTCAACCTACTTGAGCTAATAGAAAAAATGGGTAACACAAACAAATGCAGCTCTTCAAGTAAATTAGTTGAAACAGGCACCTCAACATCCTTCTTCATCTCGATAACCTATTGTTCCTAATTTTCTAGCTCTTCCTCATCACTCTACCAGCTTCATACCTCAAAATAGTTGTCAATATCCTATTGCTCCAACTGGTCTTGGTTTTCCAAAATTTTCTCTTGTCCTTGACTTGTAGCTACTGTGGGTGTCAGAATTCTTTCCTCACCATTATTCAAAGGAGAACACTCCAAATCACACTCTTGCTTTTCAATGAAGGAAGGCAAGTGCTCAGATGATGAAAGTCTCCTCTATCACACCTTCAATTGGCACCTCAACTTCAAACCCCTCTGCATAACAGAAAGGCAACTCCTCCATCCAGTTAAGATCATGCTGATCAACTTCATAGGAAGTTTCTTGAATCCCATCCAGACCTTTTCTTCCTCTTGCTCCAAAACTGATTTATCTGATTTAGTAGTACAAGAGGGGCTCAAAATGTCTATTTCTTCATCTTGCTAACTAAGTTGCCCCAAAACTAGTGGCTTACTTGGGAGTACATCCATTTCACCCTCTTGCTCTTTCTGCTCAAAGTGATCCCCTTCCAAAAATGTTGGTATAACATCCAAACGTGAGCAGAAAAGCTCAATCTCAAGTTGAAATGGATCCTCCTTGAGTTTTTGATCATTTGACTCAAGATTGTTTCACATATCTGTTCTTGGATTTGCACCTTATCTACATGGTCCTCATCACTGTGGTGGTCAGAACTTGGCATAGTCATGCCATTTTCACTTTCATACTTAAAGTTAGGAAGCTCATCAAACAGATTAATTGAAACTTCTTTCTCATTGTCTAAATTTGCAACCCAAACATCAAGATCATCCTAAAATAAATATTTATTACGTTCTTCTTGGTTCTTTAATAAAAGAGAACTTTCTTTTACCTCATGATGGATTTCATCGAGCATTGTTGGCTCTTCAAGAGGTTCACACTTGCACTCCTTTTTTTGATACAAAGCTTCAGCATCACAAACACTCTGCTCAACCAACAATTCATCACTCTTTGACTTCTTCTTGCTACTCAAAAACAACATTCTCATCGTCATGTTTAATGAACACAAACAACTCATTGAGCCAAATTGTGGAATGATCCTCTTGACCAACCTCATTTTCCATTCTACTCTACTGTCTTGATTGGTCTATTAAAACATATTTGATCATTTTCAATAAAATCAGGAAACTCGTCAGTAAAAACAAGCAAGGATTCATCTTGAGAAGCCTTTTCTGGCTCCTTCTTTTGTTGCTGGAAGCAGTAAACCTCCAAGGCTTAACATAATGGATTTACCTTTCTAAGCTTCTTGATGTGGAGTAAGGTCTCTCGATCCATGAATTCATCCTTGGGTTCATCAGGTGAGGAAACTTGGGGAGAGTCTTGGGTTTCTTGCAAGGAAAGTTGTTGTTCAATGGGCTGCTTCAGAACTAGACTAGGCTGGATCTACTCAGGAATAGGCTCATCTTCTATGAAGCATAGTGTATTGAATCTAGGGATGTATTTTTTCAAAAATGGGTTTGGGAAATTGGCAATTGGGCTAGCTTTTTGCTCAACAACGGGATTTTGAAAAGAAGGGAAGCTCCTAAAACTTGGATTTTCAGCTTGGGAAAATCTAGGAGACCCACCTTGTCTAAAACTTAGAAATTGATACTTACGAACCTCTTTTTGGGTAGGATACTCTAGAAGTGTAGGAGCTACTTGAATTTCATTCTTTTGTGCCTCCAACTCCTGCTCATAAAGATAGGCTTGGTAAGCCATCTCTTCTTATTGATGATTCTATTCATGTTGCCTCTTGATCTCCTCCAGTTGCCTTTCAAAATCAAGCATGAAGTCAAGCAGCTCACTCTTTAGGCTTGCAATCTCCTCCTTTTCACTGTCTCTAAGTGGGTTTTGAGCGTATGTAGGTTGAGATGGATATTGAGCAAGGGTGGGCAGGTGGTAATTATATTGGGCATGTTAGTTTTGAAAAGCCATGGAATTGAAACTAGTAGCATGATTATGCTGATATGGCTAATATGAAGATGGATAAGTATGATTTTCATGATATGGTGGATGATATGACATATTATCATGAAACATAAACATGCCTATTCATTCAAAGGTTGAAAAGAAAAAATCAGAATCTTTAAAATAAATATACCAGCAATTGATCATTCAGAAACCAGAAAAATGCTTCTCAGAGTCGCCATGGTGTTTGATGATCTTGCCTCCAAAGGATAATAATACTAAAGAAAACACTAGATCCTTCAACACGTGCACTTCTCATGTGCTTTTTACACTAAATATGCTTGAAAATCAAAGAATAGAGTCACCAGGTATGTTTTTTTCTACCTCCAAAGGCTGAAACTCTACTATGCATACCAAAATAACAAAGAAAATTGTGTTTAAGTGGACTGAACTTAGTTTAGCATCCCACCAGGTGTGCCAAAAATTGTTGGAAATTAGGATTGCACCCTTAGTCAAGCTAAGCTTGGTTATCCTGTAACAACATGGAAACACTCCCTGATTTGTGGGTAAATCAATGAGTGAGAGTGACTCTCCAAAGGTGGGTTGGTTCCCTCTAGTAAACCATCTAATCTAAAGACTTTCACGGGTAAAGGGGAGAAGGAAAAACTAGAAAAGTAAATCCTGCAACCTAAGACGATTAACCAAAAATTTAGTGGTCTGACTACTTAGTACTCACAACAATCTCTTTTAAAACTTTGATCTCACAATCCCACCCTGAAACTACCTAATTCATCAATAATTTTCACAAAGGATCACTAATGGAATACAAAATGCAACCTGAACTAGAATAGACTTCCTGAAACAAAATTCACAACATCAAGACATAAAGAGGATTCAACTCTTGAATCACAGTTAACATCAATTGATATCATAAACTCTGAACAAGAAAATGGGAAGGAGAAGCCTACTATTTTATTGAAAATGAAGGAGCACAATATTAAATCTGATTCAAAGAAGTTTACAAGTCTCTCTGCAATGCATATGAGAGTAAGAAACAAAATTATGAATCCCAAGAAATTCAAAATTTCTCTTACTTATAGCCATCAAGTGACATCAATGGTGAGAATAGAAAAATTAGCCCTTCTGCATCTCAAAATGGAAACCCTTCAATTTTTGAGCTCAAGCAAAAATCTTGGAAAATAGTGCCAAAAATCTACTCCAAACTACCTCAAAAAGATGGAAACTTTCCATCTCCAAAGGATCCATCCAAAAATCCTCAAAATAAGGTGCAAACAGCTCAAGAACTAAAAATAGAAAGTTCAGCTTGTCACCTCCTTTTCCAATCTGCCCAAGAACTCAACTCTAAATGGAAATTTTTGATGTCAACTCAAGTGCACTATTTAACTACATTTAAATAACAACTAATTAAGCAATTTATAGAAACATTGCTTAATTAGTGTTTTACAACTTTGCAGTTTCTAAATTATAAAGATAGAAAGCCTGATTGCATTTGATTTTTACAATTTATCTCCAAATACTCTGATTTTTGCAATAGAAATAAAACTTTGATACTTGCAAAAATCAAACCAATACACTAGAACTCTCTATATATCTGATTTTTCTATAAAAAATCATAAAAAAATTAAGCCCCCCTACCACATATAGTGACTCAAACTCCAAAAGAAACCCTAAAATGTTTAAGACCTAGGAAAAATTTAAAGGGCCTAAGGTCATTGTCTTGATTGCATTAAAATTTCTCCAAGGTCCTAAGAGGCTCTTTTAAAATGGACAAGGCACATATGAGCATAGTTTTGGTTTTCTATAAAACTCAAAGAAAAGGCTAAGGTAAAGGGTTTCAACCTAGACAACATATGAGGCAAGGTATTAACAAAGCATTTGAGATTTAAAAGAATGTGATAAAAATCACATTTTACTTAGGCATGGGGAAAACCCTAGCTACAAAACCGATTTCAAACACACATTTTGGCTATCATTTTTCATCGACCAAGTTGAAGGAAGAAGGGATTTGTGGGGCATTGCCATGGAAATTAGGGTTTGGAGCCTTGGAGCTCAATTCTTCACCATTTTTTAGTGCTACTTTTTTCGATTCACCTCTGCATTCGATGGTAAGATGTTTGTCACTATTTTGATATCTTTTTACTTCATTCTGGAAGGGAAATTGGGCCTCTAGGCCACATCTATCACTATGGTTTTGATGGATTCTTGTGTTTTTATTGTGTTGACCTCTTTGTCATTCATTGTGGCTACCATGAGAGATTATGTTTGAGCTTCTACAAGAGCTTTAACTGCGGGCTTGCACTATTTTTCTCACTTATAGCCATGGTAAGCTCTCCTTGTCTATTTTTAAAAGCATTTCCCTCTAAAATAAAAGCTCAACTTGAGCTTTTCTCACAAAAATAATGGAGCTGTGTGAAAGAAATCTGAGTTCTCATTATGTAGACCACAACCATTAGCTTTGATTTCTTCATTTTTTGACAGATCTAATGCTAGTATAAGCTCAAATCTTTGTTGTTTCCTCCTGTACTTGCATTTTGAGATAAAACCCTAAGTGGGTATGTGATTTGTGAAGAGAGAAACTCTCTCAGGCCACATCCATTTGATCCATTATCTTCACTTTACACTGGCATGGTCCACTGGTAACAATCTTAAAACACTTGGTTTTCTCTGTATTTGTGTTTAGAACACAATACCCTAAATGGGTATCATCATTTGTGAAAGAAAATTAACTCAGGTCGCGACCATGAGAGTTCAGTTGAGTCCATTTGACACTTGTTTATGAGCTCAAGCTTCCTTTATTTCTGCATTTTGAAGAATTTTAATGTAAACCAGTGTGGATTCTCTCTCAAAAGCTTGAACTGGGCATTTTTCACTTGTTTCATTTTGAAAACCCTAGCTCACTGTAGCATAAGCTCACTATTCTAAAAAGAAAAATGACTTCATTTTCCATTCTTATTGACTATGGCTATCATTATAGCTTCACTGGAAGGTAGCAATGATTTTCATTTCCAGTTCAGATACATGTTACTGTAGTTTCACTTTCTTGTTCTCTCAATCACTCAACTTAGAATTAATTTTTTAATGGAACAAGCCATCCTTTTCTTTGCACTGTTTATGTCTCTCCACATGATGCATGTACTGTTAGCAATATTTTTCTTTAAATTCTTGCTTGAAGTGCATAGATACAATGAAGCTCCACTTAATTGATGCTTTCTAGTTACTTATCAAAACATGCTTTCTATTCCATGCAATTTCAATTTATTGTTTAACATTATTTTGGCAATGTCATTTGCACATACTCTTGTCAAATGGAAACACACATAAGCTCCTTTTGTTTCTTCAAATACATTGTAAATGAATGGTTCTACTTCACTTACTTTCCTTGTCAAGTTGCACTCAACCATCATGGGGTTCTCTATAGATCATTTGTTGCTCATTATCACACATTCTATGCACTTGAATGCTTTAGAAAATGCATTTCCAATTGCAGTTTTACCACAATTTTATGAAACAATGCAATGAGATCCTCCTTTACATTTGTAGCATCAAAAGTACTGAAATAAGCTTAAGTTTTTGCAAAAATACCTTCATTAATGATGTTGCTTCATATTGCACTCAAATCAAACACTTAGTGTAGTGAATTTCAGTTCATTAGTGGTCATTTTCCTTCACTTATTGACTCTCATGCTTTACTTGTAGCCAATTGTCACTCTGTTTCTTGATGGAGACAACCTTTCCTCTATACTCTTGATGCATTTTTATCTCCTAGACACCAAATGTTGACATGAAATTTTGATTTATGCATAGAAGATTTTGAAATACAACACCATGATGAAGGTGTTCTGATGCTTCACAAATTGCTTCAGTTTCCATTAATGACTTGTAAACAAGGCATTATGTATGCCTATTTACTATCTCATTCCATGATGATGCACTTAGTGATGATTCACTTGAGCAACTGATCATCTATGATCTTCAACTCATTGCACCTTCAGACTTGATTGTCCTAGATCATCACTTGCTTAAGCTCTAATGACACTTTGATGCACTCCTTTAGATGCATATCTCTTTTGAGCAATATTGAATTGTTTCTTTTCTCAACCCCTCCATTGAATGTTGAGGGGCAGCATGCCGAGCTCAACCCTTGTGGGAGCCCATTTTACACCACATGCTATAAAATATTCAAAACAAATCAGCAACATGGTTTTTCCTATACCTGCACAAGAAACAAACAGTGTTAGATTAAAACAATGAATTCAGAAGTTTCTTATGATGTTTCCTCCTTGGTATTATCTTGCACACTTCTTTTCTATGCTCCATTGATTCAATGCATCATAAGCATTGTTCTACATTATTGTTGATGGATCATGTAGGAGGGCTCATAGTCCGAGCTCTAACAAAACTTTATAATCACTTGCAGGTTCACATGGAGCACAGAGCAAGGAAGGATGCACAACTCTGAAGGAAACTCAAAGGAACAACTAAGAAATGATGATTATGTCCTTTCTTACATGCTCTTATCCTTTTATCTTCAGTAGTGTAGTGTACTCCATATGATTCATTATTTCAGCTACTCCCATGGCTTGTGTGGGACACTTGATTCTCCTTTCTACTGCAATGAATAAAAAACAACATTGTGTAATTCTTGTACCATATTTTACTTCTCTTTTGCAATAATTGAATGAAACATTGTGTAATAAACAACTGAATACAAAATGAAGTACTTTCTTTTACACTTCATGAAATATTAAATGCCGCAAATAATAAATGGCGACTAAAACACATTGCATTTTCTTTCAAACTCAAAACTCAAAATATGCATTGATTTAAACAACTGTAGAAATAACTGAAATGTTTCACCTTAAAATGAATTCAAAATAACCAGCTCTGTCAATTTGAGTTGTGGTGAAAATTTGATAACAGGTTTGTATGTTCATAACTCAAAGATAATCACAAAATACATAATTGTTTCATGAGAAGGTTTGTATTCAATTCTTGTACAAAGGAAAAAAAGTTTCACAACCTCGATTACTAAATGTTCTAACACAACTCATAACTTGTATTGAACATGTATTCTTTCAATTTTATAGTGCATAAATGAGATAGATTTAAAAGGTTTTATAAAGAAAAAAAATTAAATGTGTCAAATCATTCATTTGCCACACTGAAAAACAATAGATTTTTGAGAAAGAACTAGTTTTTTTTATTGAATCTTGAAAGGAATATTGTTGTTACAACTGAAAAATGCTTCTAAAATTGAAAATTCTTTAAAAAATTCTGAGTTCTTTTCTTTATGCTTGCATACATAGCAAGTACATAGCATTGCATCTCAAAAATATTCAAAGAATTTTTAGTTTTAGAAGCATTTTTTAGTTGTAATAGCAAGATTACTTTCAAGATTTAATAAAAAGCAGCAATTCTTTCTCAAAAATCTCTTTTTTTTTAGTGTGGAAAATGGATGATTTGAGGCATTTAATTGTGTTTTCTTTATAAAACCTTTAAAATCTATCTCGTTTAGGCACTGTAAAAGTGAAAGAATACATGTTTAATATAGGTTATGAGTTGTGTTGGAACATTCAATAGTCAAGGTTGTGAAACTTGTTTTTCTTCGTGCAAGCACTGAATACAAACCTTCTCATGAAACATTTATGTATTTTGTGATTATCTGAGTTATGAATGTGTGGTCGATTTTATGCATGTTATATATGTAAAAATAAATGAATCAAACACACCAATAAGACATTATATCAAAAAATAGAATATTAAAATAACAAAGATTACAAACTCAATATCCTGTTATCAATGTCATCCTATTGTCTTCTATCTCCAGTATTTTCATTGATTCTAGTTGGTTCTCAGATTGTATGCTACGCTCAACGAACAATCTTCCTAGAGAACGAGATTGAATATGAAATGCATGTAATGCTAAGACATGATTGCTCTAATGCTAAACATGATTGCTAAAATGAAAGATTATGATGATGCTATGAATAATAAAACTATAATGATAATGCTAGAATGCTATAATGCTAGAATGCAACTAATCTCTAATTCATTTGTTGTGTTGTAACCATTGCTTGGATTGGCAGTGCTATTTATAGAGTTTTTCAAAAGCTTTTGATTGGCTGATATGATCAACGATTGTGAAAATTCCTGGCAAATCGAATGGTTGAAGATGGATGAGAGTGAATAAAAATAGAAGAAAACAAAAAGCAAGATTTGTTTTCTTTTCTGTAAAAGAGGTAAGATAAGATGATAAAGATGAATTGTAAAAAAATCATCTTTTTGTGAAATTATGGAAAGATTTTGAAGAAGATAAATAATGAATTATTAAATTCAATTATTCATTTATGGGTGACAAAGGTTTTTTTCTTAAAATAGAATATTTACCCCAAATTTGAAGAATAATGGAAGATTTCATAATTAAATAGAATATTTAATTATGAATATAAAAAGATATGGAAGATATTCAATTAAATAAAGATATTTAATTAAACTTTTAAGAAATGGCATGTAAATGAAATTAATTAAATAAGATATTTAATTAACTAGAAGAAGAATTTGAAAAGAAATATTTAAATTTAATTAAATAAAAAAGACTTAATTAAATTCAAAAAGTGATAATTAATTAAAATAAATAAAGTGTATTTATTTAATTAATCAAGTGGACATATGAATGTGAAATAATTAAATAAAAATCGATTTATTTAATCATGATAGAAGAATAAATTGAATGAACAATATAATTAAATTAATTAAATTTAATCATGTATGTAGAAGACTTTAGAGAAATTAATTAAATAATAAATATTTTATTAAATGCCAGAATTAATCAGACATGACCAATTTTATGCATATACATTTTGCCCCTCTTTGAAGTGATGTGTGAAACACTTTGCTTCAAAGAAAATATTCCTGCTTTCGAAATTTGTTGTGTTTGACTTTGCCCCTTTCTGAAAAATATGCCCCTAACCTGATTCTGATATGTTTTTGATTGAAAGATGCTGCTGATGTTAATGATGCCCCCTCGGGAGGTAAATCACTGATGAGGATATGAGTTTTGGATAATGTTTGAAAAGGTTGACTTGATGAGGAAATTTTGATTTTGATGTAAAGTCAGTGATTTAGCTCTTGAAAAATGATGTATAGGGATACCCTAGTTTGAAAATAAGGTCAAAGTGAGATAAAAGATAAAAAGAAAATAACATGCCACAAAAACCCACTTTTGGTTGACCTTTAAAAGGTAAAAAGGGAGAAAAGGACAAGTCATTTGCACTTTTTGACTTTTAGAATCCTGTTGCTCTCATAGTGACATGGCGAGATGGAGATTTCATACCACAGACATAGATTCGAGCGGGCCCGCCAATACCAGAGACCAGCTGCTTATGGACCACCGGTGAGTAGATCCAACCACTTTTGCGTTGAAATTTTCTGTTTTGAAGCAAATTTTTCATGTTTTTCCCACGGATTTAGGCATAAACAGTCTGTTTTAGCGCTTTTAGGAATGTTTTAGCGCTTTCAATAACCGTTTTATCACTTTCAATGTTTGTTTGAGCGCACATATGATGCTTTTTGCATGTTCACTGTAGAAACTAGTTTAGCGCATCTGATAGAAAGAGTAGCGCTTATAGGATGCCGTAGGAAAATTAGGGTTTTAGGGCATCTAGGAAAAACATTAGCGCATTTAGGGTTGCCATGCATCCAGGGAATAGAGTGCGCTTTTGATTAGAGTTTTAGCGCTTTTAGGGAAATAACGCATAGAGGAAATGATTGAGCGCTTCCAGGGAAAAGAATGGCACATCTGAGTTTTAGCGCATCCAGGATACGAAATAGCGCATATGAGTTTTAGCTCATAGAGGCCATAGATTAGCGCATCTAGGAAAAAGAGACAGAATGTGTGATTTGATGAAAGTGATGAAAGAATGATGATGTATATTGCTTCCTTGGTCAATAGATAGAGAAATTGTCTTATCATCATGTTCATATGGATAGAAAATCTGATAAATAATTGATAACTTTGTTTCCAAAATAGAAATCAAAGAGTAGATAGCTGATAGGACTTCTGATAAATTTGCTTTCTACGATAGAAAACAAACAGTAGATGATTGATTGAAAGTATATTTGCATTCGTGATTGAAATACAAATAGGATGATGGTTTTGATTGTTGAAAATTTGCATTCTTGAAAAAGAAAACAAATAGTAATTGATGATAGAGCCAGTTGATGTGATTTTCAGATAAATAGATTGTGCATTGATGGTATGATATGAGTCATCTAGATAGAACACTTGATGTGGGTTAACTGATATGGGTCTGATTGGTAGATAGACATGAGGAAGATTGATTTTGCGTGATTGAGATTGAATCATTGATATGATGCTGATTGATTGTCTTTGTAATAACCAAAAATAAGAGGTTTTTAAAAATCTCCAGATTAGGGAGCGTCACTCGGCGGGGTGGGATAGGATTCCTGAGCTGACACCAGATGATATAGCATTGATAGGGGCATGTGGATTGAGATCATCGTTGTCCATGCCTCCGATTCGAGTCAACAGGGGACTATTGACCGTGCTGGTAGAGAGGTGGCATTCAGAGCACAACACCTTTAATTTTCCGACGGGTGAGATGACTGTGACTCCTGAGGATGTGTACAGGATTCTTGGGATTCTAGTGGTAGGCACCCTTGTGTTTTATGATCACAAGGAGCTAGGTGGGACATATGCGCTGAGGAGAGTATATGGCGACGCACATATAGCAGGGTACTAGGTGCCATGGGCTGACTTGAGGGGATATCCAGCCTTGCCTGCAGTTTTAGGTGCATTCATTGGAGATCTCCTTTGTCCAGATCACCGATCAAAGGGACTATCAGTGGGATGGGGGAGGATCCTTGAGCAGATGTTGGTACAACCACAAAGATACACCTGGGGGATTTGCATGTTGGCTCATCTGTATCATGACCTTCATCAGGTGGTTTAAAGAGGTTCATTGAGTATATCATGCGACGTTACACTGCTCCAGATCTGGGCATGGGAGCATATTGTCATGACGAGACCAACCTGTCCTAGAGTGAGGCCACTAGGCAGACCCTATGTATATGCATATTTGATGTTCCTTGTCCAGCCCAAGCTAGGCAAGTTGGATTATTGGAGACAGTGCCTTGATGATATGGATGCAATGATATGGCAGCCATACCTAGATTGCGAGCCCTGGGATACAAATCATTTAGAGATGTCATTCATATGTATGCCCCAATTTTTAATAGGGAGGACCCCATTCATCCTAGAGAGGTTCCTGGCATTGTGGGTTCAACGACAGTTCAGATTTACACAGGGTATGCCTCAGGGTGTTGCTCACTATGTGCGGAGCAAGGATGAGGCAGGATGGGGACCTGTCATTTCATATCAGATAGCCTATACAGAGTATATTTCTTTAGCACCCGAGGCATGGGATGATAGGTGAGATATTGTTGATGCTGGGATGTCTAATGAGTACTCGGTGTATTATCATACACATCCATTTCCATGGTTTATAGGTCTTGATGAGCCGACACCCATTTTGGTGGTACCACAGCCAGGGGAAGGGAGACAAGAGGATGTGGCAGGTGGTGAGTAGGCAGCGGTTGGGGGAGAGGATGAGGAGAGTGGAGAGGAGGAGGAGAGCTCAGGTGGGGATGATGGGGATGACGGCGGAGATGAGAGGCAGGTGCCAGTGAGACCGAGGCCAAACATTTTGGGTAGTGTTCAGATCATGCGGAGGCTAAGGACTGGGATTGGGTGGCAGACAGTGATCAAGGTTGCCTCCACCTCTCAGCAGGGACAGATAGATACTCTGCAGGCCCAGGTGCAGACACTGCAAGGACAACAGGTGTAGTTGCAGAGCCAGTTGGTTCAAGCACAGGGTGTGGCTGCACAGCTACAGGCACAAGCACAAAGTATGGCATAGACACAGGCACAGGCACATCTTCCTACCCTAGACCCATAGGTATCCCAATTGATTATAGAGAGAGATGCATTGAGACGGAGGGTGGTAGAGGCGGGGGGTGTTGCTCAGAGGCTTATGGGCACTGTAGAGAGTGCATCGTTGTGAGAGGCCATTGTAGAGGGCTTTGAGATGGCCAGAGAGGTGGAGTATTATCGAGTTCGATACAAGGAGTTATGTCCTCCTGAGCACAGAGAGTCTTTCCCACGATCCCATAGTAGGACTAGGAGCAGGACACAAACAACTACACAGAGCATGGGGGTTACTAGGCCTCAACGGGATCCAGATGCAGGGGCTAGTGGCAGGCCACCATCCTCAAGACCAGCTCCATCAGGGGGTTCCACCAGCTAGCCTTGATGATGTATGCAGGATTTATTTGATGTATCTCATATTCTTGGAGCATGTATATTGATTTTTGATCATATCTCATGTATCTTTCTAGACTTTTCTATGTCATTGGACTGTTGGAAATTTGTATGTGTTTTTGATGAGTGATGATATGTAGCGACGATGAGTTTTGATGATGTGTTGCATTTGATATGATGATATGAGATGGATATACATTTATTTCCTTGTTTATGTGATATGGATTTTGATATATAGTTTGGATGATCTACTGACTAACATGATTTGTAGGATGATGTGATATGATAATGATATGATGATGTGAAATATGTGTAGACACATAAAAATATCCTAAGCCTTCGAGTGTCATTTTTCTTCATCCTCGTCCTTCGATAATAATTTTAGTTATTCAATTATGTTTGATTATATTCCTCTATTAATTAAATAATTTTTAAAATTATTTAATTAATTCACTTTCTAATATTTATTCTATCCTGACGGATTAAATAAACTAATCGTGTCACTAATTTCTTCCTCTTCTTCAATAGTTAAATAAATTATTATTTATTTAATTATTTTGTCATCTTTCATCTATAGTTAAATAATTACCATTAATTATTTATCTATTCATGGTCCTTTAATTCTTCCATAGTTAAATAATTATTAAAATCATTTAACTATCCCATGCCACCTCTCCTAATTAAATAGTTAATCTAAATTAATTATTTAAGGTCTAATTTCTATCTCTCCATTTAATTAAATTAATAAATTTAATTAAATGCTCCTCTTTCATTTTTCAAATAAATTATTTGAATAAATTATTTATTTTCCACTTGTCTATTTCCTCTATTTTCAAATAAATAATTTGAATAAATTATTTATTTTCCACTTGTCCATTTCTTCTATTTTCAAATAAATAATTTGAATAAATTATTTATTTTCCACTTGTCCATTTCCAACATTTTCAATAAATTATTTATGCACCACTTGGTCAAAGATACCCTGTCATAACATTCATTTCCTGTCATAGCTTGCATGTCCCTGCATGTCCTTGCATGCCTATTATGTCTTTGCATGTCTTCCTATCATGATTCCTCC
Source organism: Sequoia sempervirens (assembly GCA_007258455.2). Taxonomy (NCBI): domain Eukaryota; kingdom Viridiplantae; phylum Streptophyta; class Pinopsida; order Cupressales; family Cupressaceae; genus Sequoia; species Sequoia sempervirens. Next base: position 576,443,517 of record VDFB02281492.1, on the reverse strand, counting down.
AAGAATAGCATATTCTTGGTGCATCAATTCTGGACCATTGATCTTGGCATCTTTTCTGAGACTTAATCTCAACCATCCATTTCCTAACATCCCTCTCATGCATTCCCATCCATTGATCTTGGAATCTTTCTAGAAGATTAATCTCAACCGTCCATTCGAATGGTTGTCTATAAAAGCAACCTTCCTTCTCCATTTTCAGCTTAACATATATTCTTCTCCAACTTTCTACTTATCATTTGCAAGTATTTGCACAAGTCACACTACAAATTTGAGGGCATATTTGCAAAAGGAGAAATAGGAGACCAAGAGAAGTGATTTTTTTGAATAAAAGAGGGTAAAAACTTTATTGAATCAGAACAACAATACAAAGTCAAAAGAAAGAAGCCACAAGGGGCCGAACAAAACAAGAATTAATTCACACCCAAGAAGCATCTCATATTCTCCGCAACCCACTCCTCAAGAACAGGGGCCATGTCATTAGGAAGATTGCCCCAACCATCCACATACCAAGAATCAGTCCTCTCCGATGCCCATCTAGCCAAACCATTAGCCACCCTATTCCACTCTTGCGGAATATGGCAGAAAATAATGGACTCCAGAGAAGAGCACATAGAAATAATCTGCTTGACAACCACAACAAGCTGCCAATTCATATCCTCCAACTGTCGCTTATGCAACATATCAATAACCACCTGAGAATCAAACTCACAAACAATCTGCCGCCACCCAAGGCCAACCGCACGCTCAATCGCCATAAGGATAGCACTAGCCTCCATAAGATTATTGGTATGCAAACCACGATACATGGAAAAGAAAAATACCACCACTCCCAAGCTATCTCTACCAATACCACCAACTCCGGCATGCCCAGGATTACCCCTAGAAGACCCATTAGTATTGATTTTTAGCTCCCCTAGAGTAGGCGAACACCAGAAGCCATGACGAGCCACCCTCTCACGCCCACGCCTACGATGCACACTGCCCAAATTTCTCCTATCCCCAGCAACAAGACCCAGGGAATTAACAACACCCAAGTCCCTAGGATCAACTGGCATAGACAAATCACATTTTGCAAACAAAGTATCCTACAGTGCCCCAAGAATCCGCCTCCAAAGTTGCTCCAAGATCAATTTTTTATCCAAGAAAATTCGTCTGTTGCGCTCCAACCAAAGATGCCAAATAATCAAACTAGGGCCAATGCTCCAAGAAATTTTAAGAAAAGAGGTTCTGGTAGGAGATGATCCCTGTCTCCTCCAAAAATCATCCAAGGCAGAGACATGGCAACACGGTAAGCTCTAGAGATTCCACCAGTGATGCCAGATATCCTTAGCAAAGGAACACTGAAAAAAGAGATGTGAGAGGCATTCTTCATGCTGACCACACAAAACACACATGGAAGGGCCCTGGAACCCCCGTTTCCAAAGATTGTCCCAAGTAAGACACTTACCTTGGACAACAAGCCAAGAGAAAAAATTACACTTAGGCCAAGCAAATTTATTCCAAACATGCTTCCACCAAGGAACCTCAGAGCTCCCAAAGACCTGTTTATCCAAAACCTGATAACCAGAGGCAACCGAAAATTTACCCTACAAATCAGGACCCCAAGCAAGAACATCCCTCCCGAGAAGAGAGTTGCAGGTGCGATCTGAAAGAATCTTAGCAAGCATTTGACGATCCTCCAAAACCCCCCCAGGAGGCCAATCCTGAGGGTCCTTCCACCTAGACATAGTAATCTGACTCAAAGAATGTTGAGATTTGAAGTCAGCCACATGACACCAACCCGCCTCCTCAAAAATCTGGCACAAGTCCTAAAGGTGGGGATGAGAAGACAAAATAGGGGGATGTCCATCCCAAGAGTCATGCCAGAAGAGAGCTTCCCGACCCCCATTACAAATCCAAAAAGGCCCTGTTTCACAAGTTTGGCACCCCGTTTGAGGGTACCCCAGATCATAAAACCTTTCCCCTCCAGACTGAATCTTACAACCTCCATGCTTTCCACCGCACCCAAATATTTGAGGGTAAGAATTTTAGCCCACAACATATGCTATTGTGAACACCAACGCCAATACAGCTTAGCAGCCAAGGCCTGCCCATTCAAATCAGTTCATTGTAGACCAAGACCCCCTTCATGCTTCGGCCTACAGACAACAGCCCATTTCACCAAGCTCCACTTTCTATGGAGAAGGTTTCCAGACCACAGGAACTGATGAGATAGTCTCTCGAAATCTTGAATAAAGCTTGATGGAGCAGAAAGAACAAAGCACTTATAAAGAGGGAGAGCCTGGATCACAGACTTAAGAAGAGTCACTCTTCTAGCTAAAGAAAGCCACCTGCAAGTCCAATGGCTGACCAAACTTTGAAACTTGTCAAGAGTCTCTTGCCAAAACCTTTTAGGGAGAGAACGAATGGCAAGAGGGATTCCAAGATAGAGAAAAGGAAGCGAACCGATCTAGAAACGAATAATACCTGCTAATCTCCTTTGTATACCCTTAGGAGTATGAAATAAGTAAATGAGAGACTTCCCCTCATTAATGCGCTGCCTAGAGGCCGCCAAGTAGCTGTCCAAAACATTGCGCCAGTTCAAAGCCTCCTCAACCCTTGCCCTACCCATCAAGGCAGTATCATCAACAAACTGAAGATGAGTCTGAGGGGGAAGATCATTTCCCCAATTCCAACCCTGAATCAAGCCACTCACAACCTGAGCACGAATAAGCCTTCCCAATCCTTCCGCAAGTAGGATGAATAAGTAGGGCGACAAAGGATCTCCTTGTCTGAGGCCTCTAGAAGCACCAAACAACTCAATGGGCTCACCATTGAGAAGCACTGAGAAAGAGGAAGAAGTAACACAACTCCTAACCCATTCAATCCAATCACTAGCAAAGCCAAAAGCTCCAAGAATCTTGAATAGAAAGCTCCATTTAACACGATCATACGCTTTTGCCATGTCCAACTTGATAAACATAGATTTTTCTTTTGAGGATTCCATAGAATGGACAGTCTCTGATGCAATCACAACACCATCCATGATCTGTCTACTAGCAACAAAACCCCCCTGCTCCTCAGATATTAACTCACCAAGCCAAGGTTTCAGCCTTTCAGCAATCAACTTAGTAATAATCTTATAAACAACATTACATAATGCAATAGGCCGAAAAAGATCCAAAGAGTTAGCCCCCTCCTTTGGAATGAGAGCTAAAAAAGTTGCATTCAATGACTTCAACATTTTTTTATTCATGAAAGATTCCTTAACAACCTCTAAGAGGTCCAACTTAACCACCTCCCAAAACTCCTTAAAGAATTCAACAGGGAATCCATCAGGCCCCGGTGCTTTACCTTTCTTCATCTGGAACACAACGTTCTCAAGCTCCAACAAGGTAATAGGAGAAAGCAATGATTCATTCATTTCATTAGACACTAGCTACAGGATACAATTCAAAATCCTTGTTTCAGCCTCCTCAGCTGGAGGCGAATCTTCAGAAAATAATGAAGAGAAATACTGAATGCATTCCGCAGAGATAGAAGCAGAAGAGGACAAAATTTCCCCATTAGACAACACAAGAGAAGAAATAACATTACCTTGCCTCCGGTCTTTAACTGAGTTGTGAAAAAGAGAAGTATTTCTATCACCAACCTGGAGCCATTCAATACGAGACTTTTGTTTCCAAAAAATTTATTCTCTTAACTCCCATTCCTCTACCTCTTTTGTTGCAGCAATCTCTGACAAACTCAACTCTTCCGTTAGGCCTTGATCATGAATCAGCCTGGTGATTAAGTCTAAGTTATCCTGAGCCTTCTATTTTCCATGAAACAAATTACCAAAATGTTGCCTATTCCATCCTTTCAACTTGTATTTGACATACTGTAACCTCTTTGAGAATGAATACATAGCAGTACCATAAGCTGGCTTCCCAAGATCCCACCAGCCAGAAATCATATCATGAAGAGACTCATCTCAGAGCCACATGAGTTGGAACTTGAAAATCTGTCTAGCACGTCATTGAGGCACAACAACCACAAGCTTAATTGGCCAATGGTCAGAGCCTCGACAATCAAATATTTCAGAGCTAATCATCCACCTATCCCCCATCCAAAAGCTAGACACCAAAAATCTATCTAGTCTTTCAAAAATAGTAGCATTTCCAGTTCTCCTATTATTCCATGTGAAGACTCCATTAGTTGGTTTGACATCAACTAACCTCAAAAGAGCCATATTATCCTGCAAGAGCCTAGAGGAAGGCTCCAAATGAGCACTACCTCCTCTCTTCTCTTCTAAAGAAATGACATCATTAAAATCACTAGCCAGGATCCAAGGCAGGTAAGGATCCAAAGACCTCACATGCCTAACATGATCCCACAGTTGTGCTTTACCTTGGAAATCAGTCAGAGCATATATATTAGAGAAAATAACTTTCTCCCCTGACTCTAAATGAGAAGCAACACAAGAAATCGAACTCTTACAGGAGATCCACCAAATTGGACTAACATTTCGGGGGTCCCAAAAACAAGCCACTCCACCAGAATTACCAAAAACACCCACACATTGACATTGGCCACGACCCCAAATCTTAGGAGCCACACTTAACATACTATCCACTGATAACTTAGTTTCCTGCAAGAAAATCACATCCAGAGAATGAATGCGAATCAAATCTCAAATAGCCTTTTGTCGAGGGATGCTATTCATACCCCTCACATTCCAAGAAAGAACAATCATCATTGGGGTTGGGAAAAGTGAGCATCAATAGTCTTCACCGAACCAGCCTCAACCAATGTCTCTCCAGCAAGCTTCACCTTTTCTTGGTCCTTTTTGCGACCAACCTTAACTGATTTCTCAAGAATCCCTTTCTTAAAATATTTTTGTTGCACACCCAAAATAGAGGAAGAAGGTTTAAGCTTACCTAAAACAGGGCTATCCCGAGCCTCCGAGTAGACCTTACCAGCACCAGAGGGGCCACCAGAATCACCAACCACCCCATCCCCCGCACCAATAGCTAGAGCGGAAGGAGCTAGACCGGACCTCATATGAGGATCCAGGTCACCAAGTTGATCCACCCCAGGTACCACCGAAGGGCGAACCTCAACCAACTCCTTAGAACCAGAGCCATCCACCATTTGCATGTCCACTGTAAACCCTTCCTCCTGAACTAACCCATCCAGAGCCTCAAATCTATTGAAAGTTTCCCCTTCCTGTCTATCTTGAAAAGGCCTCTTTTGGCCTCAACCTCGATTGCGAGGTTTAACAGGAACAAAACCTTCTTTTTCCACGGCCAAGCCCTGCGCTGGAACCTTACCCTTTTCCACCCTCGTATTAGATTGGGTATCCACATTAATTTTACCTCCTGTACTAAAAGCCCGAGGACACCTCTGCAGTAGATGTCCATATTCATGACATAGCTGACACCGAAAAGGCAACATTTCATAATCCAATGGCTGGGTCTAGGAATTAGTGCCAACAGTCAAATCAATAGAATCAGGCAAAGGCTGACTTAGATCAATCTCGACACAAACCCTCGCATAAGAAAAGATTCTCTTATCCAAAGTATGTTGAGAAGGACCAATAGGGTTACCCAGCAATAAAGCAATCGATTATAAAATATCAGTTCTCTAACATTCAAGTGGCAGTTGAGGAAGGCGGACCCAAACCGGGACCCTAGAAGGCAACTCTTCTGCTGAATTAAAGCCTGCATGCCATGGTTTTATGAAAAGACCTACTTGGTTATAAAAATAAGGCCCCCCTTCAAATGCCTTATTTTGATCTGAAATGCACGAGAAGTCTACCAGAAAGAAATTGTTTGTAGCCAACAAAACATCAAAGTCACCCTCCGGAGACCATGTCTTGCGGATCTAAGTGTCCAAGAAAGAGAGAGAAACCCTCATCCCCATAAACTTACAAATCAAAACATGTTTGCTGTAGTACTCTAGATCTTCAGCTACTGCCTCCGATTGAATCACCAACACAGGACGAACTTGCGCCCTCTCCAAGCATCCATTTACCTTATGCATTTTAAAGGTATTTGATTTTGTCCAGCCCTCTCCAAAGGAAGCCCCATCACTAGCCTCCGCCATAGCATTATCTCCCCTCACCTCACCAATCGATGCATTCATTGCCATTGAAACCACCCACCAAAAGCACTAGCCAAAAAACCCCAAACCAAAACTAGCCCACCGCAATTACATGCAAGAGAAAATAACTTCAAGAAACACCACCTAGCACAAGGAAGCAAATAGAGCTCCACCCAGCCAGCAAAGGAGAAGGAGAACGCAGAAAATGAGCCACCCCCGCGTCCGAACCACACTCCCAACAGCCAACACCAAGCAAATCCGAAAGGAAACCAGTGCTCAGAAGAAAGAAAGCAGAAAATGGCCACCCCTGGCCTCAACCCACACCACACCAAATCCCGTCCCCCTCACACAGACGCCAAGAACACGAAACAGAGGAAGCTAGGGCACGAGTGCCCTAGCTCGCCCGCAACAAGCTCCCAAAAATGCCATCCCAGCAAGTGATTCAAGTTCAAGCATGGGGAGTATTTTAATTTAATGTTTTATTTTCCTTATGCTTACTTTGTTTTCTCTTGTTTGGATGTGGATTAATAGTTTAGAGGTGTTGGCTATCACTTTATCTATTCTATTTGATTTTCTAACCCCATCTTACAATATGATGTGTACTAATGATATCATGCAGGTGGATGATGATGATAAAAAATGCCATATGTGGAAAGGATGTGATATATGTAATGGCAATGTATGTTTTGCAAATGATGTGGAAATGCAATGTTTGTATGAAATTCTTGTGTTTTGACTTTCCAAAATGTTATAAATGATGATGATGTGATAGATGTTATGTTTATGAAATGCATCATGAATTTAAAATATGATATGTAATATGAATCAAATGTTGTATGAAAAAAAATGGTATTGAAAATGAGAAAAGATGTGAATGATAAATGATGTGAAAGGATTAATAATGATGAAATGTATGATATGAAATGTAATGAATATGAAAAAGATTGATGAGATGATAAAATGAGATGGAATGATAAAATGAAATGAAATGTAATGATATAAAATGAAATGAAATGATATGAAATGATGAAATGGAATGAAATGAGATGATAAAATGTAAGGAAATGTAATGGTAAAATAAAATGAATTATGAGATGAAATGAGATGATAAAATGATATGAGCTGATAAGATGATAAATGATAATTAGATGAATAATAAGGATATGAAAATGATAATGATGAGAAAATGATACGATGAATATGAAAAATGATTAAATAATGATATGATATAAAATGTAATGAGATGGAATGATAAAATGAAATGAAAGGGAATGATATGCTAATGAAATGAAATGATATGAAATGATGAAATGGAAGGAAACAAGATGTAATGTAATGATATGAACATGTAATAAAATGAGATGATATGTAAAATGTAATGATAAGAAATGATGAAATGGAAGGAAACAAGATGTAATGTAATGATATGAAAATGTAATAAAATGAGATGATATGTAAAATGTAATGATAAGAAATGATGAAATGGAAGGAAACAAGATGTAATGTAATGATATGAAAATGTAATAAAATGAGGTGTATCATGAAGGAGAAATAAATGAGAAAGGATCCAAATGATGAATGTTAAACTATATGATATGCACAAGACCTAGATGAAATGATAATGAAATGAGGATGAAACAAATGTCCAAATTTCCTCCACATATAGTCCAAAGAGACATGACAACCGTTGATTTATCTGTTCAGCTTTGTTTAAAACTCTAATGTGAATCCAGTATGCAAATATATGCATTGATCTAAATGAAATGCAACTAAATAAAACCAACTGTTTGTTAAGCCTTTGGGTAGCTTTCTTGAATCATCATAGAGCCTTATAAAATGTTGGAAGTATGTACAAGCATCAGAGGGGAGATTAGCTCCAATGATGACCTGAGTACAACTTTCATGATTTTTGATATAGCAAGCAAACACAAGCATCGAGATATAATTGAACCGAGATGACCTGAGCATTTCTTGCATAAACAGACAAAGACTAACCACCTTTTTATTCAAATGTGGAACTGTCGTCAATGATATGCTTTGAAAATCATGTCTCACGACATATTTGTACCAAATCGATAGTTAACCTCAAGACAATAGACAAAGAAAAATCATCCTCCTTCCTTGCCACTCTAGTTCAGTACATCATTGAGTGTGCTCCAGAGAGATGATATCGAAAACTCAAACAACCATTGTTCAAAATGTAAAACTGATATTCCAATCATTATTCAGATTTTAGATCATCTAGATATGAGTCATGATATGGTATTTTGCTGAAAAACCGTTGTGATATGGATCAATGGTTGGATAGTTGTTCATGTGATTTGATTGTTTTTTTGCATGAGTGGATTGGATATGTACAATAATCAAGCCATGGTAAGACGTCATCGCTTTAGGAAAATGATGGCAACATGATGCTGGTACGACCCTAAGATGATGGAAAGATGCATGAAATGAAGGCTAAGAAGCCAAATGCAAAACATGAACTAATAGATGGAGAGCTACAAATAGCGTCTGTTTGCCAGATTTTCACTATTTGTTTTTATTGCATTTTTTCGATTTGATTTTTTTTTGTTTTTGTCTCTACCGAGATGCATGTTTGCTAGGTTTTCACCAAGGTAACCATTTTTTTAGGGCTTTTTCTGCTGTTTTTGTATTTCTTCATGACTTTTTCTGATGTTTTTGTATTTTTTCAGGACTTTTTCTGATGTTTTTGTATTTCTTCATGACTTTTTCTGATGTTTTTGTATTTCTTTAGGAATTTTATAGATGATGATAACTGCTTCAGACATAATACTTTTTCAGGTGCATGTTGTTGATGGGTTCGTCAAATAGGTCCCCTTCTGGCGTTGACAACTTGTATGCTCCTGAACCGTATACTACTATGACCACATATAGACCCAACCAATTAGGTTTAAACTTTCCTTTCTTCTCTCTGTCTTGCTGATTGCGTGGGTTATCTTTTAGAACAAGATCACCAACCTGAAAGGAACGCGGTTTTACTCTGTGATTATAGTTGTGAGACATCATTTGTTGATATTCTTTCAAATGATCAGCTGCTCATTGTCTCTTTTCATCAAGAAGTTCCAGTTCTTGTAGTCGGGAAACTCTGTATTCATCATTTGTTATGAGACCTTTCAATGATACTCTAAGTGATGGGATCTCAAATTCTAGTGGAAAAATGGCTTCTGCTCCATAGATAAGAGAAAATGGTGTTGCTCTTGTTGGTGTTTGGATACTAGTTCAGTAGGCCCATAATGAGGGATTAAGTTGAACGTGCCAATCTTTCCCTGTATCATTCACAGTCTTCTTCAATATTTTTAGTATTGTTTTGTTTGAGGCCTCTGCTTGGCCATTCCCTTGTGGATAATAAGGTGTTGAGTATCTGTGTTGAATATGGAATCTCTCACAAAGTTCGTCAACATCCTGATTCTTGAATGGTCATCCATTATTTGTGATGATGGAGTTGGGAATGCCATACCGACAAATGAGATAGTTGAGTATGAATGATGAGATTTATTTTCTAGTGACCTTAGTGAGAGGTACTGCCTCAATCCACTTAGTAAAATACTATGTCACTGTGATGATGAACTTGTGTCCGTTCGAGGATGAAGGATGAATCTTGCCAACTAAATCCAACCCCCATTGAGAGAACGGTCAGGTTGGTACAAACAGTTGTAGTTCCTATGTTGGTGCATGAATGAGATTTCCATGTATCTGACATTTAGAGCACTTTGTTACAAAAGTGAATGATTCCCTCTCCATTGTAGGCCAGTAGTAACCCATTCTAATCAATTTCTTGGATAAGGTTAGTCCACTTGAATGAGTACCACAAATGCCACCATGAACTTCTTGTAAACCCTTATCAGATTCGTCACGTTCAAGACATTGAAGTAAAGTACCATCAAGACCGTGACGATAGAGAGTGTCAACGATAAGGGTATAGTGAGAGGATTGGTGGATAAAGTTGTGCTTTTGGTTACAGGATAAGTCAAGTGCTAAGATGTCATCTTTTAGGTAGGTATAAATTTTTCCATACCAAGGTGAATCGGATCCTACCAAGTGGCAAATTATTTGGCTTTTAGGTGTGTCATAGGCATGCGTAAATGATTGTTCCACCAGAAATTCATAGCGAGCCTGAGTTTCTGGGAGTTGTACCAATGAAGCGATTGTGGCCATAGTGTCAACTGCCTTTTTATCAAGCCTTGGAATTTGTATGAACTTGATGTCTACAAAGTATTTCTTGAAATCGTCAACCATTTTCTTATATGGCAAAAAAATTTCATCTTTAGTCTGATAATCATCATTGATCTGGTTAATGACTATCTATGATTCTCCATTCTAATGTTATTTTGAGTCCAGTGATTAAAGCTTCATATTCGGCTATGTTATTAGTGCACAAAAACATTAGCCGATATGACCGAGGAATGGTATTTCCTTGAGGGGTGACAAAGAGTATGCCCGCCCCCGATCCATGTTGAGTAAAGGAGCCATCAAAATATAATAACCAAGGTTGCTTTGATTTTGCTGTGAAGACATCAGCATCTAGAAATTCAATGTGCATGGGATGCTCTGCTTGTAGGGGTGATTCAGCCAGTTGGTCAACAATAACTTGTCCTTTGATTGCTTTGTGATCAATATAATGGATATCGAACTCGCTTAAGATCATGACCCATTTTTCTAACCTTCCTGTCAATGTGGCCTTGCTTAACATATATTTGAGTGGATCAATCTATGCAACAAGATTGATTGTATGAGTTAACATGTAGTGTCAAAAATTTTGCGAGGCAAAGACCACGGCTAGGCAAGCCTTCTCGATGAAAGTGTAGCTGAGTTCATGACCTGTTAATGTTCGGCTGATCTAATAGATTGCATGTTCTTTTCCTATAGAGTCTTCTTGTGCTAACAACACCCCCAAAGATGTCTTTGTGGAAGCAATGTATAAGATGAGTGGTTTGTCCGGATTTGGTGGTACCAGAACTAGTGGATTCATTAAGTATTGCTTGATTTGTTGAAAAGCCATTTCACACTTATCATCCCATTTGAAAGGAACATTCTTGTGTAATAGATGTGTGAAAGGTAGACATTTATCTACTAGTTGTGCAATGAATCTTTGTATAGATTGGAGTCGTCCCTATAGTGATCTCAACTGACTGATATTCCTTGGTGGAGGCATTTCCATGATTGCTTGTACCTTGGCAGGATATACTTCAATTCCTTTTGCTGAAACTATGTATCCCAAGAGTTTTCCAGATGTGACTCCAAAAACAAACTTCTTAGGGTTGAGGCGAACCTTGAACTTTTCCAACCTTGCAAATATTTTGGATAATATCTCAAGATGTCCTTCTCTGGTGTATGATTTTACTAGTATGTCATCGACATAATCTTCCATGAATGTGTGCATCATGTCATGAAAAATTGTAGTCATAGCTCTTTGATATGTAGCCCCAATATTCTTTAAACCGAAAGGCATGACGTTCCAATAGTAAGTCCCCCATGGACATGTGAAACCTATTTTGTCCTGGTCTTCAAGTGCAATCTTGATTTGGTTATAACCAGAAAAACCATCCATTAGTGAATACATGGAATGGCCAGCCATCAGATCCACTATGGTATCAATGCTTGGAAGAGGGAATTCATCCTTAGGACATGCCTTATTAAGATCTCTGAAATATGTGCATAATCTAACACTTTTGTCAGGATTTGATACAAGAACTATGTTGGAGATCCATTCTGCATAGTCAATTGATCTTATAAATCCCACATCGAGGAGTTTCTTAAGTTCTTCTTTAACTAGTAGTGCCACATGAGGATGCATCTTTCTAAGTTTTTGTTTCACAGGTTTAACTCCTGGTTTAATGGACAAGTGATGCATTATAAGATCAGGATCAAGACCTGGCATGTCTGCATAAGACCAAGCAAAGTTGACTTGATTTTTTCTGAGAAATTCCATGAACTCGGGTACTTCTTTATCTGTCATTGATGCAGCTAACTGTAGAATCCTTGGTTTCTCTGTAGTTTCAAGATTAACTACTTTTGTAGGCTCAATCAAGATAGGTGATCGCTCATGATGGTGCTCCCAGAGAGTGTTAAGCATCCCATCATCTGGTGCCTTAAAAAGGTTTTCACCATCTGATACGCTCTTTGTTTTATCTTTTGTTTGATCTAACACTACCAAATTATGGTTTTCACCATTAGATCTTTCTTTTTTATTTTTATTTTTGTAGCTAGGAAACTTGACACTCTCCTGACTAAGGATCTCATGCTGAAAATCACCAGTGAAACAATCATTTACATCATCTACGGAAAGGAATTTTATGATAGATTTGTTAGTTGGAAACATAGGTATATCAAGAGGTTTAGATAGATCCCAATCAATGAGATCGAGATGTATTAGTGGTAGCGGGTCATTAGGTTGCGTGAAATCGGCTATGGTTATGATCATAACAGAGGTGTCTATAGGATATGAGGTATGAGGTAGATCAATGATGGTAATGTCCTCACAATAGTCCTGTTCGATTAAATCTGACTCGGTATCACTAGCATCATAGTTGCGTTGTAGTTCAGATTCTTTTGGTTGGGTTCCTGACCCTTCTCCTTTGATTAGAGTAGGTGTATACCTGTGTATCACATCAACTTGTTTATCCCTCCATAATTCATCATTATGGATGGTATCCCATTCGTAGTCTCTAGAGTTTGTGTCAGAGTTATTATCGATGAAATTCTGAATTGTTGTCAAGCATGCTTCCCTTGGATCAGAAATTTCTTGCAATGTGAGTACAGTATCATTCAATTGTTTGGATGTTGTTTCTTTTGAGCTAGTATCATAGCCTAGTCTTGTTTTATCTTTTGCAGCAAGTCCTGGAGGATCAATAGGCTCAACTACTCCTTCTTTTCTTTTTTCGATAGGACCATTACCCTCATAGCCCATCTTTTGCATGATTGAATATCCCTTACCATATTTATCAATTGGTAACTTGATATTGAGAATTGTTTCATCTTCATCTTCATCTCTATAGAGCCATTTTAGCATTTCGCTATCCTCAGGATCTTCCATCGAGAATTTCTCCTTGATAAATTATCGATTGAACTTTGTGATTGGTTCTTTCGGTGATTGTGTTGATGTTGATGCTACAGATATCTGATGGTGCACGATAGAAGGTTGTCCATGTGACCGAGGTGACGTAGGAAGATTATCCAGATAGAGAGAATATTCTCCTACTCCATTATCCTTGAACCGTAGTTGCTTGTCAAAGTTTTTGGTTAACTGACTGATTTGTGTATCAACTGTTGGAAAAGTACTAGTAGGCGCTTCTCCATTGTTAGGAACCAAAGTGTCTTGAATAGCTTTGATGTTAGCACAAGTTTGACTGTGAGAATTATCAGGTGATATCGTGATCTCCTATCTGTTATAAGGAAACTTAAGCCACTAATGATATGTAGACGGTACAACTTGCATTTTGTGGATCCAAGGACGACCCAACAAGATGTTGTATGCGAGATCACAGTCTAATACTTAACAGAAAGTATTTTTGATAACATGTCCTACTCTGACTGGTAGCATGATTAAACCTTTGGACGCTCTTTCCTCATCATCATAGGCTTTGATAGTAATCTTTCTTCTGGGATCAATGGAGTCCTCAAAAAATCCTAAAGCCTTAACTAGCTTCATGGTACATATGTTTGAACCAACACATCCATCTATTAGAACACATCTGACACGAAACTTGTGGATCATGACTTCTAAGTATAGTGATGAGTTATGGGGATCAGTGATGGAAACATCATCTTTTTCAGAAAATGAAAGGCATGTGGGTGAGGAAAAAAGTCCCACCATGGCTTGAAATTGACCCACATTCAGATCATTGGATACAGTTGTTTCAATGAGGGCTTTGTCTAGAATTTCCTTATGCACTGGGGAAATCTTCAGAAGTTCCAAAATAGAGATCTGAGCGAAAGTTTTTCCAAGTTGATTGATTAAATCATATCGATGTTGAGGCGATGGCACAATGGATTTTGAAGGAGCACCTTTTTGGAAAACTTTAGCTTGTGCCCTTGTTGTTATGTTAACTTCTCCATATTTTTCTTTCTCTTTGAATTTTATAACATTAACCCACTCGTCATCAGTGTAGATATGATTGATTATATTCTCATCGATATGATTCACATTTTTTTCAGAAGACTCACCTTTTTGATAGTTGGGCAAAGGATTTCAAAATGCTTGGTGGTCTTCATTTGATTGTTGGTTCCATTCTATTGTGACAATGTGTTTGTCAATTAAATCTTGAATAGCATTCTTAAAGGCTTGGCAATTATTCGTACGATGGCCTTTACATCTATGATATTCACAATAGTACGTATCATTCCATGATGGCGGCTTCACACTGGGTTCAAAGTTACGTTGAGGCGGTAGGGTAATAACATTCTTTGCCATCAAGTCTTTAAGGGAAGATTCCAGAGATTGCCCCAACAGAGTGAAAGTTCTTCTGTTGGAAAAAAATGAAGATCGTTGCGGATTCATGTTTGATGTATTTCCTATTGTTTCCACGATACCCTTGGTTGTTGGTGTTACTTTGATTTGGAACAAAAGTTGGATTTTGGTTATTCCTCGGGGGAGGATGATCGTTTCCTTGATTCGTAACCGAGTTGGCATTGTTATAGTTGTTGTTGTGAGGAATACTAAGAACAACTGGCTTAGGGGAGACATGATGTGCATCTACAACACCATCATTCACCACATTCTTGTTGCGAGTCCAAAACTTAGATTTGTCATTGTGGTGACTTGAGGAGCTAGGATTGTCTCTATCAAGTTTGATTATTCCCCTCTGGACTAATGCACTTTCAATTGTGATTGCATTTTCAATCATTTTTTGAAAAGAGGGAGGACAATGAAGATTTAGACGATAACTCATCTCTTAATCCAAACTGTTTATAAATGTAGTGATCTTTTCCTTTTCAGGAACATGACGTGGATACCTAGCAAGCAATCTTCTCCATCTCTGAAGAAATGTGATGAATGGTTCACCAGGTTTTTGTTTAGCCTTGCATAGATCAATCATTGTTATTTGGTGTTGTATGTTATAGGAATATTGTGAGATGAACTCGTTGATCAATTCCTCAAATGTTTTGACAGGCGGTGTGATTTTTGATAACCATTCCATAGATTGGCCTCCAAGACTTCATGGGAACAACCACATTAATTATGTATCCTCATGAGCGAATTCTAAAGTCATGTTTCAGAAGTCTCTAATATGGTCAATGGGATCCGATTTCCCGTTATAACGATCAAACTTTGGAATTTCACAATGCTTAGGAAACGGGATCATGTTGAGACGTTGATCAAAAGGATATGGACAAATATCATCAAGAGCGTATGTCTTTTTTGTGGCTCCCCCTTGTAGATATTTAATTTGTCCTAATGTTTTAACATGTTGAGTTAAGGCACTAAGATCAGATAAGGGTGTTTCATCAGGATTACTCTTTATGTTCTTAGTATTAAAATCATGAGGCAATTTAGCTCCTTTGTCGGCCAGATATAGGAAATATTTTTGTTTGTCACGTGCTAAGATCTTTTCTACTACTTTGAGAAATTTAGGATCTTGTTCGGATTCTCTAAGGTGACGCTCTTCTTCTTGTTCATCATCACTATCCTCAAGGGTTTTTCTTAGATCACTGTCAGAAGTAAACGGATCTTTTGCTCCTTCGGCCATGTTGTCTTCAAAAAGGGGTTTTGACTCACACTATGAAGGGGATCACTATTTTCACCTTCCTTTTGAGTTGTTGAGGTATGATCTTCTTGTTGAATATCTTCCTTTAGTTTATTGTATTGTGATCATGTAAAAACAGGCATATGATTTCAAGATGTTCTCCTAAACTTAGATCATAGTTTGATGAGTGCAATCAATGATGATGTTTTAATCTGATAAGATGAAAATCTTATGATATGATCAAAACTATGTTTCCTAATTCATGGTTGTGGCTTCCAATGATAAAGGATTTCAGAATCCTGTTAGGAGAAGTTGAGCCAAGAATTTAGAAGTTTATGATGAAAGATGCTTTTGTAAGATTTGATCTTTGTTTTCGAAGAGTGATCAGCATATCAACTAGCCTATTTTAACTCATTGAAGTATTTGACTAGGACGTGTCGAATATTTGATAGAAGGTTGTGGTATGTACTTGAAATCAAAAGGCTAATTGTGATTATGTCATTGAGAGAGGGCTCTTCTTTGAAAATAGGCTCGTGAATCTAGAGGGTCCATAGCGTATTCGTCAGTAAATCCTCTGACAAAATCTTGGTACCTATGGAGAAATATGTGATAATGGAGCAAGATGTTTCGACTCTTATATAAAAACATCCTTCATTGTAAGGTTTTCTTGTAACCTAGAGGTTTCTCAGGTTTTCTGATCCTATTGGAAATTGACTTCTTGACAAACTTGGTAGATTTCCACTCCCTAACCATGAGAGAGAATGTTGATACGTTACTAGACTGAGAATGCTATAAACTCAGATCTGTCAAAAATAATGATTCAGGAAAAATGACAGATGCGCTTTTATGTTGCCTATATGCACTTCAGAAACAAGGATATGTGCCAAAGAAATGGTCAAATGTGCTTCAATATGTCCCAGATGCGCTACTCTGTATCCTATAAGCGCTGCAGGAAAAATGTTGTGATAGTGACCAAAAAGTTTTGTTTTTAGAATGGCTAGCGTATGCGCCAAAAGACTCAATGCACTAAAACATACCCTAAAAGCACTGAGTTAACCAGTGAATGTGCTAGAACAGACCTCATATGTGCTAGAATATACCCTATATGCGCTAAAATAGTTTTTTCCAAGGTAACTTTTCAAACAGTTTGTGAGCAGTTTCAGCTAAAATTTGACATGTTCATTTCAGATGATCTTTTATCTAAATTAGTATGATTGAAAACACAACAAACACCTTGAAAATAGTCATTTTTAAGTCCTATACTAAACATCAAGTGTATGTTTCAAAAATGTTTTTCAAAAAGTGTTTTCACAAGTTTTACACATGACAGACAGTTCTAGCATACTCACTCTTAGTACTCAAGTAGGTCATCATAATAATCAACAGCCCACATCTTAGAACTGCATCGACTCACACAGCCGTGTCACCCTCGAAGGGGCGCCCGTGTTTTTGTCTTTTCCAGGCACGTACTTAGAGTGACGAAAGTGGATACTAGATCCCCTAAGAAAATGGCCTTGGCAGTTATATGGTGAGTATCTTGGGGGCATATTCTTCCCTCCCCTTGCATTGTGATTATTATGATGTTCGAAAACTGACTTCGGCTGGATACTACACTAGGTTCGTAGTAAGGGTTTCCATTTGGTGCGGAAATAATAAACTCCCTCAGGAGACCTCCCAACCTTTAGAACAAAGGATTTTGGGGATGGTTATCTTGCACACTACCGAAAAAAGAGGATTTCCCCTGATTTGCTCTAAATTTTATAGTGGGGTGGAATAGTCTGGCTTTGGATTGAACCCACTTGAGTCGTTCGTCTTGGGTGAGTACTTTTTCCCACAAGAGCAGGCCCTCTACAGGATGTAATAAAGTAGTAAAATTGCATGAATGTAAAAGGAAAGTTTGGTATTCTGGTCACCCAGTTAAGGGGAGAGCATAGACCTATCGCCACAAACACAGTAGACACTATTCTTTTTAAAACCCAAATCACAATGATCTAAACTATGTGAAGATGTTGCTTCACAAAAAGTATTGGATTCATTTTAACCGCAAAATCAATGTGTGCTGACTATCCTAGATTGCTTCTTTTTAATCCATGTCTATCCTAGGGTTGCTTCTTTTTAAAATTAGTTGTGACTATCCTAGATTGGTTCTTTTTAAGCCAGAAAAAGGTTTTGTCTGCGGAAGGCGTTAGACTCAGAAACCTGTTTAGTTACAACCTGTATGCATTAAAAGATCACCTGTATGCGCAACAATAACAAGTTAATGCACCAAAACAGATCCTAAATGCGCTACAGAAAGTCCCAAATGCACTACAAAAACTCCTAAATGCGCTAAAACAGAATGCAACTAATTTTTTTTTTAATTTTTCACGAATATTTAATAAACTGAGCTGGGTATATGCGCCATTTTGTCACGTATATGCGTCGAAAAAATTCTTGGATGCACCGAAACAGTTCCTGGATGCACCGAAGTACCTGCAAAAGTGCTAAAATAAATTACGGATGCTCTGTAGAAACACGCGTATGTGCTTTAGAAATCCTCGTATGTGCTAAAACGAATTTTTTTGCCAAAAATTTGAATTCCAGAACACAAAATCCTGTCAGAAAACCTGCAGATAAATATTAAAAATGGGGCAATGCCCCATGATGGGCACCAAAATTGTGGTCGATTTTATGCATGTTATATATGTAAAAAAAATGAATCAAACACACCAATAAGACATTATATCAAAAAATAGAATATTAAAATAATAAAGATTGCAAACTCAGTATCCTGTTATCGATGTCGTCCTATCGTCCTCTATCTCCAGTATTTTCATTGATTTCAGTTGGCTCTCAGATTGTATGCTAGGCTTAACGAACAGTCTTCCTAGAGAACAAGATTGAATATGAAATGCATGTAATGCTAAGACATGATTTTTCTAATGCTAAACATGATTGCTAAAATGACATATTATGATGATGTTATGAATAATAAAACTATAATGATAATGCTAGAATGCTATAATGCTAGAATGCAATTAATCTCTAACTCATCTGTTGTGTGTTGTAACCGTTGCTTGGATTGGCAGTGCTATTTATAGAGTTTTTCAAAAGCTTTTGATTGGCTGATATGATCAACGATTGTGAAAATTCTTGAAAAATCGAACGGTTGAAGATGGATGAGAGTGAAGAAAAATAGAAGAAAACAAAAAGCAAGATTTGTTTTCTTTTCTGTAAAAGAGGTAAGATAAGATGATAAAAATGAATTGTAAAAAAATCATCTTTTTGTGAGATTATGGAAAGATTTTGAAGAAGATAAATAATGAATTATTAAATTCAATTATTCATTTATGGGTGACACAGAGGTTTTTTTCTTAAAATAGAATATTTACCCCAGATTTGAAGAATAATGGAAGATTTCATAATTAAATAAAGATATGGAAGATATTCAATTAAATAAAGATATTTAATTAAACTTTTAAGAAATGGTATGTAAATGAAATTAATAGAATAATAGAATATTTAATTATGATTCTGAAAAGATATGGAAGATATTCAATAAAATAAAGATATTTAATTAAACTTTTAAGAAATGGTATGTAAATGAAATTAATTAAATAAGATATTTAATTAACTAGAAGAAGAATTTGAAAAGAAATATTTAAATTTAATTAAATCAAAAAGTGATAATTAATTAAAATAAATAAAGTGTATTTATTTAACTAATCAAGTGGACATATGAATGTGAAATAATTAAATAAAAATCAATTTATTTAATCATGATAGAAGAATAAATTGAATGAACAATATAATTAAATTAATTAAATTTAATCATATGTAGAAGACTTTAGAGAAATTAATTAAATAATAAATATTTAATTAAATGCCAGGATTAATCAGACATGACCAATTTTATGCATATACAATGAACATACAAAGCTCTTTGTTTGAATCATATTGTGAGTTTAGAGCATTTAATAGAGTTTAACAAAATTGGTGCAACACCTCCTAGGGTTAGTAATCTTTTCATTTGAGTTCTTTTATCCCTTTTCCCATTAGTTTCAGTAGTTTGTAGGAAATTTTCAAAGGGAACCAACCCATAATCTAGAGGTTCATCCTTGTTTTAGGCAACCCAAAGGCCTAAGGATGTCCCCATGTTTCATAGGATTCTCGAGCTTTAAATCTTAGCATTCAGAGCGCAATCCTTTGTGACAACAGTTTTTGGCACACCCGATGGGACACTGAAACTCGTTTCAATCAAGAAATACAAAGTTTTCACTATTTTCCTATATATGTAGCGGTGTTTTTGAATTTTTTGAGGTTATAAACATATACTTGGTGACTCTAATCTCTAATTTTGAAGTAGATCTAGTGCAATCAACACATGAGAAGAGTGCAAACAAGAGGAAGCTCTTCTCCCTTCAAGTATTTTTAGTTGTCACCACCAAGAAGAAAAGGGAGGGAAATGAGAAGGAGTCCTAGCATTTCTATATCTCATCTATGCCTCCAAATTATAGGCCTGTAAGTATTATTCCAAGAGTTTCAGTACTAAATATTCAAGTATTGACAATTCCAATGGCAATGCAATTTTCCTTTGCACTGTTTAATGGGGGTAGCCCATTAAATATTGCTCAACATGATGATATTCCCATGGTATCCCTTAGAATCTTACCTTCTTTCATAGGAGAAGATTAAACTACCCCTTTGAGCATATCAAGGATGTAGCTACCTTATGCTCAGTTCACAATATCACAGTTGAGAATGTGGCAACCAAACTCTTGGTTGCATCACTAAAAGGAAAAGTTTTGCAATGGTTTAGGAGTTTGGCAGTCAATTCAATCAGAACATGGGATGAACTGGGTGACAACTTACACAAGAAATTTGAAGACAAATCAAATCATTTGTCTTTGGTAGAGCAACTAACTACCATAAAGAGAGCTCTACACAAGCATATGTCTAATTTTAACTACCGTTTCTAGAAAACTTGGGATAGAATACGAACAACAGTAAGACCTTCGGCCCAACATGCATTCTTGTATTTCCTTAAATCCCTTAATAGTGATATATTTTTCATGATTCAGTCAATTGGTGGAAATACACTCCCTAATGCATATTAAATCACCATAAGAGTAGAAAATAGCCTCATACAATTTGGTAAAACAACCCAAGAACCCCAATGCCTATATTTCCTAAGGTACAACCACCTATACCATTGCTAATACCTCTAATAGTTGTTTTCCCTACTATACCAGCACTAAATTATCCAAATCTTGCCCAAGAAAAGGTTGTCCCAGCTCCATCCCCTAAATTTCAAGAATTTAAAGGCATTTTGTAGACCCTTGGTAATGAACAGGTGAACATAAAAAAGCAGAAAAATCAAAATTTTAGACCATATCAAGCACCATATTAGCCTAATAGGCCTCCTTATCAAGCTGATCCACAAGGTTAGAGGAAGAATTTTAATGCAAGGCCTTATCAACCTTACAATCAAAATGCTGCCAACAATTCCAAAGAGCTTGTACCAGTGCAAAATAACATGGCACATGATTATGGGTGGTGTTTTCCATGTATCCAACCTCATAACCAAGCCACATGTTCGAATGGAGTGATCAGTCAAGCCCTCATGGCATAAAATAACACTATTGTCCCACAAGATACAACACATGAAACTAGTGGACAACAAGGTTCTCAGGATGAGCAAGGTACTCCTAATGTTGCATTGATGAATTGGCAAGGTGGTGAGTTTTGTGGAGTGAATCACTCACAAGGTCAAAATCAGTCATACACCTTTATAGCAGCCAATACAAGTTCAAAGAAAAGAGTTGTTGATATAGGGCAGCAGGATGATAAAGGCCAACAACAAGCTGATAAGGGTAGAAATCAGACTTCTACAAGCCAACAAGGCCAAGTTGGTCCTTCATCTTCACAAAACATTCAAATATTTCCAAGGAATTAAGTGGTGGAAATTAAGAAGCATGCCAAAGCATAACAAAATTTCACTTTTGAAGCAATCCAAGAAAGGACAAAGTCTTGTTTGATGGACAGTTATATTAGAAAAGCCTTGGGTGGAAGAGAAACAAATAATGTAAGACAATCAAATGAAAATGTGAGTCTTAAAAGAGGAAGAGTTCATCTATACCATAAATCCAAAGGCAATGAGGGTTTTGACACTATGAAGGGAATATCGTGTGAAAATTATGCCATATACGATGAGATAAAAGATCTAAAAGGATAGTCAAGTGCAAAAAAAGGAAATGTTGGTAATGAGGTAGCCATACCAAGAGGAGTTTTAATGAGTAGCATTAGAAGCATGCCAAAGCATAACAAAATGTCACTTTTGAAGCAAGCCGATAAAGGATAGAGTCTTGTTTGATGGACAGTTGTATTAGAAAAGCCTTGGATGGAAGAGCAACAAATAATGTAGGACAATCAAATGAAAATGTGACAGTCCTAAAAGAGGCAGAGTTCATCTATGCCATAAATCCAAAGGTAGTGAGGGTTTTGACACTACGAAGGGAAAAACATGTCAAGATTATGCCATATGTGATGAGATAAAAGATCTGAAAGGATAGTCAAGTGCAGCAATGGTGAAGACCTATTCATCTTTCAATCAACCTTGTGTCTATTATCATGCATTGTGTGTAATGAGTTCTCACAAGTTGAATGGGGTCTTCATGCTTAGTTTAGTGGTAGTTAGAGGCCTAAAAGGGGGGGATTTTGATAGTTCTAGTTGAGTTTAAGACCCCACATGGGTACAATATCAGTCAAGACAAGTTTTTAGCCCACTCACAATTAGTTAGGAGCAATTTTAAAGCCTTTTTTGTAGGGTTTTATATTGTGCACGACCCAAAGGAGATTCATCATGCAAGTTGAAAGAGATTTCAAGGAAAGAAGACAATCAGTTCAAGCAGAGTTGAAGTTTATCACAAGTTCAAAGAGCTAGAGTTCACCATCAGTCTTCTTTTTTAGTCAAAAATGAAGCTTCTTTGTTGTAACTTTTTATTTTCTTCTTTTCTTAGGATTTATTTTCCGTCTACTTGCATACACAACAAGTACAAAGCATTGTAACTCAAAAAAATTCAAAAAAAAATCAATTTTAGAAGCATTTTTCAATTGTAATAGCAAGATTTCTTCCAAGATTCAATAAAAAGCAACAGTTCTTTCTCAAAAATCTCTTGAATTTTAGTGTGGAAAATGGATGATTTGGTGCATTTAATTTTGTTTTATTTATAAAACCTTTTAAATTTTTCTCGTTTATGCACTATAAAAGTGAAAGAATACATGTTAAATACAGGTTATGAGTTCTGTTAGAACATTCAATATTCAAGGTTGTGAAACTCTTTTCCTTCGTACAAGCACTGAATACAAACATTCTCATGAAACACTTATGTATTTCATGATTATCTTTGAGTTATGAACATACAAACCTCTTTTTTTAAATCAGATTGTGAGTTTAGAGCAACTAATAGAGTTTAACAAAATTGGTGCATCACCTCCTAGGGTTAGTAATCTTTTTAGTTGAGTTCTATCCCTTTTCCCATCAATTTTAGTAGTTTATAGGAATTTTTCAAAGGGAACTAGCCCATAATCTAGAGGTTCATCATTTTTTTAGGTAACCCATAGGCTCGAGGATGTCCCCATGTTGCACAAGATTTTCGAGCTTTAAAGCTTAGCAATCATAGCCCAATCCTTTGTGACAACAAGTTGAAGCCATAAACTAGTCATATTTCAGTTGTTCTTTCTTTAAATTAGGGAGTAATAGCTTCCTTGCGTTTCAACCCCTAAAACAAAGTCAGGGAGTATTATCTTCCTTGGGTTGTAGCCCAAAATAAAATTGTAAACTATTATTTACCTATGAGGTTGGATTAGGACAGTAGCTCCTAGCAACATTTCTCACTGTAGTTTTTACCCTATGGGGTTTTCCACGTAAATCTAGTGTCATCTATGTTCTTGTGTGGATGTTTATATTCTTTCATGTTTTGATTAAGTAGGTGAATGCTTAATTGGTTTATCTCAGCATCAAAAGTAGCTAATTGGGATTTAATTTTAAAGTATGTTGATTCACCCCCCTCTTAGTATTCCGATGTGTTCAACAATATATGCATGGTAAAAAATCTCACCCATATCTACTTTGTTAAAAGGTATAGGACAACTGAGAAAGGGGGATGAATCATTTGTCCCAAAAATTTCAAACTTGAAACTTCAACACTTATCAATTCCACGACCATGATGTTATGTTATTAAGTATGAACATAAAACAAAAATAAAAGAAAGTAAAATCAACATAATGAACACCATATTTTTACATGGAAAAACCAATAAGGGAAAAACCATAGTGAGGATTAAATCACAATATAAAGAGATAGCAAAAACCAAATACAGAGGCTCACTGCCAAGGGCTCACTACCCAGAAGAGGACTCACTGTCCAAATACAAAGGTTCACTGCCTACAGAAAGGACTCACTATCCAAATACAAAGGCTCATTTTCCAACAGGGAGGCTCACTGCCTATTGATACAAAATAGAACAAAAGATCCACCACAACAATTTACACACATCCACAACTTTGATCAGAAGATTGCAAAAACCTTCGTCTCACTGCCTTCAGGAATCTAACATAATGAAGTACTGTTGCCTCAACTCACTTTCACACACTTCTTCTCTTTTGATTTGTGGCTTACTTCATCACTTTTCATCATGATCCAATTCTTCGCAATTAAACTTTCATTTATACCATCTTCAACCTTAGAAACTTTCTCCAAGGTCAGCCACAAAAGCTTCATTTCATAAATTCAAATTAGGTCGGCAACTCAACATTCCCGCGATGGAAAGAAATGAGAGTGGACCAATAAAAATACTTAACCAAGACCAAAAATAATGTCTCAGATCAACCACATTCTTCCTTAATTAAATTTTAATTCTTCAAATGAAGTGTAAACACCAGGTTGGCCAAACCTAATGAAAACACAAATGAACATTGATGTACATGCTTTCCAACAAGAAGATGGCATTCAGATGACACAACATGCCTCATTATGTAGGAGAACACGTCTCAAGTTCCTTCATATACATCTACAGTAAGTGTAACAATCTTTGAACACCGAACTCCTTCCATTAGTCCATCTAGACTGTGCAAACACATACAGCGACTCTAAAGCTTGACTTTCGGGTCACCAAACCACACACATCTTTTCCAGAACTAAGAGAACACCATTATAAGACACATTCTAGATCCATAAGATCTGAAATAGAATAGTGGAGGACTGAGGAGCAGAAACATTTTTCCCAATCACAGAAAGCTAACTATGCCAGAATAGTTCACACACTGGTGAATGTAACTTTCACATCCCATCAAATTAGAAGCTGCAACTTAGGAGATATCACCACTATATCACCATTAGAAAACCTTCAAATCTGCACAAGCATAGATCCAACACAGGAGAAATGTGGAGCACATACTAGAGCATATTCCAAATACACATAACTCTGACTTTCTCTTTATTAATTTTCTCAAAAGCACTTGGAAACTCATCATTTCAACACATCTGCAACATCATAAGGATAGCTCCATATACTCACAACATCTCAACAACATCTCAACTATACATGCACAATATACAACATATTGAACTGTGTTGACATCAATGACAGCATTAATGACAACACCACCAAACTTTCTCATACTTGCAACAATCTCCCCCTTTGTCATTGATGGCAACACATGATGTGAAAAACCATCAAAGACAACATCCTGCACAATATTATGGGAGAACACCTTCTCTTTCTCTGCTACTATTTTTCACATGACTTTCTCTCCCCCTTTGAAATCAATGGAAAATACCAGAAACTCTGATCACTCCTCCTTAGGAGTGCACCCATTTAACTCATATTGCAACAATGAAAACCTTTTCTACTCCTCCTGTGGAGTAGACCCATTCATTAATCTAGATAAATGAAGAATCAATGAATTCACTAGACTAATACACCTTCATTGGCACCTATTTCGGAGGGCCAGTGACCCCCAACCTCTCCCTAAGATACTCAAAAGTATCCTTTGAAAGATCCTTAGTAAATATATCTACAATTTGTTCCTTTGTTGTCACATACTCCAACTTGACTTCATTTTCCAACACTTTTTATCCCAAGAAATGATATCTAATAGATATGTGTTTTTTTCTTGAATGAATAACTAGATTCTTTGAAATGTTTATAGCACTTGTGTTGTCATAGAAAATAGAAATAGGCTCATCACATATTACTCCAATGTCTTTCATAGTTTACTTCATCCATGAAACATGTGTGCAGCAGGATGTTGCATCAATATATTCTGCCTCTGTAGTGGATAAAGAAATCGAGTCTTGTTTCTTACTCAACCAAGAAACCAATCTTCCACCAAGAAAAAAAGAACCTCCACTGGTACTCTTCCGGTCATCCACACAACCAACCCAATTTGCATCGATATAGGCACTCAAGGTGAATTCAACACCCTTAGGATACCATAAGCCATAATCCGATCTACCTTTAAGATATCTAAATATCCTCTTTACATCTATAACATGTGCCTCTTTAGGATTTGCTTGAAATATGGAAACTAGACATACTGCATGCATAATATCTGTGTGGCCGATTTTTAAGTGTAACAATATATAGAAATAATAAATCAAACACACCAATAATACATTATATCAAAATAGAAAATAAAATAAGAAAGAAATGCAAACTCAGTTCTTTGTTCTTGATGTCATCCTATCATCCTCTATCTCGAGTGTTTTTGTCGATTCCAGCTTGCTCTCAAATTGTGTGCTACGCTTAACAAATGGTCTTCCTAGAGAACGAGATTTGAAGGATGACAATTGTATTCTATGCTGTGATATGATTAACATGCATGATTGCTAGAATGTAAAATTATGAAATGCTACAAATACTAAAGCTGATAATGACAATGCTAGAATGCTAGAATGCAATTAAGCTCTAATGCATGTATATCTGTAGGTAACCAATGCTTGGATTCGCAGGGGTATTTATAGAGTTTTCGAAAGATTCTAATTGGCTGATGCGATCAACGACTGTGAAAATTCCTGGCAGATCAAACAGTCGAAGATGGATAAGACTGGAGAGAAAAATAGAAGAAAACCAGAAAGCAAGATTTGTTTCCTTTTTCATGGAAGAGATAAGATGATATGATAAAGATGAATTGTAAAAATCATCTTTTTGTGAGATTTTGGAAAGATTTAAGATAAATAATGAATGATAAATTCAATTATTTATTTATTGGTGATATAGAATATTTTTTCTTAATTAAATAAAATATTTAATTAAGATTTGAAGAATAATAAAATATTTAATTATGATTTGAAAAGATATGAAGAATATTAATTAAATAAAGATATTTAATTAAGTTTTTAGGAAATGACATGTAAATGAAATTAATTAAATAAAATATTTAATTAATTAGAAGAAAGATTTGAATAGGAGAAAGGAAATATTTAAATTGAATTAAATCAAAAGATTTAATTAAATTCAAAAGGTGATAATTAATTAAAATAAATAAAGGGTATTTATTTAATTAATCAACTAGAAATATGAATGTGAAATAATTAAATAAAGTTGATTTATTTTATTATGGCGGAAGAATAAAGTGAATGAACAATATAATTAAATTAATTAAATTTAATCATATGTAGAGGACTTTTAGAGAGATTAATTAAATAATAAATATTTAATTAAGTGCCAGGATTAATTAGACATGACCAATTTTATGCATATACATTTTTCCCCTCTTTGAAGTGATGTGTGAAATGCATTGCTTCAAAGAAAATATTCTTGCTTTTGAAAATTTTGCTGTGTTTGATTTTTCCCCTGATTGGAAAATTTTTAACTGATATGCCCCTGATTAAAAAAAACGTGCCTAATATTGATGATGCCCCCTCGGGAGATAAATCACTGATGATGATAAAAATGTTGATTTGGTGATGAAATTAGGATGATGAGAGGGACGCAGTGATTTAGCTCCCGATAATTGATTAAAAGATGGCCTAGTTTGAAAATAAGGTCAAAGTTTGATAAAAATATAAAAATAAAAACAAAATGCCACCAAAAACCCACCTCGTTTGACCTTTAAAAGGTAAAAGGGTAAAAGGGCAAGTCATTTTCACCTTTTGACTTTACTAATTTTGTGCTCTGACGGTGACTTGACGAGATGGAGATTCCTTATCACAAGCATAGATTTGAACGGGCCGGCTGATACCAGAGACCAACCACGTACAGACCACCAGTGAGTCGATTCGATCCTTTTTGCTTTGAAATTTTTTGTTTTTCAATCAATTTTTGTTGCATTTTGGCATGAATTTAGGTTGTCACGGTCCGTTTTAGCGCATTTAGGAAATAGAGTAGCACTTACGAGGTTTCCTTTAGCGCATCTAGGGTATAATTTAGTGTTTTGAAGGTTTAGATAGATTAGCGCATTTGATAGGTGAAATAGCCCATATAGGATGCCTATAGGAAATTTGGTACATTAGCGCATATACAAAACAAAATAGTGCTTTTAGGGTTTTCACGCATCGAGTAGATGAAATAGTGCATTCAATTAGGGATTTAGCGCATATAGGGAAATAATGCATAAAGGAATTGATTTAGCACTTTTAGGGCACAGAATGGAACATCTGTGGTTTTAGCGCATCCGAGGAAAACTTCAACGCAATTAGGGTTTTAGCACTTTTAGGCCACAAATTAACGCATCTAGGAAAATTTAGACAGAATGTTGTATGATGAAAATGATGATGTATTATTGCTTCTTTGGTCAATAGATAGATAAATTGTCTTTTCATCATGTTGATATGGATATAAATGATAGAAAATCTAATAAATGATGCATTGTTAACTTTGTTTCCAACAATAGAAAGCAAAGAGTAGATAGCTGATAACTTTGTTGCCAAATACTAGAATGATTGATTGTATTTTGCTTGATAACTTTTCTTTTAGAAAACAAAGAGTAAATGATTGACATGTCTTCTAATAAATTTGCTTTCTACGATAGAAAACAAATAGTAGATGATGTGATCGAAAACATATTTTCATTCATGACTGAAGTACAAATAGGATGATGATTTGATTGTTGATAAATTTTCTTTCCTGAAAAAGAAAAAGAAATAGTAAATGATGATAGAGTAGATTGATTTGATAATCAGGTAGATAGATTTTGCATTAATTTCATGATATGAGTCCCTTAAATAGA
Source organism: Sequoia sempervirens (assembly GCA_007258455.2). NCBI lineage: Eukaryota > Viridiplantae > Streptophyta > Pinopsida > Cupressales > Cupressaceae > Sequoia > Sequoia sempervirens. The sequence continues at coordinate 576,414,537 of VDFB02281492.1, read as the reverse complement.
ACACTTGATATAGTCACTTAATATGAATCTAATTGATATGGGTCACTGATATGTATGATGTGAAGTAGATAGATTGCTTTGATATGAGTCGATGATATGAGTCTGATTGATTGTCCTTGTGATGACCAAAAATAGGAGGTTTTCAAAAACCTCTAGATTAGAGAGCGCTTCCCTATAGGTTGGGATCAGATATGAGATCTCACACCTGCAGATGTGCAATTGATAGTTGGATGTGGGTTGGGACCATTGTCGACGCCTCCTATTCGGGTCAACAGGGGGCTGTTGACCGCACTAGTAGAGAGATGGCATTCTAACCATAATACTTTCCATTTGCTGATGGGTGAGATGACGGTGACCCCAAAGGATGTATATAGGATTTTGGGGATCCCAGTGGTAGATGCCCTTGTGTTCTATGACCACAAGGAGTTAGGCAGTACAGACACACTGAGGAGGGTGTTTGGGGATGCGCAAATAGCAGGGTATTGGGTACCATGGGCAGACTTTAGGGGATATCCAGCCTTACCTGGACTGTTGAGTGCATTCATTGAAGGTTTACTTTGTCTAGATTGCTGGTCAAAGGGACTATCAGTTGGGTGGGGGAGGATTATTGAGGTGATGATGGGGCAGCCACAGAGATATTCCTGGGGGGAGCTGTATGTTGGCTCATTTATATCATGACTTGCACTAGGTGGTATACATAGGATCATCTAGTTTGTCTTGTGGTGTTACCTTGCTCCAGATCTGGGCATGGGAGCATATTGTTGTTACGAGACCACTGTGTTCAAGAGTTAGGCCACCAGGTAGGCCATATGTATATGCATATTCTATTGCACTTGTCCAGCCCAAGCTGGGAAAGTTGGAGTACTGGAGATGGACCCTAGATGATATGGATTCAGTGATATGGAGGCCATACATGGATTGTGAGGCGTGGGATACAGATCAGTTGGAGATGTCGTTTGTATGTATACCCCATTTTTTGATAGGTCATACTCCATTCATTATAGAGAGTTTTTTGGCCTTATGAGTACAAAGACAGTTCGGATTCACACAGGGGATGTCGCAGGGTGTTGCACACTATGTACGGTGCAAGGATGAGCCTGGATGGGGACCTTGCATTTCATATCAGGTTTCATATACAAAGTATACAACTTTATAGTCAGAGGTATGGGATGGCATGCCCGATATTTTTGATGCAAATATGTTGGAGGAGTACTCCGTTTACTATCACACACACCCATTTCTGCGATTCACATGTCTAGATGAGTTGGCTCCCATTTTGGTGGTATCGTAGTAGGGGTTAGGAAATAGGAGGATGTGGCAGGTGGGGAGCAGGAAGTTGGTGGAGGAGAGGAGGAGGAGAGTGGAGATGGAGAGGAGAGCTCAGATGATGGTGATGGGGATGACGACGGAGATGGAAAAGGGGAGGAGCAGAGGGCAATGAGGCAGAGGATGAATATCATGGGTAGTGCTCAGGGCATGCAGAGGCTGAGGAGTGATACCAGACGGCAGACAGTGATTAGGGTCTCCTCTTCAGCACAACAGGTGCATATAGATACGCTACAGACCCAGGTACAAACACTTCAGGGGTATCAGGCGCAGTTGCAAAGCCAGTTGGCTCAGACTCAGAGTTTGACAGTGCAGTTACAGGCACAACTTGCACAGGCACAGGCACAAGTACCTCCTCCTGCCCCAGACCCACAGGTGGCCTAGTTGATAGTAGAGAGGGATTCTTTTAGATGGAGGGGAGTAGAGGCTGAGGGTGTTGCTTAGAGACTCATGGGCACTGTTGAGAGTGCATCTTTACGAGAGGCCATTGCAGAGGGATTTGAGATTGCCAGGGAGGATGAGTACTACCGGGTGAGGTATGAGGAGTTGTGTCCACCCAACCGCAGAGAGCCTTACCCTCGGTCCCACAGTAGGACTAGGAGCAGATCGCAGACGACGACACACAACAGAGGGGTCACAGGGCCATGACAGGATCCTGATGCAAGGGGTAGTGGTAGGCCATCATCCTCGAGACCAGCTCCATCAGGGGGGTCCACCAGCCAACCTTGAGTTATTGATGCAGGATTATAGATGTATATCATTTTTTTGTTTTTGATCATATCTCATGTATCTCTTTATATTGTTCAGTTTCATTGGACATTGGACATTTGTATGCATTTTTTATGAGCGATAATATGCAGCGGCGATGAGTTTTGATGATGTGCATGTTTGATGTGATGATGTTATGGGCATGCATTTGTTTTTATATGTTACGAGATGGATTTGGATATGTATTCTAATGATTTTATGACTAACCATGTGATGCAGGATGATTCCTATGATGATGATTTATGATGCGTACTAATGATGTCATGCAGGTGGATAATCCTAGGATGGTGATTATGAAAGCATGCAATGGGATATATGATATGTTTATGAAAAATGATGTGGAAATGTAATGTATGTATGGAATTTTTGTTTTTAGATTTTTCAAATGCAATGAATAATGACGATGTGATGAAAAATGGATATTTATGTTTATGAGATGCATCATGAATTTGTAGTATGTATATGATTTAGGAAAAAAAATGATATGTGAAATATAAGAGTATGTCATGATATATAAATGATATGAAAATGATAGATGAGTGCAAGATAGGATAAATAATGGGATGAAATGTATGATGAAATGATAATGGAATGAAAAATAATAATGAGAATGAGATGAAATGATAATGATGATGAAATGATAATGAAATGTTATGATAAATGAAAATGCAATGATAAATGTAATGAAATGATGATGAAAATGATAATGATAAATGTAATGAAATGATATTGATAAATGTAATGAAATGATATGATAAAATGATAAAATGAAATGATATGATAAAATGATAAAATGAAATGATATGAAATGATAAATAAAATGAAATTCAATGATAAGTGAAATGAAATGCAATGATAAATGAAATGATATGAAATGATAAGTGAAATGAAATGCAATGATACTAAATGATATGCAATGATAAATGAAATGAAATGCAATGATATGAAATGATAAGTGAAATGAAATGCAATGATAAGTGAAATGAAATGCAATGATAAGTGAAATGAAATGAAATGATAAAATGAAATGATATTAAATGATATGCAACTGTGTAAAATGAAAGTGATATGATAAGAAAGGGATAAGTGAGATGTTAAATGAGATGAAGACGATAGATAATGAAAGTGATATGGAATACCTAATGGATAAATGAATGATGTGAAATGAGAAAGGATCTAAATGATATGAAAATGAATGATAAATGATAAACTATATGATATGTACAAGACCTAGATGAAATGATAATGATAATGAAATGAGGATGGAGATGAAGGATGAGAATGAAACAAATGTCTGAATGTCCTCCACAACTAGTCCAAAGAGACATGATAGTCGTTGATGTTATCGTTCATCCTTTTAAAACTCTGATACAAATCTAGTATGCAGATATGTACAATGATCTAAATGAAATGCAACAAAATGAAACCAACCATTTTTTGAGCCTTTTGTTAGCTTTCTTGAATCATCATAGAGAATTTTTAAAATTTTGGAAGTATGTACAAGCATCAGAGGGGAAATTAGCACCAATGATGACCTGAGTACAACTTTCATGATTTTTGATATAGCAAGTGAACACAAGCATCGAGGTATAATTGAACCGAGATGACCTGAGTATTTCTTGCATAAACATACAAAGATTAACCACTTTCTTATGCAAATTTGGAACTGTCATTAATGATATGCTTTGAAAATCATGTCTCGTGACATATTTGCACCAGATAAATAATTAACCTCAAGACAGCAGACAAAGAAAAATCATCCTCTTTCCTCGCCACTCTAGTTCAGGACATCATCGAGTGTGCTCCTGAGGAATGATATCAAAATTCAAACAACCATTGTTGAAAATATAATACTACTATTCCAAACATTATTCAAAGTTTAGATCATCCAGATATGAGTCATGATATGGTACTTGTTGAAACTGTTGTGATATGGATTAATGATTGGATAGCTGCTCATAGGATTTGATTGTGTGTTCGCATGATTGGATTTTATGTCATTGGCTAGTTGTTTTGGTAGAACCTGAAAGTTGAGTGTCCCCTAGTATATCCACATTTTCCCCCAATATTGACACAACTTGCTAAAATGGATATGTACAATGATCAAGCCATGGTAAGATGTTATCGCTCTAGGAAAATGATGGCAGTATGATGTTATGACCCTAGGATGATGCATGAAATGAAGGATGAGAAGCTAAGTGTAGAACATGAGCTAATAGATGGAGAACTACAAATAGCGTCTGTTTGCCAGATTTTCACTATTTGTTTTTATTGCATTTTTCTGATTTTGATTACTTTTTTTGTATTTTTCTTGTCAATAGACTGCCTGTTGCCAGGTTTTCACCCTATGATGAATATTTCTTTCTTTCTTTCTTTTTTTAGGACTTTTTCTACTGTTTTTGTATTTTTTCAAGACTTTTTCTGTTGTTTTTGTATTTTTTCAGGACTTTTTCTACTGTTTTTGTATTTTTTTAGGATAATGATAACTACTTCAAACATAATACTTTTTCAGGTGCATGTTGTTGATGGGTTCATCAAACAAGTCCCCTTCTAGCATTGATAGCTTGTATGCTCCTGAACCATATACTATTATGACTACGTACAAACCCAACCAATTTGGTTCAAACTTTCCTTTCTTCTCTTTGTCTTGTTGATTTTGTGGGTTCTCCTTCAAAACAAGATCACCAACCTGAAAGGTACGTGGCTTGACTCTGTGATTATAGCTGTGAGACATCATCTGTTGATATGCTTTCAAATGATTAGTTGTTCGTTGTCTCTTCTCATCAAGGAGTTCCAGCTCTTGTAGCCAGGAAACTCTGTAGTCATCATCTATTGTGAGACCCTTCAATGATACCCTTAGTGATGGAATCTCAACCTCTAGTGGCAAAATGACTTCTACTCCATAGACAAGAGCATACGGTGTTGCTCATGTTGGTGTTCAGATGCTAGTTCTATAGGCCCATAATGCGGGATTGAGTTGAACGTGTCAATCTTTCCCTGTATCATTCACAGTCTCCTTCAAGATTTTTAATATTATTTTGTTTGAGGCCTCGACTTGGCCATTCCCTTGTGGATAATAAGGTGTTGAATATCTGTGTTGGATATGGAATCTCTCACAAAGTTCATCAACATCTTGATTCTTGAATGGTCATCCATTATCTGTGATGATGGAATTGGGAATGTCATACCCACAAATGAGATAATTGAGCATGAACGATGAGATTTGTTTTCCGATAACCTTAGTGAGAGGTACTACCTCAATCCACTTGGTAAATGACACTATCGTTGTGATGATGAATTTGTGTCTGTTTGATGACGAAGGATGAATCTTTCCAACTAGATCTAACCCCCATTGAGAGAATGGCCAGGTTGGCATGAATGGGTGAATTTCTTGTGTAGGAGCATGGATGAGATTCCCATGAATCTAGCATTTAGAGCACTTTTTCACAAAAGTGAATGATTCCCTCTCCATTGTAGGCTAGTAGTAACCCATTCTAATAAATTTCTTGGAGAAGGTTAGTCCACTTGAATGAGTACCACAAATGCCACCATGAACTTCTTGTAAAACCTTGTTAAATTCGTCACGTTCAAGACATCGAAGTAAAGTACCATCAAGACCGCAACGATAAAGGATTTCAACAATAAGAGTATAGCAAGAGGATTGGTGAATAAAGTTGCATTTTTGGTTACAAGATAAGTCGGGTGGTAAGATGTCGTCTTTTAGGTAGGCATAAATCTTGCCATACCAAGGTGAATCGTATCCTACTAAGTGGAAAATGATTTGGCTTTCAGGTGTGTCATAAGCAGGTATAAATGATTGTTCCACCAGAAATTCATAGCGAGTCTGATTTTTTGGGAGTTGTAGCAATGATGCGATCATGTCCATGGCGTCAGCTACTTTGTTATCAAGTCTTGGAATCTGTATGAATTTGATATCCACGAAGTACTTCTTGAAATTGTCAACCATTTTCTTATATGGAAACATTTGTCATCTTTGGTCTGATAATCATCATTGATCTGATTAATGACTAACTGTGAGTCACCATAGACTTGTAGCTCGATGATCCACCATTCCAACGTGATCTTGAGTCCAGTGATTAAAGCTTCATATTCAACTATGTTGTTGGTGCATGGAAACATTAGCCTATATGACCAAGGAATGGTATTTCCTTGAGGGTTGACAAAGAGTATGCCTGCCTCCGATCCATGTTGAGTGAAAGAACTGTCAAAATATAAAGACCATGGTTGTTTGGATTTTGTAGTGAAGAAATCAGCATCTAGAAATTCAATGTGCATGGGATGCTCTACTTGTAGTGGTGCTTCAGCCAGTTGATTAGTGATAACTTTTCCTTTGATTACTTTGCGATCAACATAATGGATGTCAAACTCACTTAAGATCATGACCCATTTTGCTAGTCTTCCTATCAATGTAGCTTTTCTTAACAGATACTTGAGTGGATCAATCTTTGCAACAAGATTGATTGTATGAGTTAACATGTAGTGTTGAAATTTCTGTGAGGCAAATACTACTACAAGACAAGCCTTCTCGATGAAAGTGTAGTTGAGTTCATGACCTGTTAGCGTTCGTCTGATGTAATAAATTGCACGTTCCTTTCCTGTAGAGTCCTCTTGTGCTAATAATGCCCCCAAAGATGTCTATGTTGCAGCAATATATAATATTAGTGGTTTGTCCGGATTTGGTGGTACTAGAACTGGTGGGTTCATTAGGTATTACTTGATTTTTTGAAAGGCCATTTCACACTTATCATCCCATTTGAATGAAAAAAAATTATGCAGTAGATGTGTGAAAGGTAGACTCTTATTTGCCAGCTATGCGATGAACCTTTGTGTAGACTGAAGTCATCCCTGTAATCATCTTAACTGACTAATATTCCTTGGTGGAGGCATTTCCATGATTGCATGTACTTTAGTAGGATCTACTTCAATTCCTTTTTCTGATACTATGTATCCCAAGAGCTTTCCAGATGTGACCCCAAAAACACATTTCTTGGTGTTGAGGCGAACTTTGAATTTTTCCAACCTTGCAAAGATTTTGGATAATATTTCAAGATGTCCTTCTCTTGTGTATGACTTTTCCAATATATCGTCTACATAATCTTCCATGAATGTATGCATCATGTCATGAAAAATTGTAATCATAGCCCTTTGATATGTAGCCCCAACATTTTTTAGACCGAAAGGCATGACATTCCAACAGTATGTCCCCCATGGATGATCAAATTAAGATCTAGACTAATTGCATTTGAATGCTTAATGTTTACAAATCATGTAATCAAAATTACATAAACAAAATTAACACATTAACATGTGAATTAAGCAGAAATACAATTCATGCATACATTATTGAAATTATGCATTAAAAACTGAAGGTGAAAAGAACAAAATTGTAAAGGAAGAAGAGAGAGAGAGTGTGTGCAAACGATCTGATAACGGAGTTCGCCACAAATGTGACTATGTCTCCGGGTCCACTCCAATAGAGTGAGACCGATCCGATTAATCTCCAAAAACAGAATTACAATTGCACCAAGAGCACTTCGGCAGCATGACAATACTCCAACCTACAAAAAGGCTCAAAATAATCTCCTTAGAAAATCTCCCCGTTTCTCTAACTCACAGCTTCACCACCTCGACTTGAAAATTCTGAATGCCCCAAACTCACTCCTAAACTCCCCTTTTATACATAAAATATTCCCAAATTGGTGAAAACCAATTGATTTGGGAATTTTAATTCAATCCCCCTTACATAGCAAAATGTAGAAAAATCCTCCCCAAAATCCTTAAAATATCCTTAATAATCTTTTAGAAATAATTTAAGCCCTTCAAATTTAATAAAATTTTATTTTAAGCCTTTCTCGGGCTTTCATTGTTTCGGGGGGTTTGTTGGTCTTGTTTTATTTAAACCTTTAAAATAACTTTTTAAGGTTATTTAGTTAGGCATCAGGCCTAAATAGTCAATAAAAGAAACCCATACCACCATATTACCGAATACATATGCTGGCGTGTTGGTGGTATCACCTTTTGGTAAGCCGGCGGTCGGGGGTTCAACCCTGGCCGCTGGCTTTTAATAGCCAATTTCTGGCTGGCAGGTAACAAAATAAAGCACTGTCTATTATAGAATTGAGGAAATCACGCGGCCGAGTGGTGGAGGCGTAGATTTGTAGTTAGGAGATTAGGGGATCGAATCCCCTTAACCCTTTTATCAGAACGTCCCAACAAACTGTTGACAGAAGGAGTGGCCACGTGTCGCACCAGGAGGGTGCCACGTGGTGCAACTTAATTGGCCACTAACTCGGATGTGTCTACTGACTGGGATGATAACTGCGCGCTGACAATGCCGATGATTTCTCATACGCATGGACACGTGTCACAATCTGATTGGACTGTACAAATGACTCGACTGCCACGTGTTATGCTCTAATTTTTTCACATCAGATTCCATACCGTACGGTTTGAATGATGATGTCAGCCATTGTACCATCAAGTCAACTGAACTTTGACTGCCCATATCTCGAGCATACGACATCGGTTTTCGATGAAACGAACGTTGCCAAAATCATCTCTTTGAGCTCTTCGATTTGAAACTGCTTTCGTCAATTTCTGAGACAATCATTTTTTCCACTTTCTAGATGCCCCCTGATGGCAGTTTGACCCAAGGTTTGACTGGCCATAACTTGTGCAAACAGACTCCTTTTTGCCCCGTTCAAGTTGCGCTGGAATCAAGACATCGAGCTCTTTCTAATGGTGCTAAAATATGGAGTATTGGAGATTCGTCATTTTTCAGTGAAAATATCCCCCGGATCAGGCCTCCCCACTGGAGAACTTTTGGAGCTCTAAAAGTGGCATTTATTCAAACATCAAGTGAGGACTTGGCTTCCCCACTTGTCCTGTATCATCTGTACATCTATATACCTGGCTCACAATCACAACAAAGACTGCAACAACATTGTTGAACATAAACATCACTTTGTCACTTCCATAATCATCTACATCAACTGTCCTAGCCACTAACCAACAAAAATTGACTAGCATCAAACTGAACAATAATACAGAGATGAAAGAGAATAAATCAACAACATATTTTTCTTTCACAATAGAAACATTTTTACCCAAGGATCCATCAATGCTTTCAATCATCATTCCCTCATGTTGTACTGTGGGTGCATCCTGTGACATCTGACCTTGGTTAGCTACTCCAAGTTCCTGTCTAGAACCACCTATGCTGACAGACATAAGAGTTAAACCTTTACTTGCATTAATCACCCTCTTAAATTTCCCTGTGTTTATAAAAGAACGATCAGTCTTAATCCTGTGAGAATGTACTATATACTGAATGCCATCTTTAAACAAATGATAATGATTCTTTTCCCCGTAGAAAATAGCTTTCTAATCATATAGATAAGGGCTACCTAGAACTATCCCATAGATATCTAGTGGAACCACATCAAACTGTACTTCATCCACAAACTTACTTGTGATTGTGAATTTTAAAGTGCATTGTCTTGTTACTTGCAATTTATCATTCTCGCAAATCCATCCTAGTAGATAAGGTTTCTTATGTAATGTAGTTTTCAATCCCAAGTTTCTTACAACATCTTCAGAAATTAAGTTAACTTGAGAACCACTATCTATGAGTGCATCAATCTTAATGTTCTTAGCAACAACCCTTAAATGAAAAAGCTCATTCCTTTTCTTATCTTCAGAGACATCATTAACTTTAGAAGTAGAAGCACAACTATCAAAGGAAACATTGGAATTAGGAGCTTTACCTTTCAAACCCATAGTTGTTATCTTAGTTTCATCATCAGAATTGGAACCAAGATCCATAACAACATTTGTGGCTTTCTCCTTACCCTTTTGTTTCTGATTCTGTCTCTAATGAGAGCAAGAAAGTTTGTCATCCTTCTTGACTGTAGCTATCTTCTTTCCTTTCCCTGTCTCTGCAACCTTAGAAGATTTCTTTACAAAGTTATCATTATCAATGAAAGAACCCTTTCCCCTTGACTCTAAGTGTGTAGCTTGAACAGACACTTCATCCAAATTACAAGGGTTTAATACCAAAATGGAATGTCTAAGATATGAATGAAGACCTCCTATGTACTTTAACAAAGTATCCTGGGTGTACAAAGGTACATTTAATGCAATAGCCTTCTTTCTGAATTCATGGGTGTACTCTTGGACAGTTTGACCTTTCCCTTGTTTAAACACTTGCCAATTCATCATTAATTGTTGCATGTGACCTAAGGGATATAATTTTTTTAAGAGCATTAATGAATTCTAACCAAGATAAATTGACTCTACCATGTTGTGAAATTTCTGCTCTAGTCCTACTCTCCCACCAGGTAAGAGTTGTACCTCCCAACCGAAGAGTGGCTAACTAGATCCTAGAAGCATCATCAAAGAGGTTTTGAACTCTACAATAAACTTCTACTTGCTGAATCCAATGATCTAGTTTTTCAACATCTAATTCACCACAGTACTTAGGTAGTTCAAATTTTACATCCAATTTAATTTGAGGCTTATTTACACCCTTAAAAGGATTACCAAAAAGAGAATGTGTAGAAGAAGAAGGAGAAGGAGGAGAAGAAGGAGGAGTAGACGGAGGAGAATTTGGGGGTTCATCACCACCTCCTAGTTGCTTCTTCTTGCTTTTATTGTCTCCATGATCTTCTTCATGTTTCATACGTTCTTCCCTTTCTTTGAGTAGCATCTCCAACGCAGCTTTCATCTGCCAAAAATCTCTTCAAAACTCTTACTCACTGAGCTCTTCAGGTACCTCCATTCTAGACACAGACATCTTCAGAAAATTTCTTCGTTTCCCGATCTCAGGATTAAATTCCTCAAGCTTTCCTTCGCCCTTCTGAATCCTAGATCTTGTTAGCATTCAAAACCAACTGCAATAATAGTCACCAAAAGCTCTGATACCACTTGATCTGATTAAGATCTAGACTAATTGCATTTGAATGCTTAATGTTTACAAATCATGTAATCAAAATTACATAAACAAAATTAACACATTAACATGTGAATTAAGCAGAAATACAATTCATGCATACATTATTGAAATTATGCATTAAAAACTGAAGGTGAAAAGAACAAAATTGAGAAGGAAGAAGAGAGAGAGAGTGCAAACGATCTGATGACGGAGTTAGCCACAAACATGACTACGTCTCCGGGTCTGCTCCAATAGAGTGAGACCGATCCGATTAATCTCCAAAAACAGAATTACAATTGCACCAAGAGCACTTCGACAGCATGACAATACTCTGACCAACAAAAAGGCTCAAAATAATCTCCTTAGAAAATCTCCCCATTTCTCTGATTCACAGCTTCACCACCTCAACTTGAAAATTATGAATGCCCCAAACTCACTCCTAAACTCCCCTTTTATACATCAAATATTCCCAAATTGGTGAAAACCAATTGATTTGGGAATTTTAATTCAATCCCCCTTACATAGCAAAATGTAGAAAAATCCTCCCAAAAATCCTTAAAATATCCTTAATAATCTTTTAGAAATAATTTAAGCCCTTCAAATTTAATAAAATTTTATTTTAAGCCTTTTTCAGGCTTTCATTGTTTCGGGGGGTTTGTTGGTCTTGTTTTATTTAAACCTTAAAAATAACTTTTTAAGGTTATTTAGTTAGGCATCGGGCCTAAATAGTCAATAAAAGAAACCCATCCCGCTATATTACCGAATACATATGCTAGCGTGTTGGTGGTATCACCTTTTGGTAAGCTGGCGGTCAGGGGTTTAACCCTAGCCGCTGGCTTTTAATAGCCAATTTCTGGCCAGCAAGTAACAAAACAAAGCACTGCCTATTATAGAATTGAGGAAATCACGCGGCTGAGTGGTGGAGGCGTAGATTTGTAGTTAGGAGATTAGGGGATTGAATCCCCTTAACCCTTTTATTGGAACGTCCCAACAAACTGTTGACAAAAGGAGTGGCCACGTGTCGCACCAGGAGGGTGCCACGTGGTGCAACTTAATTGGCCACTAACTCAGATGTGTCTGCTGACTGGGATGATAACTGCGCGCTGACAATGCCGATGATTTGTCATACGCATGGACACATGTCGCAATCTGATTGGACTGTACAAATGACTCGACTGCCACGTGTTATGCTCTGATTTTTCCACATCGGATTCTGTTCTGTACGGTCTGAATGATGACGTTAGCCATTATACCATCAAGTCAACTGAACTTTGACTGGCCATATCTTGAGCATACGACGTCGGTTTTCGACGAAACGAACGTTGCCGGAATCATCTCGACGAGCTCTTCAATTTGAAACTACTTTTTTCAATTTCTGAGACAATCATTTTTTCCACTTTCTGGATGCCCCCTGATGGCAGTTTGACCCAAGGTTTGACTAGCCATAACTTGTGCAAACGGACTCCTTTTTGCCCCGTTCAAGTTGTGCTAGAATCAGGACATCGAGCTCTTTCTAATGGTGCTAAAATATAGAGTATTGGAGATTCTTCATTTTTTAGTGAAAATATCCCCCAGATCAATGGATATGTGAACGTTGTTTTGTCCTGGTCTTCCGATGCAATTTTGATTTGGTTGTAACCAGAAAAACCATCCATTAGTGAATACATGGCATGACCACTGTCAGATCAACTATAGTATCGATGTTTGGAAGTGGGAAGTCATCCTTAGGACATGCTTTATTAAGATCTCTAAAATTTGTGTACAGTCTAACACTTTTTTCGGGCTTGGACATAGGAACAATGTTGGATATCCATTCTGCATAGTCGATCGATCTTATAAATCCCACATCAAGGAGTTTTCAAAGTTCTTCTTTAACCAGCAGTGCAACATGAGGATGCATCTTTCTGAGTTTTTGTTTCACAGGTTTAACTCCTGGTTTGATGGAAAAGTGATGCATTATAAGATCAGGATCAAGACCTAGAATTTCTACATAAGACCAAGCAAAGTTGACTTGATTTGCTCTGACAAATTCCATGAACTTAGGTACCTCTTTATCTATCATTGATGCAACTAACTGTAGGATCCTTGGTTTTTCTATAGTTTCAAGATTAACGGCTTTTGTAGACTCAATCAAGATAGGTGATCGCTCATGATAATGCTCTGAGAGAGTGTCAATTATCCCATCATCTGGTGCCTTAAAAAGGTTTTCACCATCTGATACACTCTTTGTTTTATATTTTGTTTGATCTAACACTGCCAGATTCAGGTTTTCACCATTAGATCTTTCTTTTTTATTTTATTTTTTGCAGCTAGGAGACTTAACACTCTCCTGATTAAAGACTCTATTCCGAAAATCACCAGTGGAACAATCATTTGTGTTGTCCGCGGAAAGGAAGTTCACAATAGATTCATCACTTGGAAACATAGGTATATTAATAGGTTTAGTTGAGTCCCAGTCAATGAGATCGAGATGGATTAAAGGTAGCGGGTCATTGGGTTGCGTGAAATCGGCTATGGTTATGGTCATAACAGAGTTGTCTGTAGGATCTGAGGTATGATGCAGATCAATGATGGTATTGTTCTCACGATAGTCTTGTTCAATTAAATCTGACTCGGTATCACTAGAATCGTAGTCACCTTGTATTTCAAATTATTGCAGTTGGGACCTTGACCCTTCACCTTCAATTAGAGTTGGGGTATACTTGTGTATCACATCAACCTTTTGTCCATCCAGAACTCATCATTGTAGATGGTGTCCCATTTGTATTCACCAGAGTCTATGTCAGAGTTATGATCCATGAAATTCTGAATTGCTATCAAACATGCTTCTCTTGTATCAGAACCTTCTTGCAATGTGAGGACAGTATCATGCAACCATTTGGATGTTATTTCCTTTGAGTTAGTATCATATCCTAGACCTGTTTTATCTTTTGTAGCAAGTCCTGGAAGGTGAATAGGCTCAACTACTCCTTTTCTCTTTTGGATAGGACCATTACCATCATAGCCCATCTTTTACATGATTGAATATCCTTTACCATATTGATCAATTGGTAGTTTGACATTGAGAATTGTTTCATCTTCATATTTATAGAGCCAACTTAGAACTTCTCTATCCTCAAAATCTTCCATGGGGAATATTTCTTTGATAAATCGTCCATTAAACTTTGTATTTGTCTCCATTGGTGGTTGTGTTGATGTTGATGCTACAGATATATGTTGTTGTGCGATAGAAGGTTGTCCATGTGACTGAGGCGATGCAGGTAGATTAGCAAGACAGAGAGAGTACTCCCCTACTCCATCATCTTTGAACCATAGTTGCTTGTCAAAGCTTTTGGTTAACTGATTGATTTGTGTATCAACTTTGGGAGAAGTACCAACAGGAGCTTCTCGATTGTTGGGAACCAAAGTATCTTGACTAGCTTTGATATTGGCACAAGTCTGACTGTTCAAATTATCAACTGGTATTGTGATCTCTTGTCCATCATAAGGAAACTTAAGACATTGCTGATATGTGGATGGAACAACTTGCATTTTTTGGATCCAAGGACGACCCAACAAGATGTTGTATGCAAGATCACGGTCTAATACTTGACAGAAAGTATTCTTGATAACAGGTCCCACTCTGACTGGTAACATGATTAAACCCTTGGATGCTCTTTCCTCATCATTGTAGGCTTTAATAGTAATCTTTCTTTTGGGATCAATGGAGTCCTTAGAAAATCCTAAGCCCAAACTAATTTCATAATACATATGTTCAAACCAACACCTCCATCTATTAGTACACGTCTGACACGAAACTTGTGGATCATGACTTCTAAGTATAGCGATGAGTTATTAGGATGTGTCATGGAAATGTCATCCTTTTCAGAGAATGAAAGGCATGTGGGTGAGGACAAGTGTCCCACCATGGCTTGAAAGCGGTCCACATCCAGATCAGTGGATACAGTTGTTTCAACGAGGGCCTTTTCTAGAATTTCCTTGTGTGCTGGGGAAATCTTCAGGAGTTCTAAGATAGAAATCTGAGCAGGAGTTTTTCCAAGTTGGTTGACTAAGTCATATTGATGTTGACATAGGGGCACAGTGGTTTTTGAAGAAGCTCCCTTTAAGACAACTTTATCTTGTTCCCTCATTGTTGCGTTGACTTCTCTATATTCCATCTTTTCCTTAACTTTTATAACATTAACCCGCTCGTCGTCAGTGTAGATATGATTGATTATATTGTCATTGATATGATTCACACTTTTTCCGAAAGACTCACCCTTTTGATAGTTGGGAAAAGGGTTGTGAAATGCTTGGTGGTCTTCGTTTGATTGTTGGTGTACTTCTATTGTGATGGTGCCATTTTTTATTAAGTCTTGGAATTTATTTTTTAGGGCTTGACAATTATTCGTGCGATGGCCCTTGCACCGATGATAATCACAATAGTATGCATCATTCCATGATGGAGGCTTCACACTGGGTTCAAAATTGCGTTGAGGCGGCAAAGTAAGAACATTTTTAGCCATCAATTCTTTGAATGTAGATTATAAGGATTGACCCAATGGAATAAAAGTTCTTCTGCTAGAGAAGAATGAAGATCATTGTGGATTTGTGTTTGGGGTATTTCCTAAGGTATTGTCGTTATTATTGTTTCCATGGTAACCATGATTGTTGGCATTCCCTTGATTGGGAGTAGAATTTTGATTCACGTTATTCCTCGGAGGACGAGGATTGTTTCCTTGATTTGTGATTGAGTTGATATTGTTATAGTTATTGTTGCAAGGAGCACTTGGAGCACTAAGAACAAAAGGCTTAGTTGAGACATGATTTGCATCTACAACACCATCATTCACTATGTTTTTGTTGCGAGTCCAAAACTTAGATTTGTCATTGTGGTGATTTGACGAGCTAGGATTATCCTTATCAAGTTTTATTATTCCTCTCTGGACCAAGGCACTTTCAATGGTGATGGAATTTTCAATCAATTTCTGAAAAGAGGGAGGACAATGAAGATTAAGACGGTAGCTCATCTCTTGATCCAAGTTGTTTATGAAAGTGGTGATCTTTTCCTTTTCAGGAACATGACACGGGTATCTAGCGAACAATATTCTCCATCTCTGAAGAAATGTAATGAATGGTTCACCAGGTTTCTGTTTAGCCTTGCATAGATCAATCATGGTTATTTGATGTTGTATGTTGTAGGAATATTGGGATATGAACTCATTAATCAATCCCTCAAATGTCTTGACAGGCGGTGTGATCTTCGATAGCCATTCCATAGATTGGCCTCCAAGACTTCTAGGAAACAAATGCATCAAGTATGTTTCCTCATGGGAAAACTCTAAAGTCATATTTCAGAAGTCTCTAATATGATCGAGTGGATCCGATTTCCCATTATAATGATCAAACTTTGGTATTTCACAATGTTTGGGAAATGGGATCATGTTGAGACATCGGTCAAAAGGGTAAGGATAGATGTCATCAAGAGTGTATGTCTTTGTTGTGGCTCCCCCTTGTAGATCTTTGATTTTTCCTTGTAGTGCTTCAATCTGTTGAGACAAGGCACTAATATCAGACAAGGGTGTTTCCTCAGGATTATTCTTTATGTTTTTAGTATCAAAATCATGAGGCAATTTAGCTCCTTTGTTAGCTAGATATAGAAAATATTTTTCTTTGTTGTGCTCTAAAATATATTCTAAAGCTTTGTGAAATTTGGGATCTTGCTCAGCTTCTCTAAGGTGATTTTCTTCATCCCATTCATCATCACTATCTACAGGAGTTTTGCTCATGTCTCTGTTGAAAAGGAACGGATTTTTCTTTCTTTCACCCATGTTAAAAAGGGGATTACGACTCACACTATCAAGGGGATTACTACTCTCACCTTCATCTTGAGTTCTTCGAATATGATCTTGTTGAATATCCTCTTTCAGCTTATTGTATTGAAATCTTGTAAAAATAGGCATATGATTTTGAAATGTTCTTCTAGACTTATATCACAGTTTGATAAGTACGAAAGTGATGATGTCTTGATCTGATAAGATGAAAATCTTATGATATGATCAAGGACGTTCCTAACTCTTGATTGTGGCTTCCAATGATGAAGGATATCAGAATCTTGTTGGGGAAGTTGAATCAATAATCAGAAATTTTTTCGAAAGGTGCACTTTTAAGATTTGATCCTTGTTTTTGAAGAATGATAAGTATATCAAATAGCCTAATTAAACTTACTGAAGGATTTGACTAGGATGTGTTGAATATTCAATAGAAGGTTGTGGTAGATAATCAAAGTTGAGAGGTTGATTGTGATTGTGTCATTGTGATAGAGCTCTTCTCTGAAAATAGGCTCGTGAATATAAAGGCTTTACAACGTACTCGTCAGTAAATACCCTAGCAAAATCTTGGTATCTATGGAGAAACTTACGGTAATGCAGCAAGACGCTTCAAATTTTATACAAAAACTTTATGCGTTGCAAGGTTTTCTTGTAACCTAAATGTTTCTTAGGTTTCTTGATCCTGTTAGCAATCGATTTCTTGACAAATTTGGTTGATTTCCACTCTCTAAGCATGGGAGAAATGTCAACATGCTACTGGATAAAAGAATGTTACAAACTCATATTTGCCAAAAGCAAAAATTCTAGAAAGTGATAGATGTGCTACTTTGTGTCCTATATGCACTGCAGAAACAGGTATATGCGCTAGAGAAATAGTTAAATGCACTACAATAGACCTCAAATGCACTACTCTTTGTCCTATATGTGCTAAAACAATTTTATGATGCAATTTTCTGAACAGTTTTAAACAATTTCAGCTGAATTTTTGCATGTTCATTTTGGATGATCTTTTGTCTGAATTAATGTGATTGAAGACACAACAAACATTCTGAAAACAGTTGTTTTTAAGCCCTATACTAAACATCAAGTGTATGTTCAAAAACTATTTTCACAGGTTTTGCACATAATAGACAATTCAGGCAGACTCACTCTTAGTACTCAAGTAGGTCATCTTAATAATCAACAACCCACATCCTAGAACTACGTCGACTCACACAACCGTGTCACCCCCAAAGGGGTGCTTGTGTTTTTTTCTTTTCCAGGCACGCACTCAAAGTGACGGAAGTGGATACTAGATCCCCTAAGCAAATGGTCCTTGGCAGTTATATGGTGAGTGTCTTAGGGGCAGATTCTTCCCTCTCCTTACACTATGATTATTAGTATGTTTGGAAACTGACACAGTTGGCTACTACACTAGGTTCGTAGTAAGGGTTTTCGTTCGGTGCGGAAATAATAAACTCCCTCAGGGACCTCCCAACCTTTAGAACAAAGGTTTTGGGGATGGTTATCTTGCACACTACCAGAAAAAGTAGGTTTCCCCATATTTGCTTTAAATTTTATAGTGGGGTGGAATAGCCTGGCTTTGGCTTGAACCCACTCATAGCTCTCAAAAACGCAAGCTAAATGCCTCAAGGGATTTCCAATCTCTTGATACGCTTTAGGGTAACAAAAAAAGTCGAAAGAATTCAACCTTCTACTCTTTAGGTGCTGCAAAACCTAGGTGGGTGTACCTCTCTTGAACAATGCAGGCTTAACTGGTGATTATCTTAAAGAAATTTTTTCACAATGGCAATGAGAGGTGAACAAATGAAATCCAACTTGAAAATAGTAACAATATTCTGATCTAAATCCTAAAATGAATGCTTGATTAACAGATGTAAAGAAAACTGAATAAGTTCAAATGGTGAAGTGCAGAGGCTAGTGCCTTGTTGGGTATGCGGAGTCAAATGAGATCAAGATGAGCAAAACTTCTCTAAGAAAATTCAAGTTATCTGGCATAGATTATGCTTACAATTGGTATAAACATGCAAAAATATGATTACTAAGTTCTACTTGAAAAATCCAATCGAATCTCTCTGATTACTGTGATTAACTAATAGGATTTAGTCTTTACTTGAAAGAACCAAACAATCGATCACACAAGTACAACAAATGTGCACTGATAAATTGAATACAAACTTGTCATATCAATTTAAACAATTAGAAAGAATCCATCTTGGAGACAACTTAGCAATTCTCTTATTAAATTCAACAGATAACTGATACCAGACATGTGCAGCAACATCAGTTGACATTCATAAATACCTCCACTTTAGAACATGCATCACAGCCTCTGTTTTGATAAATTTACTGTTCTATATCCATATAATTTTCCTATTGTATTGAATAATTCATAACCCCCATCCATATTACAATTGCCAAAATGCCTATTTATACACAAGCATTTGAAGAAAATATCATATTGAGATCACATGTCGGCCCAACACAAAATTCGGGCTCCAATCGAGCTGGCAAGCAACGGTCATCCAAGCAGATACATGTCAGCCCAGCATTTTGAAATTCTTTTTTATACCAGTGACAGTCGGTGAGACACAACAAAAGGTATGCCGAAGGAAAAATAACGTCAATCATTAAACATCCCATGTGCTTGTATTTTTCTTTTGTCAAGACTGTCGACCGTCGGGGAGATGTCATAGAGATTACCAAATGTTATATCAATATGCTTTTCCTTAATGTGTTTACCAGTCGCCGAGACATGAGCATATCTCTCATCGACACATTCCTTATGTTCTATTCACAGTCGCCATAGCCTTATGACATCGGGAAGACCTCACATAGACTTCACTTTGTTATACCGCAAGGCCCCATTTGTTTTCCCAGTCGCCAAGACGAGGCAGTTGTTACACCGATAAAGATCCTCATGTTTTCCATTGGCGAGACCGAAGGTCACTCACCGAGACCTTACGGCGATCGCCCCAACCTATACCGAAGGTTTCCATCACGTTATTTCCCAATCACCGAGTCATTTCAACACCTACGCCGACAAGGATCCATCGTCGCCACAACTTCCAACCTTCGGTGAGACATCTTGTAGAGAAAGTTGTTATACCGAAAGCTGAGCACACCAAGATCACCAAGAGAAATCAAAACTCTCACCGAAAGCCATTCACGCACCGAGAGGAGTCCATATTGAATATTGTCGGCAAGACCCAACCCTTTCGCTATGACCATACACTAATAATTTTATCTCCCACCAAAAGTCATTTAGAAGAAAGCTCTTGCATCATCGGTGAGACATATGGATATCGCCATGACATCCTCATGAAAACACAAACTCATGCCGATATGATGTATTATGTTCCCCCGGTCGACGAGACAAGAAGACCTCGCTGAGACATAATGTCGATACCGCCTAGCTGCACCGATAGACTCCCACATGCATAAGTCGGGGAGACATGTTGAATTTGGTGAGACCCTACCCCAATAGCCATAACATATGCCAATAGATGTCTCTGTTGTCACCAACACAAGATGAACGTTATGCTGACAACCAACCACGAACAAATACCAATCGCTGCGACAAAACAAAGGTCCTGCTGAACGCCACCTGCAAACAAACTTCAATCAATGTGACATTAAATGAGTCTTGCCGATAGGCAACACAGACTCATGCAAGCGGAAAACACAGAATTGATCGGGGAGACGGGAATGAACCCATGCCGATATGGATCCAGACATGAAAAATGCATAATTCGATTGATTCAATGGGACAATATGGAAAACAATAAATGAAAAATGCATATGGTAGGACCAAATCAGAAAACTTATGAATGAAAACTCATGTAAAAATATCAGATTTTTTACAGTTCCAACAGTGGCTCCGTCTGGGGATGAATGATAGTCAGATCATTGCAAGGATCCAGAATCTTTAGGTGAGCAGACCAGACATAAAATGAAGAACTGGTGAGCAGCAATGGAAATGGAAATAAAGCATGAAGGTAGGAATGCAGAATGAATGCAAGATGGAGGTGAATGGAAAATGAGAGTGGAATGGAGGTGGATGAAAACCTAAAACTATTGTGCATGGAAAATAATTTTTAAGAGGATACACAATAGTTGTCCATACACTGGAAACCCTTACTCCTCTGTATTGCTCAAGAGAAGAAAAGCTTCAAGAATTGCCCATGAACAGGCAATTCTTGATCTTCACCAGCCATGTTTTGTAGATAATATGAGTCTTCACCCTTCTTTCCAACAACAACAAAAGGTCCCAGCCAAAGAGCTTCAAATTTACCATGCTTTCTTTTCTCCTGACACCTTGCATTCCACATCAACACCAAATCATTTTCTTCAAATTTTCTATTCTTTGCCTTCTTATCATATAGATACTTCATCTATGCCTGTAACTTCATGTTTTGACTTTTGGCCTCTCTCCTTACTTCATCAAGTTTAGCAACTTGCTCCATTCTATCTTCCATGGGTTCAAGAACTTCCAAATCTTCTTGTAAGACAAACTTGTAGACTGGTAACAAATTCTGTAGAGGCATCCTAGCCTGTGCTCCATACACTAATTCAAATGGAGATTTTCCAATTGCCTTTTTCACAGTGATCCTATCAGCCCACACAGCCAATTTCAATTTTGAATCCCAAGCCTTCTTGTTCTACCCTAGCATTCTCCTTCTAATCTTCAAAATACTTTTATTGCTAGACTCTTCCTGTCCATTAGCTTGTGGATGGTAAGGAGCTGCATAAGAAATAGTAATGCCATACTTATCACAGAAGCTTTTGAATTCATCTGATCTGAAACACATCCCATTATCTGTGATTATCCTCAATGGTGTACCAAATTTGGTGATAATGTTGTCCATCAAGAAATTCGTTACAACTTTACTTGTAGCCTGCTTGGTTGGGATTGCCTCCACCCACTTTGTAAAATAATCAGTGGCAACTAGTATCCATCTATGTCCCCCACTTTACTTCTCCTGTATCTATCCAATGAAATCAATTCCCCATTGATGAAAAGGGGCATTAGCCTGCAAAGGTCGAAGTGGCAAAGCACCCTGATACTTCAATTTTCCAGAATTTTTTTGGAAAGCTTCACATTTTCTCACATATGTAAAAGAATCATTAAAAACCTTTGGCCAAAAATACCCAACCCTGAGAATTTTGTGTGCAATTGTCTTTGCTGAATAATGACCTCCACAAACTCCATGCATTTCCTTCAAAACATGCCTGGCCTGTGACTCATCCAAACATAACAACAATATGCCATCCCTGTTTTTCCAAAACAGACCGCCATCCATAAAAACATATTTGGATGCCTACAACTTCAAAGTTCTCCTCTGGTTGTCACTCAACCCTTCTGGACACTTCATGTATTTAAGATAATGCATGATATCAGTATACCAAAGAGTGTGCTCAATGCTTGCAACTGCAGTCCCTTCTTCTATATTACAGACTTGACTTGCTTCAATATTTGATTCTGTCATCAGCCTAGCCAAGCCTTGGCCTCTTACCAGCTTAGTAATCTATATTTCCATGTCAAATTCTTGAATCTTGTTGATCCATCTGCATCTCTTTCCTGTTACTTTAGATTGTGTCAAGATATCTTTAACAGCAGCATGAGGGACATAAGCAATTACCTTTGCTCCAACAAGATACAATCTAAATGCTTTAGTAGCCTTCACTAATGCAAATGCTTGTTTTTCCATTATGTCATACTTCAATTCAGACCCCTGTAATGATTTACTAAAGAAGGACACAGGTTGTTCATGACCATCATTATTCTTTTGTAATATAACAGCAACAATAGTATGCATTGAAGCAAATGAAAAAATCTGAAAGGGATTTGTAAAATCTGGAGATTTAAGAACATGAGCCTCTTTAATAGCCTTTTTGATAGACATGAAAGCATCTAAAGCTTCAGCAGTCCAGTCCATTTTTTGTCCTTTCTTCAACATTTTAGATATAGGCTTGATGATCTCAGCAAAATTAGAAACAAATCTTCTAACAAAATTAATTTGTCCAGAGAATTACTGTATTGCATTGACAGTTTTGGGAATAGGAATCTTATCAATAGCTTCAACCCTTTCAGGATCTATTATATTCCCTCTTTTGAAACAATATGCCCCAAGAGCTTACTTTCTGTGACTGCAAAATGACACTTCTTTGGATTTAAACTAATACCATATTCAAGGGCTTTAATAAATACCTTTTCAAGATGTTGCACATGATCTTTAGCCTTCTTCGAATAAGCAGTCAAGTCATCTTGGTACACCACCATGATAATATTAATCAAATCAGCAAATGCTACGTCCATGGCTCTTTGAAAAGTCGCTCCAGCATTAGTGAGACCAAATGGCATTCTTATGTATACATATGTTCCCTAAGGAGTAGTGAATGTTGTTTTGTATTGCTCAGATTTCTTGACTTTAACCTGATTGTATCCTGAAAACCCATCCATCATAGATAATAGCTCACAGCCTGTCACCTTATGTAATATAGCCTCCATATTGGGTAAAGGATAATTATCTTTGAGAGATGCCATATTTAAATTCCTGAAGTCCACACATAATCTGATATCACCATTCTTCTTTCTCACAGGAACTAGATTTGAAACCCACATTGAATGTCTGATTGGTTTGATAATTCCTCCATCCCTGAGCTTTATCAATTCCTCTTGCATTTAAGGTTCCAGCGTTGGATTTATGGGTCTTTGCTTTTGTCTAAAAGGCTTGGCGTCTGACTTCAATGGTATTTTATGCTGAAATAAATCTTCCCTGTATGCTTTCAGATCTTCATAAGACCAAGCAAAAACATGCTTGTACTTTCTCAGCAACTCTATCAGCATTCTTTTAATTGTAGGGCTGATCTTCTTTCCAATGTATACCTTTCTTGGTGCTATCTCAGTCCCCAAGTTGACTTCTTCAATATCTTCTCTCCTAACTAGCATTTGTTTCATTAGAGATCTATCATCTCCATCATACAGCCTTTCCAATGCCACTAGACCCTTGGACAGTTTATTTGTTTTGAGCTGCAAAATCTCCTTGCCAAACACAGTTTGCTTCCCATCTACTTCTTCAACAAAAGTATTGAAATCAATTTCCTGGGCCTCATACTGATCTATACAATTGAGGAATTTCAAAAGGTCAGTATCATCATTGAAAACTTGCCAGTTATAAATGTTATCAGGAACAGCAGGCCTTGTCTTGAATTCAATCTGTGATACCCCAGCCAATGTGATATCATCTCTTTTCAGCACCACATTTGCTAAAAAATCAGCCATTATATTCTTTGACCTGCCAATCCACTCAATTGAGAAGGCATCAAACAATTCAATTGTGTCCCATGCAACATTCATGTATTGCTTTAATCTTTTGTGCTTTGCTGCATACTTGGATTTAATTTGTGAAACAACCAACTCAGAATCACCAAAAATAGTTAGCAACTTATTCTTGTGTTTCACAGCTATGTTCAAACCTGTCAATAAAGCTTCATACTCTGCCACATTGTTTGTACATTCAAATGCCAACAAGAATGAATATTTAAAAGTAGTACCTTCAGGGGAAACAAAAACAATCCCAGCGCCATTACCTTCTTGGCTGCATGCTCCATCAAAATACATCTTCCATACTTCATTGTAGCTTTGTGCCGCATGCTTTTCAATTGGATCACTATTAATTAATTCTGGCTGAGCTGGTTCAATCTTAAAACTTCCAAGATCAACATCACAGAAACAATTGATCTGATCTTGAGGCACATAATCAACAAGCTGGTTCATTCTTGGCTCTCTATACAACTTGACTTCCTGACCATTCACTGGTATTGTAGCATAAGACAGATCAAACTGAACATTTCCACCAACAGCTGTTGTCCACTGCCTTGACAAAAGCATCCCGAATTGAGGAGGAGTATTAATGACTGTTATGTCTATATTATAAGCCACCTGTGGATAAGTAGCCAATTTGAATTCAACACCTCTCATAATGCCTACCACAGGTACAGGTCTGTTATCCATTGCATAGCACTTCCCTTCATATGTATCAACCCACATGTCCAGCTGCTTCATTACCCCAATTGGCATAATGTTTATAGCAGCACCAGAATCTATCATACAGTTCCTCAGCAATTTATTATTTATAAGCAATGTGGTGAAGAAGGGATCCACTTGTGGGGAGGTTGTTAAAACATCACCCAAACAAACTTCTGAATTATTTATCTTTTCTTTCCTGTTGACTTCTTCAAAATTTATATGTTTTTCACTCCCATTTGTAATCAATTGAACAACATTATCTCGGTACTCCTTAATTTTCATCAATTCAAGTAATGGAACAGACATTTTTACCTGGGATAACGCCTGTGTGAAGTCAAAAAAGGAGCTCTCCATCTTAACAGTCTTCTTCAGTTCTGACGCTTCTCCTTTGTTTTCTTCTTTTTCTTTTTTACTAGGCTGATCAAACTTTTGCATTTCCTTGTGTAATTCTGCAACTTTCTGCTCTTGGACGGGCTTCTTTTCAATTTTATCATGCTGCTTGTTTTCTGGCTTTTTTACAATTTCCTGTGTTTCCTTTTGATCTTTTATAAAAATTCCCCTAGGAACTCCATCTAGCTCATTTAGTTTTCTATTTCTCAACCAGTATTGACTTTTGGCTTTCTCAACTGCAGCAATAGTTATTCTTTCTATTTCATCTTCAGTGAGTCTTCTAACACTACACTGAGCAGGCACCCCAGTAGGATGTGGCTCTGTGTAATCTTCATCAGAATCATAAAAGATCTGATGTTTAGCCATATGGACATTATACTTCTGATTTGAAACATCATATTCATAGCCTTCATCCTCTGAAGATGAATTTCTTTCCTCAGCATGGTAAAAGGTATTTGAAGTCAGATAAACCTTATGATCTTCTCCATCATTCTCCATCAACATTCCTTCCTCTTGCATTCTTTGAGCTACAACACAATAGTCTGGAGAATGTGGCTGATTACAAACTTCACAGAAGTAATTATTACTCACCATATAAGTTCCTCTTTTGCTCAATGGATCAGGAGTTTCTTTGTTTCTGGGCCTGGCTGATACAGGTTTCCCATCTTTCCAGTCTATATTGTAAGGCATATCATGCAACCTTGGCCTTTCATTTATGTATGTATTCTCTTATATGTACTGATAATTATTGTTTTGCTAAGGAGGCCTCGGGTTGTCTCTTTTATTAGTTATACCAGCAGCCTTCCTGTTGTTTTCAATTGTCAGTGTTATCCTTTGTGCTTCAGCCAAATCTCTTGGAGATCTACTTATCAGTTCATACCCTATCTTAGGATCAAATGCATTTAAATAAACACTCAATGCAACAGAATCTGGCAACCTTGATCCAGGAGGTACTTTAGTATGCAACTTGTTGAATTTTTGGTTGAAATCATAAATTGAATCATTCTGATTTTTCTGAATTCTCATTAATTCATGAAGAGATGCATCTAGAGCATTTTGATTCCCATATTTCTCTAAGATTTTGTCTTGAAATGCTTGGAGAGAATTAATTGAGAATGTTGGCAGGCTGTTGAACCAATCCCTGGCATCTTCAAGAAGTGACATCATGAATAGCTTCATGTGTAAATCTTCATAAGGCATATCTATGTCTTGGACGAAAATATTAAAACTCCTTAAATGTTCTTCAGTTGTGATTGCATTACTCCCTGTAAATTTGGGCACCATATTCCTCCAACTGTCATCCATAAGGTAAGGATATAACTAAAAACCAGCTAAATCAAACTGTCTGATCATGGTTGCATGCTGGTGAGGGGGAGGAATAGGCGGATGTTGATACTGATGCATGTGATTATTGTACCGTGCATTATGTTGTGGGATATAATGCTGACTAGGAGGTGGATACATACCTGTATGCTGTGTGGGAATGTGAGGTGGACGATTTTGCTTCTTGTAATGATTCCCAATCTGATGGTGAGGAGAATTCTATTGATTGGAGGGCCTTGCGCCATGATCACCCTGCTTGTGAGGTGGGACATACTTTGGGCCACCAACTGTCTGATCAACAATTTTGGCTTTCTGTAATTTAGCCTCTAATTCCTTTATCTTCTTCTCTTTTAATTCTAGCTATGCTTTTACTTCATCAAAAACTGAGAGCTCTTTAGGAGTTTCGTGATTACCCTCCATCCTTTGATCATATTCACGCTGAATTCTGATTCGTTCAACCTCCAATTCAGCTTCAAACTTAGCCTATTTCTTAGCTTCAAACTTAGCCTATTTCTGAGGATCAAAAGGAGGGAAGGGATTTCTTCGATCTTCAGGGGTACAAAGTTCTACGCTTGAATCATCTCTCCATGTATCATAGCAATTATATGTTTCACCCTGTGCTCTTAATGCTTTACCTATGTTTATTATGCACATGTCCTCATCTATTTTTTTTCCCCTATCAGCTCTGTCATCTTTATGTGTCCACTTACTGCTACCAAAAGGAGCTCCAATATGACCTCCCCTGTATTGAGATCTTCTTCCATTCATGATGAATAGCTGTAAATTTTTTGTCAGAGTCACCACTCACTTTTATCAAAAAATAAGAAAAATGTTTGATACTTCTAGTTCCCAACGGAGTCTATGCAAGATTTATGACTCTATGTTTAAGGCCTTGATTCTGATTGTTCCCCAGTAGAGTCGCCAATTTGTTAGCTCTCAAAAATGCAGGCTGAATGCCTCAAGGGATTGCCAATCTCTTGATACGCTTTAGGGTAACAGACAAATTCGAATGAATTCAACCTTCTACTCTTTAGGTGCTGCAAAACCTAGGTGGGTGTACCTCTCTTGAACAATGCAAGCTTAACTTGTGATTATCTTAAAGAAATTTGTTCACAATGGAAATGAGAGGTGAACAAATGAAATCCAACTTGAAAACAGTAACAATATTTTGATCTGAATCCTAAAATGAATGCTTGATTAGCAGATGTAAAGAAAACTGAATAAGTTCAAATGGTGAAGTGCAGAGACTAGTGCCTTGTTGGGTATGCGGAGTCAAATGAGATCAAGATGAGCAACACTTCTCTGAGAAAATTCAAGTTATCTGGCATAGATTATGCTTACAACTGGTATAAACATGCAAAAATATGATTACTAAGTTCTACTTGAAAAATCCAATCTAATCTCTCTGATTACTGTGATTAACTAATAGGATTTAGTCTTTACTTGAAAGAACCAATCAATCGATCACACAAGTACAGCAAATGTGCACTGATAAATTGAATACAAACTTGTCATATCAATTTAAACAATTAGAAAGAATCCATCTTGGAGACAACTTACCAATTCTCTTATTAAATTCAACAGATAACTAATACCAGACATGTGCAGCAACATCAATTGACATTCATAAATACCTCCACTTTAGAACATGCATCATAGCCTCTGTTTTGATAAATTTACTATTGTGTATCCATACAATTTTCCTACTGTATTGAATAATTCATAACCCCCGTTCTTATTACAATTGCCAAAATGCCTATTTATACACAAGCATTTGAAGAAAATATCATATTGAGATCACATGTCGACCTAGCACAAAATTCGGGCTCCAATCGAGCTGGAAAGCAACGGTCATCCAAGCAGATACATGTCGGCCCAACATTTTGAAATTCTTTTTTATACCAGTGACAGTCAGCGAGACACAACAGAAGGTATGCCAAAGGCAAAATAACGTCAATCGTTAAACATCCTGCGCGCTTGTATTTTTCTTTTGCCAAGACTGTCGACCGTCGGGGAGATGTCATAGAGATTACCAAATGTTATATCGATATGCTTTTCCTTAATGTGTTTACCAGTCGCCGAGACATGAGCATATCTCTCGCCGATGCATTCCTTATGTTCTGTTCACAGTCGCCATAGCCTTATGACATCGGGAAGACCTCACATAGACTTCACTTTGTTATACCACAAGGCCCCATTTGTTTTCCCAGTCGCCAAGACGAGGTAGTTGTTACGCCAATAAAGATCCTCATGTTTTCCATCGGCGAGACCGAAGGTCACTCGTCGAGACCTTACAGCAATCGCCCCAACCTATACCGAAGGTTTCCATCACGTTATTTCCCGGTCACCGAGTCATTTCAACACCTACACCGACAAGGATCCACCGTCGCCACAACTTCCAACCTTCGGCGAGACGTCTTGTAGAGAAAGTTGTTATACCGAAAGTCGAGCACACCAAGATCGCCAAGAGAAATCAAAACTCTCACCAAAATCCATTCACGCACCGAGAGGAGTCCATATTGAATATTGTCGGCAAGACCTGTCCCTTTCGCTATGACCATACACCGATAATTTTATCTCCCACCGAAAGTCATTTAGAAGAAAGCTCTTGCATCGTCGGTGAGACATATGGATATCGCCATGACATCCTCACAAAAACATAAACTCATGCCGATATGGTGTATTTTGTTCCCCCGGTCAGGGAGACAAGAAGACCTCGCTGAGACATAATGCCGATACCGCCTAGCTGCGCCGATAGACTCCCACATGCATAAGTCAGGGAAACATGTTGAATTCGGTGAGACCCTACCCCGATAGCCATAACATATGCTGATATATGTCTCCGTTGTCGCCAACACAAGATGAACATTATGCCGACAACCAACCACGAACAAATACCAATCACTGCGACAAAACAAAGGTCCTGTCGAACGCCACCTGCAAAAAAACTTCAATCAATGTGACATTAAATGAGTCTTGCCGATAGGCAACACAGACTCATGCAAGCGGAAAACGCAAAATTGATCGGGGAGACAAGAATGAACCCATGCCGATATGGATCCAGACATGAAAAATGCATAACTCAATTGATTCAATGGGACAATATGGCAAACAATAAATGAAAAATGCATACGGTAGGACCAAATCAGAAAACTTATGAATGAAAACTCATGTAAAAATATCAGATTTTTTACAGTTCCAACACCCACTTGGGTAGTTCCTCTTGGGTGAGTACTTTTTCCCACAAGAGTAGGGCCTCTACGGGATGTAATAAAGCATTAAAATTGCATAAATTGAAAAAGGCAAGTCTGGTATTTTGATCACCCAGTTAAGGGGAGAGCATAGACCTATTGCCATAGACAAAGTAGACAGTGTTCTTTTTAGAGCCCAAATGACAATGATTTAATCTATGTGAATTTGTTGCTTCACAACAAGCATGGGATTCATTTTAATTGCAAAAATCAATTGTGGTGACTATCCTAGAATTGCTTCTTTTTAAATTCCATGTCTATCCTAGGATTGGTTCAATTTAAACTCTTGTGTCTACCTTAGGGTTGCTTTTTTTAAACCAGAAAAAGCTCTGTCTGCGAAAGGCGTCAGACTCAAAACTTTTTTTAGTTACAACCTGTAAGCGCTAAAAGAAAATACAAAAGCACTAAAACAAATAGTCAATGCGCTAAAACAGACAACTAATGCGCTTCAGAAAACCCTAAATGCGCTAAAAGAAATCCTAAATGCACAAAAATAAATGCAACAATTATTATTATTTTAATAAAGGAAGTCAAGTGTATGCACCATTATGTTCCCTAAAAGCATTGTTTTGGTCCCTATATGCACTGAAATAGTTCTTGGATGCGCCGAAAGACCTGCAAAAGCACTATTAAAAACCCTAGATGCGCTAAAGAAAACCATGTATGTGCTAAAACAGGAATTTTTTTCAAAAATCCAAATTCCAGAACACGAAATCCTGTCAAAAAACCTGCAAGTAGATGTCAAAAACGGGGCAAAAGCCCCATGGTGGGCACCAAAAATGTGTGACCAATTTTTAAGTGTAACAATATATAGAAACAATAAAGCAAACACACCAATAAGACATTATATCAAAACAAAAAATAAAATAAGAAAGAAATGCAAACTCAGTTCTTTGTTCTTGATGTCGTCCTATCGTCCTCTATCTCCATTGTTTTTGTCGATTCCAGCTTGCTCTCAAATTGTGTGTTAGGCTCAACAAATAGTCTTCCTAGAGAACGAGATTTGAAGGATGATGATTGTATTCTATGCTATGATATGATTAACATGCATGATTGCTAGAATGTAAAATTATGAAATGCTATAAATACAATGCTAGAATGCAATTAAGTTCTAATGCATGTATATTTGTAGGTAACCAATGCTTGGATTCACAGGGGTATTTATAGAGTTTTTGAAAGATTCTGATTGGCTGATGCGATCAACGGCTATGAAAATTCTTGGCAGATTGAACGGTGGAAGATGGATAAGACTGGAGAGAAAAATAGAAGAAAACCATAAAGCAAGATTTGTTTCCTTTTTTGTGGAAGAGATAAGATGAGATGATAAAGATGAATTGTAAAAATCATCTTTTTGTGAGATTTTGGAAAGATTTAAGATAAATAATGAATTATAAATTCAATTATTTTTTTATTGGTAATATAGAAGATTTTTTCTTAATTAAATAAAATATTTAATTAATATTTGAAGAATAATAAAAGATTTCATAATTAAATAAAATATTTAATTATGATTTGAAAAGATATGAAGAATATTAATTAAATAAAGATATTTAATTAAGTTTTTAGGAAATGACATGTAAATGAAATTAATTAAATAAAATATTTAATTAATTAGAAGAAAGATTTGAATAGGAGAAATGAAATATTTAAATTGAATTAAATCAAAAGATTTAATTAAATTCAAAAGGTGATAATTAATTAAAATAAATAAAGGGTATTTATTTAATTAATCAACTAGAAATATGAATGTGAAATAATTAAATAAAGTTGATTTATTTTACTATAGCGGAAGAATGAAGTGAATGAACAATATAATTAAATTAATTAAATTTAATCATATGTAGAGGACTTTTAGAGAGATTAATTAAATAATAAATATTTAATTAAGTGCCAAGATTAATTAGACATGACCAATTTTATGCATATTCAATATCTGGTCTAGTAGCAGTAAGATACAACAACCCACCGATCATAGATTTGTATTTTCTCTTATCGGTTTTAGCAGATTCATCATCTTTACTCAGCTTACATCCAATTACCATAGGAGTACTAACTAGTTTGGAGTCATCCATTCCAAACTTCTTTAACAACTCTTTTACATACTTAGATTGTGAAATGAATATCCCCTTATCAGTTTGATTTACTTGAAGGCCAAGAAATAAATTCAACTCACCAATCATGGACATTTCAAATTCTTTTTGCATTTTTTCTGCAAATATTTTACACATGCCTTCATTTCCACTAAAGATGATATCATCAAAATATACTACCACTATTAACATTTTGTTACCAAAGATGATATCTATCCAATCTTGCATAACAAGCTCTAGGAGCTTGCTTCAGTCCGTACAATGCCTTCTTCAACTTACAAAACATATCTGGTTTGTTAGATAACTGAAATCCTTCACATTGTACCATGTATACTTCTTCCTCCATTTCACCATTCAAAAATGTTGACTTGACATCCATCTAATATACTTTGAAATCCTTGTGGGAAAAAAATCCAAAAACTTTCTAATAGCTTCCATTCTAGCCACAAGGGAAAATGTTTCTTCAAAGTTTATGCCTTCAACTTGTGAGTATCCTTTGCATACAAGTCTTGCTTTATTCCTTATAACTTCACCATTTTCATTCAACTTATTCTGGAACACCCATTTTGAACCAATTACATTTGTATTCATAGGTCTAGGAACTAATTCCCATGTTTGAGTCTTTTCTATTTGTTGCAACTCTTCTTTCATAACTTTCATCCAAATCTCATCTTCACATGCTTCACTCACAGACTTAGGTTCAATTTTAGAGAGTAAACACAGATTTACCTCAACTGATACTTTACTTCTTGTCTTCACACCTTCACTCTTATCTCCAATTATCCATTCCTTTAGATGATTCTTCTGCACATAGTTAGGAATCTTAACAACAGGTTCCAGTTCATTTTCTTCTTCAATATGTTCTTCTTCTTCCTTATCCTTATTCTCTTCAGGTATCTATCCACATATAGGATCATCGAGTTCAACTTCACTTATCTCAATAGGTCTATGCATGTCTTCATCAAATTTCACATTAGCACTTTCAACAATCTTCCTCAATCTTTTATTGAAGCATCTATATGCTTTGCTGCTAGTAGAGTACCCAAGAAAAATTC
Source organism: Sequoia sempervirens (assembly GCA_007258455.2). Lineage (NCBI taxonomy): Eukaryota > Viridiplantae > Streptophyta > Pinopsida > Cupressales > Cupressaceae > Sequoia > Sequoia sempervirens. The sequence continues at coordinate 576,381,539 of VDFB02281492.1, read as the reverse complement.
CTTCATCACATATAGCATCAAACTTTCCAATATTTTCATTATCTCTTTTAATGTAACATCTGCTTCCAAATACCTTCAAGTACTTCACGGTAGGAATCTTACCAGTCCATAACTCAAAAGGAGTCTTTGTGTTGTTGCCTCTAATTTGAACTCTATTAAGAACATAAACAACAGTGTGTATTGCCTCTCTCCAGTACATATCTGATACATTTGATTCTCTCATCATGGTTCTTGAAACTTCCTATACCATTCGGTTTTTCCTCTCAACTACCCCATTCTGTTGAGGGGTTCTCAGAGTAGAAAACTGTATTTTTATGCCATGTTCACAAAATGTATTAAATTCACTAGAAGTGAATTATCCACCTCTATCAGATCTCAAGCATTTGATTCTCAAATTCACTTCATTTTCCACTCTTGTTTTGAACACTTTAAACCTATCTAGAGCCTAAGTCTTCTCTCTAAGAAAAGCAACCCATGTCATCCAATAATAATCATCAATAAAGAGCATGAAATACCTACCACCATTCAGGCTTCATGTTCTAGTCAGACCGCAGAGGTCAGTATGAATTAACTCCAACATTCTGGTAGTAGAATTCTCTTTTCCCTTAAAGTTGCATCTTGTTTGTTTCCCTAACTGACAACTTCTACAAATGGTATTAGGAGGCTTTGTGATTCTAGGTAGACCTTAGACAACATCTCTTGAATTGATTTTGACCAAATTATCAAAGTTTACATGTCCCATCGTCCAATGCCATAACCAACTTTCACTGACTTGAGATACAAGGAATTGACCATCAACTCCCTTAAGTTGATTGATATTTCCATGAGTTCTCCTTCCAGTAGCAACCATATCTTCAGATCCTTTTTTAATTTTACAGGTATTATTCTAAAACCCAAGTTTAAAACCATTGCTACACATCTATCCAACACTCAAAAGGTTATGCCTCAAACCCTTTACATAATAAACATCATCAGTGTTGTGTACTCCATCAAAACTAATTGTACCTTTCCCACAAATCTTAGCTCTTGAATCATCACCAAACATGACCAAACCACCATCATACTTTTCAAGTTTAGTGAACTTACTCTTATCTCCAGTCATGTGATTAGAACATCCACTATCAATCACCCAATAGACTTCATCTTGTATTGCATGAAAGGTGGTGACCAAAGTATCTTCCATCTTATTCTTTTTGTTTTCTGAAGCATTCTTCCTTGCACATTTTCTAGGGTTAGCAAATATAGATTTTTTTTCCAAAGCTAAAAACAAGAATTCACTATCATCACCCTCATTTTCAGATTCATCATCAAAAATCTTGACTTCTTCTTTAACATAATACAACTTCTTGTATTTATTATCCTTTCTATCCTTATCTTTATAATCCTTGTTTTTCTTATGTACAACTTTATTCAGACATCTTGAATCATAATGACCAATATTACCACAACTAAAACATTTAAAGGGCAACATACCTTTATACTTTTTGGTACCTTTCTTTAACTTTCTGGTGAAATTCACTTCCAACTCATCAGAACCATCACTATCCGGATCATCTTCAATCTTCATTGCCTTAAATGCTATTTTTTTCTTTTCTTTTTTCCTAAACTTTCTCATCTCAATTGTTGCCAATGTGCCAAATAGGTGTTCTTTAGTATACTTCTTAGGATCATACATCTCTTCAATAACTGAGATCTTATCACTGTAGCAATTTGGTAGGGTGATTAGGATCTTCTCAATTATATCTTCATCGGTTAGTTTTCCCCCTTGATTCTTAACTTCATTTGTTGTCATCTCAACCCTCTAGAAATAACTTGTGAACTCTTCACATTCTTCCATTTTCAAATTCTCATATCTGCACTTTTCCACCAGCTTCTTTGTCAACTTTACTCTTTCATTTCCTTCATACAGTTCTTCCAAATTCTTCCAAACTTTGTGAGCAATGTCTAAAGAAAGAACCTTAGTTCACTCAGTTTTAGATAAAGCACTGTAAATAGCGTACCTCACTTTCTCATTCTCCTCATAAGCAGAAACCTCATCTGCAGTGGTAGGACCACTTGTTGGATCAACATACTTCATCTCAACAGCCTTCCAGGTCTTGTAACCAAGAGAAACAATATATCCTTTCATCTACACTTTCCAATCACTGTAATCAAATTCATCGAACATAGGGATCACCAACTTATGCACCATTGGATCTTCCTTAAGTGGTTAAGCTCTACACCAAGGAGCTAAAGATCTAATACCAATTTTTAAAAGGAACAGGACAACTGAGAGGGGGGTGAATCAGTTGCCCCAAAAATTTCAAACTTGAAACTTTAACACTTATCAATTCCACAACCACATTGTTTTGTTATTAAGTATGAACATAAAACACAAATAAAAGAAAGTAAAATTAACACAATGAACACTATATTTTTATGTGGAAAACCCAATAAGGGAAAAACCATGGTGAGGATTAACTCACAATATAAAGAGATAGAAAAAACCAAATACAGAGGCTCACTACCTAGAAGAGGACTCACTATCCAAATAAAAAGGATCACTGCCTACAGAAAGGACTCACTGTCCAATAGGGAGGCTCATTGCCTACTGATACAAAAGAGAACAAAAGATCCACCACAACAATTTACACACATCCATAGCTTTGATCAGAAGATTGTAGAAACCTTTAGCTCACTTCCTTCAGGAATCTAACACAATGAAGTATTGTTGTCTTAACTCACTTTTGCACACTTCTGCTCTTTTGATTTGTGGCTTACTTCATCACTTTTCATCATGATCCAATTCTTCACAATTTGACTTGCATTTATACCATCTTCAACCTTAGAAACTTTCTCCAAGGTTGGCCACAAAAGCTTCATTTCATAAATTCAAATTAGGTCAGCAACTCAACATTCCCACAGTGGAAATGAATGCGAGTGGACCAATAAAAATACTTAACCAAGACCAAAAATAATGTCTTGGATCAACCACATGCTTCCTTAATTAAATTTTAATTCTTCAAATGAAGTGTAAAAACGAAGTCGGCCAAACCTAATGAAAACACAAATGAACATTGATGTACATTCTTTCCAACAAGAAGATGACATGTGGATGACACAACATGCCTCATTATGTAGGAGAACATGTCTGAGGTTCCTTCAGATACATCCACAGTAAGTGCAACAATCTTCAAACACTGAACTCCTTCCATTGTCCATTTGGACTATGCAAACACATACAACGACTTTGAAACTTGACTTTCGAGTCACCAAACCACATGCATCTTTGCTAGAAATAAGAGAACACCATTATAAGACACATTATAGATCCGCGAGACCTAAAATAGAACAACGGAGGAATGTGGAGCAAAAAAAATTCTCTCAGTCATAGAAAGCTAACTCTACCAGAACAATTCACACACTGGTGAACGTAACTTTCACATCCCATCAAATCAAAAGCTACAAATCAAGAGATATCACCACTAGATCACCATTAGAAAACCTTCATATCTTCACAAGCATAGAATCAACACAGTAGAAACATGGAGCACATACTAGAGCACATTTTGAACACAATCATAACTCTAACTTCTCTCTTTATTAATTTTCTCAAAAGTAGTTGGAAACTCATCATTTCAGCACATCTGGAACATCATAAGGATAGCTCCATGTACTCACAACATCTCAACTATACATGCACAATTTTCAACATACTAAATTGTTTTGACATCAAGGAAAACATTAATGACAACACCACCAAACTTGCTCATACTTGCAACAAACTTGTATCCTCTATATGTTTTCATGTGTGGTAAAATTGCATAGCCTTAGGTAAAGCATTAGATATTAATTTACTACAAATTCCATTTCTACATTTCAACACAATATTATCTTCTTCAAAAATGAACACCATTCTCATGCATAGGTACACTGTCTCCTCAAGGCAATGAATAGGCTCTTAGGATCTTGGCATTTTGAACTGTCTTATTTTATCTATAATTATCTTGGAGCATTATGACTCCAAATGATTTTTGTGTTTCATGAATCTTTAATTCATTCTTAGGATCCTCTCAAGGTGGTGAAAAGACCTTATCAATACTTTAAACTTCCCTCAAAAATCTATTACTTATGGGTTCTAAAGGTTATTCATTGTACCCTAAAATGTTCATATATCAAAAATTGATACCACTACCTTTTTCTTACCTTGAAGACTCTGAACTAACACTTGATAGTGTTGATCTATGGTGAAAGTCATACATATACCTTCTAACTTTTCTCATGAATCAATATAATCTCAATCACTGTCATCAAGTTCTCTATCATTGTCATACAAGATATAATTATCATGACATGTACTCTATAGGTTTGTTAGTTTGTTCACCATAATTCACTACTATTATATTACTCTTTAGTCTTTCTTTTTTTTTACCTTTGTTCATGTATAAATTAAGGCTTGTATTATTGTCTTGGACAGTCTTCTTCGCATTCTTTATACCATATTTTATTTCTTCATTTCATATTACTATCTTATAAGACACTAATAAACTATCATTGATAATATCTTCCAATCTACAACCTATGACCATCTTCTTCTCAAACACTCTTAAGACAATTTTCAATATAATCATCATTATTGTAGGTGCATATTTTTAAGATGATGAGAAGAACTAGGATCCTACACATATTCGTATGAATCCTAATAGCCTTAGGATCTAGTAGCTTTTATGAATTCTCATGACTTTGATGATAATGAACCTTGTATGGTCCTTGGTTCTTGTTTACCTGTAAGTTGTTCGCGTGATAGAATATCTATGTTCCCCTCACTAACATATGTCTCTTCTAACCAATTTGTCCTCTTTGATAGCTAGTATCATGACCTACATGTGTATAATATATATCTCTACTACAAGGAACATATGATTTTCACAATCATTGTCACAAATGAAACTTGGATATGGTCTTGAAAACTCTTAGTAATGGTGGAAAACCTAGAATTATAGGCTAGAAAACCCTAATAGGCCTACGTAGTTCTACAACTTAGGAATGCATAATTTCATAAGTTATTTTGATATGACTCACAAACTCTATTATCATTATCCTTGTGCATTCTTACTTGAACTTTGGATACTTTAAATGAGTCTTAAACAATTTGTATAGGGTTTCTTTCTTTTTTAAAAATAATACAATGTTTGGTAAGGTATGAAGCACATACCATGTAGAACTAACATCTTAAGAATTTGGAATGTGTGGAGAGTGGTGTAAATGATCCCCTAAAACATATCTAGCTTTTGTGCAACATACCATGTATCTATAGTTCTACAATGTGGTTTTTTAACATAGCAAGGTATATCTTCTATAATAGAGATAGAAGAAGAATTTTTTAATCTTCATGAAATTTGGATGATAAATATAAATAAAAAAACTTAACCCCATAACTCTTCAAAAGATAAAATTTCAGCTTTTCCCTTCAATGAGCGGTGTGAGACTTAATGCATTAGAAGTTTATTTTTCACTTTTTGGGTGCCTAAAACCTATTTTGCAAATGACTTGTGTCTTTGTGAACATGACTTAAGACCCATAAAACATATTTGGCCAAAATGAAACAAAAATATTAACAAGTCTCATTTTATCAAAGATATGGTTGAGGATGGTAGGGTAAAGCTAGTTAAGGTAGAGACTTTGATTAATGTTGTAGAATCTTTAATTGAACCTATGAGCACAAAGAAGTTCAAATGGTGTTTAGATTCTATGGGCCTCTCAATCCCTAGCAATTAAATCATGGTGTTGATACTCTCTTTTCTCTTGGAAGGTGTTCTAAAAATTGGAGAATGTTAGGAAAATGTTGTCTCAACCTTGTAATTACAAAAGATTACTATTTATAGTAAATTTACACTTTAGCATGAATTGGTCCAAAAAAATTCTCAAAGCTATGAAATGGCTAACTAAACATGCTAATAAATTTTCATCATACTATCATTTTTTGGATTTGAAGATGTTAAAGTTTCAAAGTCTAGTTTGAGGACCTTATAGGCCATTTTTGGGTGCAAAAGTGGTTGTAACTAGCTAATCAAGTTATAGCTTAATAAAATTCTTCACAATCTTTTTAATTATTCAAATCATTTGTCAATTAGACTCCCAAATCAAAATTTATGGCCTACAAAAGTTGGGTCTCTTGAATTGGAAATGTGAAAACATGTTGGACACATAAAAGAGTTGTAAGGTG
>VDFB02281492.1:576263512-576375234 GCA_007258455.2 Sequoia sempervirens | reverse complement strand
GGGGATAGTCGCCCCTACCTGGGTCAGGCTCCCTGGTTTTCCACTAGAATTCTAGCACCAAAATGTCTTTAAAGGGATTGCTGATTCTTTTGGAACTTTGGTTATGGTGGATAAAGTAACCCTTCTTAAGTCTCGATTGGTTTATGCTATAATGTGTGTCAATTTTGCTGTCAACACAGTTCTACCCACCTTTGTGACTTTAAAATCAAAATTTGGAAGATGGGTTCAATCGATGGACTATGAAAAAGCTATGGTATTCTAACAAGGATGTAATAAGTTTGGGAATCTATAGGATGTTTGCAACAAAGTCCCTCTAGAACCTAAGAAGCCTCAAATTGGAATCTAACAGAGTTCTCCTTTGAAAAATGTGGTTCCTATGAACCTGATAAAGGAGCCTATCACCCCAAATTCTAATAAGGATTTGATGCTATTATATAAGAAAAGGACGCCTCTTCAAAATGTGCAAGATGTGGAAGGTCTGACCTTGAATGAGGGTGTTTCAAAGGAAATTATGGTTGGGACCTTTTTTGAGGGGGCAGTTGATGGGCTCACCTCCCCACCTTCCTTGGAAAAACATCTTGAATCATAGAATGGAAAGGTGGATAGCATGAAAATTTTATCTCAAGATCTAGTGGGAGGTGAATAACATTGTGAGCTCCCTAAGGAGGGGGAGATTAACAACCAAATGGAAAAAAAGTGACTCCCTCTCCTGAGCTCCCTACAATAGACCTGAATTTGGGGGAGAATCACATGCCAGAAGATAAAAATGAGAAGGAAGGTAAAGATGGAACCAGTAAAAGCCGGATAAACTCTTGTTCTCACCAAAAAAAGGGTTTGGTAGATGAAGAATGGATAAAAAAAATCAAAGAAAAAGAAGAAATTGGATGTGGGATGAAATAACAAAGTGGGTATGTTGGTTGTTTACAACAAACCAAGCAGGTCTCACCAGATACCTATGAGTTTTCCAAACTCAATTATTGAATACCTGTAAGACAAGTGGCCAACAAATGAGATATAGCACCTAATTTCTCTATCTCTTGCACTTCGGGCTCTGCAAAACCTGAGAGGGTATTCCCACAATGTATATTACACCACTATTTCAGATAATTCACATGTACATTGCATATTTGAGTAGATATATTCTCACCCATGACTGACAAGATGAAATTCTCCAAGAAGTTGGAAATTCCTTGAATGAACTATGCACCTTAAAGTATATTTAATACTAAACACCCATGATCTAAGTGATTTTACTTTGCAATTCACAAATCCATAACCAAATTCTAAAGACTACTTATCAGATCCAATGACCCTGCACACAAATTCATGGTTTGATTTAAGCATTTTAACTCATTCTATGAACTAGAGCTAAAACCAAAACATATATCAAGGTATGAAATGATGAAAATTAATGAAATGATCTTTGATCAATATTTTCATTAATAATTCGAATACAAAAATAAAATGGAGAGACTATAGACTTGGAAAATATCCATTATCATTCAGATGTGCTTAGGAACCATAGATTTGATAAAATTTTCCATCTAGACTCAAAAATTTAGATAAAAGATTAGCATATTCGCTCTGTGTTCTTAAATTTCATAATTTAGTTCCAAAATTCAACAAAAGACCCACACAAATGGCCTTGAATTCCCTTTTATAGAAAAAGGGAGAAAAAACAAGCTTCAGGTGAGATGTACACATGTCACATTCTAATTGGATTGCTATAATACTTATTCCCTAATTCAGTTATATTTGCATTCTTCAAAATGGAGGGAATATACATAAGACAAAGATTATTTACATTCGTTGTAAGGAGCAACTTTTCCTTCCAAAAATCACATGTCAAAAAGAATAATCTTCTTTGTTTATAGCACATCCACTTCATCAAGCAAGATGACAAAATGATGTAGAACAAAAGTGAATTTGCATCTTGGTCAGCATTCCACATCATCAATAGCTAATACTTTCTTGTGAAACATATATTTTACACACTGTAACTTCTAAGGCCAAACCTGTACAATACTTGACCAATTATATGTTTCACATCAATGCTTACAACCCAAATCTGCCAACAAATAGTCTTCCCCATTCTTCATATTCCTCATCAGATGACCAATTGAAATCAATAACTTTATCTAATGTATTTTTGTATGGGGAGTACTTGGTCATTATAGAGTTGGATTCCTTGTCAAAGTCCTCCAGAAAGCTAACAATAAATGTCAACTTTCCCAAAGTGTCATTAAAGACATCAATATCATCTTCTTTACAAATTTCATTCACCTGGGAATTAATAACATCATCCATCTCTCTCTTCCATACTTGCAATGGTTTCATTTCATAATTAGTGATCAAAATATCTGGCAATGGTGACAAATTTGCTAGATCATAGTGAGCTAATAATTATCTTATCTTTTGCTCCAGTTGGGCTATATATCCTTGAAAATTTTGCTCACTTAACTCACACACAAATGTATAAGTTGGAAGCACATGAGGGTACTTATCTTCATGTTGGCCAACTCCAACTAATATTAAATTTAATCTCTTAGCCCTTGGGATCCACTTATTTAAGATGGGCATGGCCAATTCTTTATCCCTTTGGAACAATCCTATTGCTCGCATCATTAGGGCATAATTGTCATGTAAACTATTCAGTCTAGCCTAGATCTTCTCATTCAGATGCTTCAAAATAGTATGAACAATTTTTGATACTTTTTCATACATTGTGTCCTGGGCCTTTTCCAACAACTTCTTATATGTCTCAACTTGCAAAAGAAACTACTCCCTTGTTTGTTCATCAGATGAGCTAGGACCTGATTTACTGGATTCCTCTATTGAGAGTGATCCCTGTCCCAAACTATATGGCACCATTGCTAAGACCCGACCATGAGGTGAATGTTGGGAAGATACAATTGGAGACGCTGGAGGTGGGTGGCTTGAGCTGGGCTGACCCTATTCTCTTTGCATTTCTACTCTTTGTTTATAAAATGCCAATTCAGTTTCTAACACAACCACCTTCTATTGACTATTATCATACTCACTAAGAAGCTCTCGGTATTTATTTCTGAGGTCATCCCTCTCTAGGGTGAGAATTTCCATGGTTGCTTTAGTGAACCTAGCAACATTGACGACCATGTCTACTGCCTTCAAAGATGGGGTATTAACAACTCTCTTCACAAGCAATTGTCCACTGAAATTTGATGGCTCTGCAAGGATTGGTTTCCTGGACCCCATAGATAGTGACCATATTTCCAATGCATCCCAATCCTCACTAAATGCTGAACCTCGATGTGCCATTTCCAGTTCTTCTTTTGTTTACACCAGAGGCCTTTCAACCCTCCTTATAGAATCTAGGACAATAGCATCAACAATGTTCTATTATGGTAGTAGAAGCACACTACACTTCTTTACAAGCTCTCTGCCCTCTTGGGCGTTGATCTTTTGAAATTCATTCTTCATAATACTTCTCATATTTTCCTTAATGACACTTTTAGGAAATTATGGATGCAAACTCCTTTCAGTGCCCACTTTCTCTGTATATTCTATAGCTTTAGAACACCAAAAATCTTTAAATGCAGATGTTTCAATGAAGGAGTCATCTTCCATAAACTCCTTAGAAGTTCTAATCTCAAGTCATCTATAATATTCAAACCACTGATGTTAAGCTTTCCCAATCTGAGACTTATTTGTCTTGAACTTGAGGCAATTGCCCCTTCAAGAGGAGGAATTCCTAGGTGCATATCTTTAGCAGTGATATATATGTCATCCTCATTTGTATCAGAGTATTCAAACACTCCTCTTACCTTAGTTCTTTTCTTTTTGAGAGGTGGCTGCTAAGGAGGAACAAGACTTTCAGGGGGTGAGTCAAGATCAATTACAAGCAAAGGAGCCTGTGTAGGAGGTGGTGGCAATGTGCTCTTAGGAGATTATGCCTTTAGCCCTTCAGAAGTGACAGGGGCTGGAAAGCTCTGTTCTTCATCTGTTGTTTTCTTCCTCCTAGAGTAAATTCTCAATTGCTTGGGTGGCTGATATGTAGGACTTTCTTCCAATGTTACTTCAACATCTTCTTCAACCACCCTTTCCTTTCCTTTATCTGTGACTTCCCATTGTTCTTAACATACCAACTACACTTTCAAAATTTTCGATAACATGCATGGATTTGCAAAATTCATCAGGTATGTTTGACAAAGGATCATATTGGGGATTTTTCTTCCATTTTGCTTCTACCATCTTCCTATAAGCAAGGTATTTTAGCTTTCCTTTCATCTTTTTCTTCAAAGCTAAAAACATTCCTTATGACATCCTCAGGATAATAAAAAACATGCACAAAATTACCCATTTTCTTATCCACTTTCAATTTAGTGATGAAGCCCTTAGGATCATGATTCCTCTGGCACATAGTGATCAAACTATAAGGTTCCAGCAGATGTACTATGTGTTTCCATGCCCCTTTCACTAGAACATAATCTACAAGTGCTGTCCATTCTGGAAAGAAAGACCCTTTCCTTACTGATTCAGGTAAATGCACCATATGTGAATCTCCTAGTTGCCTCATGATTTCAAGGAATCCTATCCTCAAAGGCACATCTCTTGGCAAGACATATGGTTCATGACCATTACCATACACTCTAAAAATTGTCTTGTTAGGATATAAAATCAAGTCTCCCCAATTGTGACTCAAGTTCAAGTCTGGCCTCATCTCCATGGGTCTCAAGAACTCATGAATTTCTTTGGGAATTCTTGGTGGTTCATTTATTAGGGACCTCCTTATTCTGGATGCAAAAGCATTTTGAAACATTACAAAATTGTATTTCTTGTCATCTTTGTCTAGGATTCGGGTCCAACATTGAATAGGTAGATCAACACCTTCCTCTTTCCTTTTCAAAGTGATATTCTTCTCAAAAACCTTTTGTCCTCTATGCAAAAACATATTCATTAATAGTGAATACCACCAGAACTTTACCCATTTTTTTCCTTCCTTCAACTCCACCAAGCCTTTGTGGATGCATTCTGCTAGATAAGTACCATAATCATAAACAATGTTATATGGTGGGTGTTGCAAGTGTGTGGCCAAGTAACTGTATTCTTTCTGCAAAGTGTCAGGTGGGGTATAACCAATGATCTAGCACAGAGAATACACAGTCTTTCTGAAATAACTAGAAAAATAGCTCATTGGAAAAGGTTCGAGCTCCTTCTGACCAATCTTGAGCTGCCTCTTATGTTTTCCTGTACCAGTGATAGTAGTATGTAGAGGTAACATCTTTGTTCTAATCAACACCTTGGTATTGCTGTGTTCTTTTCTAATATCCTCCATATCCAAAGGGACCATATCCACACTTCACTCATGCAAGTCAAAGATTTTGAAATTTCTTTCTGGTTATTTCCCAACGTTTATATATCTATTCTATCAACTCCACCACTTTTTGGAAACTCAGTCACACCAGTAGATTAACGTTTTGAGTTTGTTCTGGATTTCAAAATATTTTGTGACGGCGGATCGACATTGATTTATTATTCTTCCTTTTCCTTTTCTTTCTTTTTCCCTTCCATATCGATCTGTTCAAGACCCATGTTTGCCTCAATACTTTAACTGACTTAAATAATGGTGGGATTCCAGATGATTTTACAGGGTTACAACCCTTTAAAGATAGAACTAACCCTAATTCAATGTAATAAAAGAAAAGCAATAAAACACACTCGTTTAAAAGCAAATTGAAAGCGAGCCCTAATTCAAGAAACTAAAAAAATCATAAAACTGCATTTGTAGTACTTACAACTTTCAATTGTGATAAACCCTAATGCCAATTAGGATGAATTTTGCAAATTAATTCTTTCAATTCTTTGTATTGCTCCAAACATGCCTTTGAATCCCAAATTAGCAAAGAACTGACCGTATACATGAATTTTGAAGGCAATTAAATAAGTTTACAGGTCACCTCTGTCATTACTTCCCACTCACGCAAAGTGAAACAATTCCAATGGGCATACTTCGTAGCTCTAAATGTGCATCGTTGATCTTTAGCTGAGATGGCCTTCTCAAATGATTCAGATTGAGTCAATGACTTTTGAATTTACATCGCTGCTCCAGCTTGGACAGATGGCGAATAGAAACATGTGAACTGGACCCTCTTCACGTAATTGTGGGCTCCACCCGCCAGTTGTTGTAGAGTGTACGTGGAAGCTTCTCACGGTTCTCGCTGCTTTTAATGAGCCTGCATCTTACCTTTGTGGGATAGTGGGAAATGGTGGTGATCATCTTTCATTTTTGAACCATCACCGTTGATCTTAAAACCTCGAGCATTGGAATGGAACACAAAGGTTGGCCCATGTACCCCATCAAACACGTATCAACATTTCGCTGACCTCGTAGCAATTAAACTGCCATCACATGGGATGCACGAACTAGTGGGGAATGGCCCAAATTAATTCCCACGATCATGTGATCTTCAAATCTGCACATGCGACAAAGCTATTCATAAAAGAGGGCCTTGAATAGGCTGACAAAGATTTACCCTTGGTGATCGATGACTTAAGCCTAAGTCACTTATGAGAAAAATATCAGAACCCGACCTTGGAGGAATTTAAAACGCTTTGCAGTTAGTAATGACTGAATAACCTAAGCAATGGGGGCCGGTAAGAAATGCATAACGATGGCTCAAAAAATAATTTATATCACTGGAAACTGGGAGAACAAGTCAACAAAAAATTAAAATTCCCAAGGGTTATACATGGATTACTTGGAAATAAGGTTACTTTAGTAAAACCCTATCAAAGGAAGACATGTGACATGTTACTACCAAGCACAGAAGGGCCTCAAAATGTCAAGAATTTTGGGGGCTCTATCAGTGGCTCATGCTTTGGGATGCATACCCTTGATGGATATGGAAAGAAACAAATATCTAGGTGAAGCAGACTAAACACATAGGAGCTTAAAAAAAAACCAGGAGCTTACCCAGACAAGGCAAGCAGACACAACATAAAGAAAACACACCAAACCCTATGTACAAAATTCATAGGACTATACACTATACATGGAAATACAACCTATTTTAGGATAAATAGGGTTTTAGGGACTTTCCATGTACTGGCAGTTCTAGAAATTCACCTGTTATTGATTGTAGGAAGTAGGAATCTTCCCCATGAGTGTTTGCAATAAAATAAGACCTGAGCCATAATGGGTCAAACTTCCCATGCTTTCCTTTGTCTTCCAATCTTGCATTCCACATCAAAACCACACAGTCTACTTCAAACTTCCATTGGATAGCCCTTTTGTCATACAAATATTTGACCTAGAGCTGCAAACTTTCATTTCTCTTGTGAGCTTCTGTCCTCATCTCATCAAGCTTAGTCAGTTCATTCATTCAAGTCTGCATCTCATCACAAATGTCAGTATCATACTCTTGAAAAAATTTATACATTTTCATCAAGTTATTGTGTGGTATTTTGGCTTCTGCCCCATATTCCAAGTTAAAAGGAGACTGTCCAATAGCTTTATTGACTATGGTTCTATGCACCCACAATTCCAATTGCAGTTTTTAATCCCAGGATTTCTTATTTTTCTCGAGGACCCTTTTAATGATCTCCATAAGACTTTTATTACTAGACTCAACTTGTCCATTCCCTTGTGGATGGTATGGGGAAGAGTAAGATACATTCATGCCATGCTGGTTGCAAAAATCCATAAATTCCTCAGACCTAAAGCACATAGCATTATCAGAGAAAATTCTCTCGTGAACACCAAACCTACTCAAAATGTTATTCATCAATAAATCAATGACAATTTTTCTAGTTTCCTTCCTAGTAGGAATGGCTTCAACCCACTTCGTGAAATAGTTGGTATCAACCAAAATCCAAGCATGTCCTCCACTAGACTTCACCACCATTTCTCCAATAAAGTCAATACTCCACTGTTGAAAGGGGGCTGGTGCTGAGACTGGTTTTAGTGGTACATTACCTAACTTTTTTTTAGCTTACCAGTAAATCTCTGACATGCATCACATTTATTTACATATCTATGTGCATCTTTGAACACTGTGGGCCACCAGAAACCAACTCTTAATATCTTGTTCACGGTAGTCTTAGCCATATAGTGACCTCCACACACTCCCTTGTGCATTTCAATCAACAAATCTTATGCCTGGTCACCATCCACACACCTGAGAAGTATACCTTTCGGGCTCCTCCACCAGAGTTTTCCATCAATGAGAACATACCTGATTGCCTGTAATTTTAAAGTTCTCCTTTCATTGTTTGGCATACCATCAGGACATTTCATAGTCTACAAATATTCAACTATCCTTTGATATCGGCCACATGTTTGCATATCACAGATGGGAGCAATGTTTTCTTGTTCAACCTCATTAATTTGATTGGCCTCCAAATTAGTTTCAGCCATGAGTTTGGCCAAACCTTGGTCTCTTACCAACTTAGTGATCTGAATATCTATGTTGAACTCTTGGATTCTATTAATCCACTTGCATCTCTGACCTATAGTTTCTTGCTGAGTAAAAATGTCCTTGACCGCTGCACTTGGGACATAAGCAACTACTGTTGCACCCATCAAATAAGTTTTGAAATTTTAACAGCCTTAACTAAAGCATAAGCTTGATTTTTAGTAGTGTTATACTTGAGTTCGGCTGCTTGCAAGGTCTTGCTAAAAAAAAAATTGGTTGCTCAAAACGTTCATCATTTTTCTGCAACAACACACCTACTACAATATGAAAAGAGGAAAACATAAAAAATTGGAATGGTTTGGAGTAGTCTGGAGTCTTTAAGATAGGCGAAGCTTTAATAACATCTTTAATAGCTTGAAAATCCTTGAGAGGATATTTTGACCATACCACCTTTTCCCCTTTCTTGAGAATTTTCGAGATAGGCCTAACTATCTCTACAAAATTAGTCACAAACCTCCTTAAAAAAATTTTCCCAAAGAAAGATTGAATCCCTTTAACATTCCTTGGTGGTGTAATCTTATCTATAGTTGCTACTCTTTCAGGATCAATCCTGATACCATCTTTCAAAACAATATGCCCCAACAACTTACCTTCTTTAACTCCAAAGGCACACTTCTTAGGGTTAAAGGAAATACCATATTCTAGAGCTCTGATGAAAATCTTCTCAAGATGTGAGAAATGATCTTCCTCCTTCTTGTTGTGAACAGTGAGATCATCTTGGTAAATAGCAATAAACAAATCTAGGAAATCAGCAAAAGCCACATCCATGGCTCTTTGAAAAGTAGCACCAACATTTATTAGGCCAAAAGGCATTCTGACATAAACATAGGTTCTCCATGGTGTGGTAAATGCTGTCTTGTATTGTTCTGATTCCCTCACCATAACCTGGTTATATCCCAAAAATTCATCCATCATGGAAAGCAGTTCACAACCTGTTACCTTTTGCAACATTGCTTCCATATTAGGTAAGGGATAATTATCCTTCAAGGATGCAACATTGAGGTTCCTAAAGTCCACACACAACCTTAAATCGCCATTCTTTTTTCTAACAAGAACTAGATTGGACACCCATGAGGAATGCCTTATAGGTTTAACAATCCCTGCATCACTCAACTTCACAAGCTCCTCTTGCATTTTAGGTCTCAAAGTAGGATTAATTGGTCTCTATTTTTTCCTAAAGGGCTTACTATCCAATTTCAATGGGATCTCATGCTGAAATAAGTCTTCCCTATATGCCTTTAGATCATCATTGGACATGCAAATACATGTCTGTATTTCCTTAGTAGAGAAATCAACATAGTTCTCACATGTGGCTTCATTCTTTTACCAATATACATCTTCTTAGGAGCATTGTCTGTTCCTAAATTTATCTCTTCAAGGTCTTCTTTATGTGTAGTTGTTTTCTTAGCACTTGACATATCTGGGTTGTCAAAGACCCTTTCAAGTGCAACTAGCTCTTTAGGAATTTTATTGGTTTTCAACTGAATTACCTCGTTACCAAACACTATCTCCTTTCTGTCAACTTCCACCACATATGAAATAAAGTCAATTTCCTGACTTTCATATTGGTCAATACAATGTAGAAACTTCAGAATGTCATCATCATCCTCAAACACTTTCCAATTGCAAATGTTGTTAGGCACGGCGGGCCTTGTTTGCACCTCAATCCTTGAGATACCATCAAAGGTCACATCATCTAACTTGACTGCAATATTAGCCAGTAAATCTTCTCTAACATTCTGTCCTCTCTATCCAATCTATTCCAAAAGCATCAAATGCCCCAATAGTATCCAAGATCTCATTTCTATATTGTCTCAATCTTTTGTCCTTAGTGACAAATCTAGACCTGACTTGGGAAACTACTAATTCAGAATCCCCAAATACCTTTAACAATTTTATCCCATGTTGAGAGGCTAGCTTTAAGACAAGTAATAAGGCTTCATATTCAGTAACATTATTGGTACATGCAAACTGTAGCAAAAAGGAATACTTGAAAGTCTTACCTTGGGGAGAAATTAGAATGACCCAAAACCCGAGCCTTCTTTGGAACAAGCTCCATCAAAATACAATGTCCATAAAGCATCTTCATGTGGTGCGTGCAAGACTTCTTTAACAATTGGTGCAGGTTTAGCTTCTTCCTCTTCTTGTTTCACTTCTTCTACATGAAAAGTGTCTATACCAGTGTCAACAAAATTAATTATTGGGAGCTCCTCTGGTTCACCAATATTTTCAATCAAGTGCAAAAATATTGACTCCTTGGAAATTTTTACATCTTTGTGATCAATTGAGAAAGTAGCAAAGGACAGGTCACACTGCATACTGCCTCCCATAGAAGCACACCATTGTCTCAACAATAACATTCCATAGGTTGGTGGAAAGTCTACTACTGTGACACTCATGACTAGCTCCTTTTTAGGAAAGGAAACTAGTTTATATGGGACGTTATGAATTACCCCTATAACAAGGACCTCTCTAGAATCCATGGCATAGCACTTTCCATAAGTGCTGTCCACCTTCAGGCCCATCTCCTCCGTTATCCTAACTGACATAACATTATTTGAAGCACTGGAGTCTATCATACAATTTCTAAGTAATTTCCCATCAATGATTAGACTTAGAAAGAAAGGATTGACCAGACTGGGATTTGCAGTAATAGTAGTTCCTAAATAGATCTCAGGTTTTTGATTAATTACTACTCCTACCTCAGTGTTCTTTTCTTGAATCTTACTTGTTTTAGGTGCATCAACCTCTACTTTGTGTTTGCTGCCCCCAATAATGCTATTAATGAGAGCTACTATTTTGTTTTTATGATCATCAATCCTCATCATTTCAAGAAATGGGACTCTAACTCAGACTTGAGACAAGACTTGAAACATATCAATGGGAGAGTAACTTGGTAATTCTGGAAGTACTTGCTTATCAATTTTTTCAATGACAGGCTTGAACTCTTTGACCTTCGGATCCTGATTTGTAACTCCAGCAGAAACCTTTGCTTTTCTACCTTTGTTAGCCTAGATCCCCATTTCTTTAACTTCTTTGGGCTTGGTCTCTTCCTTCTTTCCCTCTGTCTTGGCTCCTTCACTATCAATATTGTTCTCTTTAATGAATAAACCTCTAGGATGGACCCGATTGCCACTCACCACCCTATTCCTCAAGTGGAGATCACTTCTTGCTTGAGCTCTCGTAGCCAGTGCAATTGTATATTTCTCTATTTCATCATTCAAAGGTCTTCTCAAGGAAACACTGCATGCCTCAAGATTATAAGTAGTGTATTCATCATCCCTTTCCTCATCTGAGAACTCTTGTTGATGGTACAGATTTGCTTCATGTATTTGCACATTCACATCATTTGTATCAACATCATCACTAGAAGAATAGTCACTATATTCTAGGTCTGACCTAGTCATAAATACATTTGCAGTGTCATCTAGATTATGTGGAGAATTAGGTTCCTTCTAATTGTCTTGAGTTTCCTCCAAAGATCTCGCCACTGCACATTGTTGTGATGAGTGAGGCATCTCACACACTCCACACCATGGTAACTCTTCAAAAACATTTGTTGTATTCTTATGTAATGGGTCAGGTGTAGCCTACTTTTTTTTTTCTTTTTTTTTTTCTGATTATTCTGAATTGGCTTTCCATTATGCCAACTTGTATGGTAAGGATAATACTGAAGTCTTGGGGGTGTCTCGTTCCTCTGGAATTGAGGTTTTTCATTTCTTTCCTGTTTTTGCAACAAATTTAGGACTTGATCTGGCTTCTCGTCTGAAGCTGTAGCTTTAACTGCTTTCTCAGTTTGAGCTTTTGAGTTCTTAGAAGGCCTAGGGTCATCTCTTCTACCAACTTTACCAGATGCCCTTCTATTATTTTCAATGTTTATTGCCATCTTGTAAGCCTCCATTAGAGACTGTGGATTCTTGTAGGTAAGGAAATAACACATCTTAGAGTGATATGCATTACAATATACAACCAAAAATGCTCTTTCATTGGGCCTCAGGCATCCGGGAACTTTATAATTTTTTTTTCTGGAACCTCACATTGAACTCAGTAGCCATCTCATTGTTCCCTTTTGTGATGTTATTAAAGACATTCAACCTAAACCGTGGATTGGTTTGGTCTCCATATTGCTCTCTAAAGATTCAAAAGAATGAATCCTTATAATCAGTGCTTGCATCTGGAAAGCTTCTATACCAATCTCTTGCATCTTTAGTTAGGGATTGCATAAAGTATTTCATAGCCACATCCTCATCCCACAATTTAAAGTCTTCTACAAAATCTAAAAATTCTTTAAATGGTCTTCACCACTAAGAGCATTATTGCTAGTAAACTTGGGCACATGTTTCTTGGCATTGTCTGGCAATGGATTTGGGTATCCTGGGATATTTTCAAAACATAGTTTCCTATACCTATCAGTATGCAATAATCTTCTCCCAGCAGGTCCTTCTTCATCTTGGTTATCATTGCCTCTCCTCCATTCACTATTATGTCCAGACCTTCTGTGTTGAGAATCATGCTGATCATTGAAGTGAATGGTTCTAGCTTTATCTTCATGTTGTGAAGAAGAACTAGAGGGGTTACCAGTAGGTGAATTTTTGTCACTATCATGAGGGATTGAGGAGGATTTGTGGCCTTGATGGCTCTAGGCTTCAAGGACAAGATCCTTCAATGTAGATTCTAAGAAGTTGAGCTTCTTCTTCTTCATCTCTTTGCTTACATCAAGCAATTCCATCTCCTTCATCTTCATGTCCAATTCCTCATTTTCTTTCATCAATTTTTCCAAAAATGGGACATAAGCATCTTGTGATGTATCTTTCTTGGAAGCACCCCCCTCATTAATTTTTAGCCCTTCATTTCCATTTTTCTCTCCCATAGGTCGTTTCCCTTTATCAACATCATAGGATTCACGCTTTGTATTTTTGGGAGGGGGAGCAGATGTCTTTTCAGCAGTATTATTTTTTGGATCTACAACAATATTGTCAGCTATGGAGTTAACAGGGATCTTTCCTACAATTTCCCTCACAACTGGGTCATTCTCTTGATCAACTTCGGCTGCTAATTTTTCCAAGGCATCCATCTCCTCAACCTTCCTTCTCAACATATCCCTTTGCATCATAACATCCCTAATTCTCTTCTCCTTTTCTGCATCCCTCTTCTTTCTATTTTCATTGCACTTAGAATCTCTCTGATTGAGAAAATGTATATCATTCAACACTTCTTCTTCATTTGGTAAGGTAGAATCTCTATCAGACACTACTGTAGTTTCAGCTGGGTGGGGAGCAACATCATGAGCATATTCTTCTTTGGTTAACAAATCAGGAGGGACAGGGGTATATGTATGGGAATTTGGGGTGATATATCCTTTAGCTCTAGCACACCTAGCACTGATATTATCGTTTTGTATTCTATCCTTTTCTCTCCTCTTCATAGCTTGCATGCCAAGATCTGAGGAGTACTCATTTAAAACAGTCTTCATAAAAACTTCCTCCCTCTCATTAGAATTATTATCATTGAATTCTAGTAGATTTATTTCACATTCTGAACTAGAATTAGAACACATTTCATGTTCAAGGGTGGGATGAGGGGTAGACTTACCTTTTCTTGTATCTTTTTCTTTTATCCATTTCCCACGTAAGCTCATGTTCTTAGATAATTCACCTTCTAGCTTTTGTTCTAGATGCTTCTTCATGTATCCTCGAGTTCCTCTCATTTGAACTTGAGTCTTCTTCACATTCGTCACCTTCTTTGATTTCTTGATAATTTTCTTCTTTACTTCTTCAATATCCTTAAACACCGGCTCACACTGGTGCATACATGTCAGAGTCACCACCCAAATTCCTTGGGACAAATTAGTAGCAATTTTGTTATTCCTTTTGCAAGTTTCAACAGATCTCTAGAAATTGAGACAAGCTTTGATACACACGAGGTGCCTTTCACATGAATTTTGAATGCAAACTTTAAAGACAAGTAGGTGGGAAACTTATCAAGCATGTAAGTGAAGTAATTGACAAATATTTGAGCTAAATTTAGCTGATGCTTTTACTAGACCGACTCTATAAGTAAATATCACCATACAACATAGTGATCTATGATAAGGCATTCTGGAGAACGATAATTATAAAGCTTACGTCCCTAGTAGAGTCACCATTCTGTTGGTTGTTTACAATGAACCAATCAAGTCTCACCAAGTAACTTTGAGTTTTCCAAACTCAATTATCGAATACCTACAAGAAAAGTGGCCAATGAACAAGATATAGAACTTAATTGCTCTATCTCCCGCACTTTGGGCTCTGGAAAACCCAAGAGGGTATTCCCACAATGTATATTACACCACTATTTCGGACAATTCACATGTACATTGCATATTTGAGAAAATATATTCTCATCCATGACTGACAAGATTAAATTCTCCAAGAAGTTGGCAATTCCTTGAATGAACTATGCACCTTAAGCCGAGAGTACAAAATAACACAAAATACAACAAATTCAAGATAGATCAATGATTATTTAAAAGATTGTTCTCAAGTCAAGTAACTGGGACCATAAGAAAGACTTAATGGGGTTATGATTAGTGCCATTATTTATAGGCTAGGAGTTTGAGAAAATTAAAATGTAAGGTATATTTAATACTGAACACCCATGATCTAAGTGATTTTACTTTGTAATTCACAAATCCATAACCAAATTCTAAAGACTACTTATCGGATCCAATGACCCTACACATGAATTCATGGTTTGATTTAAGCATTTTAACTCATTCTATGAACCAGAGCTAAAACTAAAACATATATCAAAGTATGAAATGATCTTTGATCAATATTTTCATTAATAATTCAAATACAAAACCAAAATGGAGAGACTATAGACTTGGAAAATCTCCATTATCATTCAGATGTGCTCAAGAACCATACATTTGACAAAAAATTCTATCTAGACTCAAAACATTAGAAAAAAGCTTAGCATATTCACTTTGTGTTCTTAACTTTCACAATTCAGTTCCAAAATTCAACAAAAGATCCGCACATATGGCCCTGAATTCCCTTTTATAGAACAAGGGACCAAAAAAAAGCTTCAAGCCATATGTACACATGTCACATTCTAATTGGACCGCTATAAGACTTATTCCCTAATTCAGTTATATTTGCATTCTTCAAAATGGAGGGAATATACATAAGACAAAGATTATTTACATTTGTTGTAAGGAGCAACTTTCCCTTCCAAAAAGCACATGTCAAAAAAAATAATATTCTTCATTATGGCACATCCACTTCATCAAGCAAGATGAAAAAATGATGTAGAACAAAAGTGAATTTGCATCTCCGTCAGCATTCCACATCATCAATAGCTAATACTTTCTTGTGAAACATATATTTTATACATTGTAACTTCTAAGGCCAAACTTGTACAATACTTGACCAATTATATGTTTCACATCCATGCTTACAACCCAAATCTTCCAACAAATAGTCTTCCCCATTCTTCATATTCCTCATCAGATGGCCAATTGAAATCAATAAATTTATTTAATGTCTTTTTGTATGGGGAGTACTTGGTTATTACAGAGTTGGATTCCTTGTCAAAGTCCTCCAAAAAGTTGACATTAAACGTCAACTTTCCCAAAGTTTCATTAAAGACATCAATATCATCTTCTTTATAGATTTCATTCACCTGGGAATCAATAACCTCATCAATCTCTCTCTTCCATACTTGGAATGGTTTCATTTCATATTTAGTGATCAGAATATTTGGAAATGGTGACAAATCTACCAGATCATAGTGAGCTATTAATTCTCTTATCTTTTGCTCCAGTGGGGCTATATATCCTTGAAAATTTTTCTCACTTAACTCACACACAAATGTATAAGTTGGAAGCACACGAGGGTACTTATCTTCATGCTAGCCAGCTCCAACTAATATTAACTTTAATCTCTCAACCCTTGGGATCCACTTATTTAAGATGGGCATGGCCAATTCTTTATCCCTTTGGGACAATCCTATTGCTTTCATCATAAGGGCATAATTTTCATGTACACTATTCAGTCTAGCCTGGATCTTCTCATTCAGAGGCTTCAAAACAATATGAACAATTTTTGATACATTTTCATACATTGTGTCCTGGGCCTTTTCTAGAAACTTCTTATATGTCTCAACTTGCAAAAGAAGTTGCTCCCTTGTTTGTTCATCAGATGAGCTAGGACCTGATTTACTGGATTCCTCTATTGAGAGTGATCCCTGTCCCAAAATATATGGCACCATTGCTAAGACCTGGCCATGAGGTGAATGTTGGGAAGATAAAATTGGAGACACTGGAGGTGGGTGGCTTGAGACGGATGACCCTGTTCTCTTTTCATTTCTACTCTTTGTTTATAAAATGCTAATTCAGTTTCTAACACAACCACGTTTTGTTGACTATTATCATACTCACCAAGAAGGTCTTAGTATTTATTTCCGAGGTCATCCCTCTCTAGGGTGAGACTTTCCATGGTTGCTTTAGTGAACCTAGAAATAGTGACGACCATGTCTGTTGCCTCCAAAGCTAGGGTATAAAAAACTCTCTTCACAAGCAATTGTCCACTAAAATCTGATGGCTCTACAAGGACTAATTTCTTGGACCCCATAGATAGTTACTATATTGCCAATGCATCCCAATCCTTACTAAATGCTGAACCCTGAAGTGCCATTTCTAGTTCTTCTTCTATTTTCACCAGAGGCCTTTCATCCCTCCTTATGGCATCTAGGACAATAGCATCATAAATGTTCCATTTTGGTAGTAGTAGCACACTACACTTGTTTACAAGCTCTCTGCCCTCCTGGGCATTAATATTTTGAAATTCATTCTTCATAATACTTCTCACATTTGCCTGAATGACAATTTTAGGCAATTCTAGATGAAAACTCCTTTCAGTGGCCACTTTCTCAGTATATTCTGCAACTTTAGATCTCCAACAAAAATCTTTAAATGCAGATGTTTCAATGGAGTCATCTTCCATAAACTCCTTACAAGCTTCTACTCTCAAGTCGTTTGTAGTATTCAAACCACTAATGTCAAGCTTTCCCAATTTGAGATTGCTTTGTCCTTAACTTGAGGCAATTTCCCCTTTAGGAGGAGGCATTCCTAGGTGCATATCTTCAAGAGTGATATAGATGTCATCCTCATCTATATCAGAGTATTCAACCACTCATCTTACCTCAGTTCTTTGCTTCTTGGGAGGTGCCTGCTTAGGAGGAACAAGAATTTCAGGGGGGTGATTCAAGATCAATTACAGGGAAAGGAGCTTGTGTAGGAGGTGGTGACGATGCACTCTCAGGAGAATTTGCCTTTAGCCCTTCAAAAGTGACAGGGGCTAGCAAGCTCCATTCTTCATCTATTGTTTTCTTCCTCCTAGAGTAAATTCTCAATTGCTTGGGTGGCTGATATGTGGGCCTTTCTTCCAATGTTACTTCAACATCTTCTTCAACCACCCTTGCCTTTCCTTTATCTATGACTTCCCACTGTTCCCTTAACATACCAACTACACTTTGAAAATTGTCCATAACATGCATGGCTTTGCAAAATTCATTAGGTATGTTTGACAAAGGATCATATTGGGTATTTTTCTTCCATTTTGCTTCTACCATCTTCCTATAAGCAAGGTATTTAGCTTTCCTTTCATCTTGTTCTTCAAAGCTAAAAACATTCCTTATGACATCCTCAGGATAATAAAAAACATGCACAAAATTACCCATTTTCTTATCTGCTTTCAATTTAGTGATGAAGCCCTCAGGATCATGATTCCTTAGGCGCATAGTCATCAAATTATAAGGTGCCAACAGATGTACTATGTGTTTCCATGCCCCTTTCACTAGAACATAATATGCAAATGTTGTCCATTCTAGAAAGAAAGACCCTTTCCTTGTTGATTCAGGTAAATGCACCATCTGTGAAGCTCCTAGTTACCTCATGATTTCAAGGAATCCTATCCTCAAAGGCACATCTCTTGGCAAGACATATGGGTCCAAACCATTACCATACACTTTGAAAATTGTCTTGTTAGGATATAAAATCAAGTCTCCCCAATTATGAATCAAGTTCAAGTCTGGCCTCATCTCCATGGGTCTCAAGAACTCATGAATTTCTCTAGGAATTCTTGGTGGTTCATATATTAGGGACCTCCTTATTCTGGATGCAAAAGCATTTCGAAACATTACAAAATTGTATTTCTTGTCATCTTTGTCCAGGATTCGGGTCCAACATTTAATAGGAAAATCAACACCTTCCTCTTTCATTTTCAAAGTGATATCCTTCTCAAAAACCTTTTGTCCTCTATGCAAAAACATATGCTTTAACAGTGAATACCACCAGAACTTTACCCATTTTTTTCCTTCCTTCAACTCCACCAAGCCTTTGTGGATGCGTTCCTGCTAGATAAGTACCATAATCATAGACAATGCTATACGGTGGGTGTTGCAAGTGTGTGGCCAAGTAACTGTATTCTTTCTGCAAAGTGTCAGGTGGGGTATAACCAATGATTTGGCACAGAGAATACATAGTCTTTTTGAAATAACTAGCAATATAGCTCATTGGAAATGGTTCGAGCTCCTTCTCACCAATCTTGATCTACCTCTGATGTTTCCTAGTACTAGTGACAACAGTATGCAGAGGTAACATATTTGTTCTAATGAACACCTTGGTATTGTTGTGTTCTTTTCTAATATCCTCCATATCCAAAGGGACCATATCTAGACTCCACTCATGCAAGTCAAATATTTCTTCAATTTCCTTCCTAGTTATTCTTACCATATCTACCCCATCAATTGTCCTAACCACTCTGAAACTGGGTCATACCTCGAGGCGATATCCTTCAAAAGGTTAATGTCCATGTATACATTGGGAACAATCAAATTTTCCATATCCAACCTCCAAGGATTACTGAGAGGAGCTCCAAGGTTCCTATTCTCAAACCAATGTTGAAACAATTGGCATCCAGTGTAGGGTACTTCGACATCCTTTATGAAGCAAGCTTTATCCATCACTCCATCTTTCACAATAGGGCCATGAAACAAGACCTTTCCTTCCGGTTTCTTATTCATGGATGGGGGTAACAAGTCAATTACATCTTGGGAGAATGGTCTGGATTGGGTTGAAGAGGTGGCAATCTGTACTTTGGGAGCTATGGGTTTTATGTATTCCAGGGTTCTAACGGGAAGAATTTCAACTATCAACCTCCTAATTGCAACCTATAACTCAAAATGAATGCTAATTCCAAATGATTTTACAGGGTTACAACCCTTTAAAGATAGAATTAACCCTAATTCAAAGCAATAAAATAAAATAAATAAAATGCACTCAGCTGAAAGCAAATTGAAAGCGAGCCCTAATTCAAGAAACTAAAAAAATCATAAAACTGCATTTGTAGTACTTACAACTTTCAATTACAATAAACCCTAATGCCAATCAGGATGACTTCTACAAATTATTTCTTTCAATTCTTCGTATCGCTCCAAACATGCCTTTGAATCCCAAATTAGCAAGAACTGACTGTATACACGAATTTTGAAGGAAATTCAATAAGTTTATAGGTCACTTCTATCATTACTTCCCACTTGCGTGAAGTGAAACAATTGCAACAGGCGTACTTCAAAACTTTAAATGTGCATCATCAATCTTTAGCTGAGATGGCCTTCTCGAATGACTCAGATTGAGTCAATGACTTTTGAATTTACATTGCTGCTCTAGTTTGGATAGATGGCCAATAGAAACATGCTGACTAGACCCTCTTCACATACTTGTGGGCTCCACCTACCAGTAGTCGTAGAGTGTACGTGTAAACTTCTCACGGGTCTCGTTGCTTTTAACGAGCCTGCATATTACCTTCGCAGGATAGCGAGGAATGGTGGTGATCATCTTTCATCTTTCAACCGTCACCATCAATCTTAAAACCTCGAGCATTGGAATGGAACACAACGGCTGGGCCCACGTACCCGATCAAACACGTGTCAACATTTTGCTAACCTCGCAACAATTAAACTGCCATCACTTGGGATGTGCAAGCTAGTGGGGAACGACCCAGATTAATTCCCATGATCATGTGATCTTCAAACCTGCACATGTGAAAAAGTTATTCATAAAAGAGGGCCTTGACTAGGCTGACGAAGATTTACCCTTGGTGATCGATGACTTAAGCCTAAGTCACTTATGAGCAAAATATCAGAACCCGACCTTGGAGGAATTTAAAACACTTTGCAGCTAGTAATGACCGAATAACCTAAGCAATGAGGGCCGGTAAGAAATAAATAACAATGGCTCAAAAGACAACTTATATCACTGGAAACTAGGAAAACAAGTCAACACAAAATTAAAATTCCCAAGGGTATACATGGTTTACTTGGAAACAATGTTACTTTAGTAAAACCCTAAACCCTATCAAAGGAAGACATGTGACATGCTACTATCAAGCACATAAGGGCCTCAAAATGTCAAGAATTTTTGGGGCTCTATCAGGGTAGACCTCAATTAAAAGAGTGAAGGATTAGGGAAACAACAAGAGATGTGGCTGCGGGTAAGTAGAGAACTCTCTACTCCCTACCAGGGAGCAAATCCAGAAAGAAGGGGAGTTCTTCTCCCACCTTGAGTTGTATCAAGTGATACTACTTTTCCTATTTTTTTCTAATGCGTATGCTGTCTTGGAATGTTAGGGGACTTAATGGACCCTATAAACAACATTTTTTAAAAGCTTGTTTGGTTGATGTGAAATTGGATGTTTTACTGATTCAAGAAACTAAAATGAAAAAAAAGCTTTGAGAAAGTGCTAAAAATGGCTTTGGCCTAGTGTTGGTTTTGAAGTCAGTGATGCTGAGGGAGCCTCAGGAGGGATTGCAACTTGTTGGAACTCTTCTAGGCTTGCTGGAAGATTGAATTTAATTAATAAAAATAGTCTCTTAGTCAGTATGGAAGATAGTGTTACTTCGGTAAAATGGAATATGGTCAACATTTATGGTCCCAACTCAAGACTGGACAGGCTTGACTTATGGAACATGTTGGAAGGAATCATTTCCAATAGAAGAGATGAGTTTTGGATGCTTGGGGGGACTTTAACTCCCCATTATACCCCTCAGAAAAAAGTGGAGGTCTTACTGATTTTTTTGATAGTATGATGGACCTATCAGGTTTCCTTAACTTAGTGGGGTTAATGGACATTCCTCTGAATGGATCTCTCTTTACTTGGTTCGATAGGAGACAGGGAAGTCATCTAATCCAGGTTAAATTGGACATATTTTTTGTTTCCTCTAATTGGAACATAATGTAGAATCTCTCTCTTACCGCTTTCCCAAGAACAGGTTCAGACCATAGTGCCCTCCTCTTGGAATGGGATGATAAAATGACTAAAAGGCCTTACCCTTTTAGATATGAAATAATGTGGTTGCTTCATTCGAATTTAAAATCTTTGCTTGAGGAGTGGTGGAATTTACCTTGTGATGACACTCCCATGTATAGATTAGCTCAGAAGTTGAAAAGAGTCAAAGAAAAGGTCAAGGGGTAGAACAAGTATTCGTTTGGGAACATTTTTTCCACTAAGAAAGATTTAAACATGAAAATTAAGGAGATTCAAGATCTAATGGAGTTGGGAATTATGGATTATGACACCTGTAATTAAGAAAGGGCTCTGAGATCTCAATGGTATAAAATAAACAGAAAGGAAGAAAATTTTTGGAAACAAAAATCAAGAATTCAATGGTTAAGGGAAGGGGATAGAAATACAAAGTTTTTCCACCAATCCACATTGAATCATAGAGGAAGAAACATGATCAGATTTTTAATTACTTCTAATGGGACAAGAATTGATAATGAAGAGGATATTGCTAGGGAGGCTGTCTCCTTTTCTTCAAACTTTCTTGAAATGCCAAGGGTTGATAATTTTGAATTGGATGATTTTCTGCAAGTCATTCCCCATGTTATCATGTAGTAGGATTTAAAAGAATTGTCTAAAGCTGTTTCTATGAATGAGGTAAAGGAGGATGTTTTCTCCTTTGGTGCTTTTAAAGCACTAGGACTGGATGGATTTCCCCCAAGTTTTTTTCAAGTCTATTGGGATATAGTCTCTCTTGACTTGTTCAATGCGGCTAGGGAATTCTTTAGATTGGGAAGGATTTTAAATTAGATAAATACCACTTTTATAACTCTAATCCCCAAGACTAATGATGTTGTTTCTATGAATGATTATAGACCTATCAGTTTGTGCAACACCACCTATAATATTTGTTCTAAAATTATGGTCAATAGGTTGAAATTAGTCTTGAGTAAAATGATTGTTGTCAATTAGAAGGGATTTGTCCAAGGAAGACAAATACTGGATGCAACTATTTATACCCATGAGGTGTTACATTATATGGATCACAACAAAAAATAGGGTATGGATTTGAAAATGGATATCTCTAAAGCATATGATCGGGTCTCTTGGAATTTTCTATTTGTTGTTCTTGAAAAATTTGGCTTCAATGGTAAATTTCTCAATCTTATTAGATCTTGTCTCACTACTCCAAAGTATTTTGTCTGGTTAATGGGGTTCCTAAGGGCTTCTTCTCTTTAGGCTGCAACCTGAGACAAGGGGACCCATTGTCACCTTACTTGTTTGTCATTGTTGCTGAAGATTTGAGCTGTAATATCCAGAAACAACTTGCAAACAAAAAATTAAAAGGTTTATGTGCTGCTTCCTCCCAACCCTCGGCTTCACACCAACATTTCATTGATGACACTATCCTCATGGGGGAGGCATCTATTTTAGAAGAAAAATAATGGAAAGTTATCCTTGACCAATATGCTAAAATATCTGGCCAATTCATCAATTATCAGAAAAGTAAAATCTTTTATTTCAATACTAGCCAGATTGTTAAGTATAAAGTTATAAGCCCAATAGTAACTACTAGAATTACATTGTGGAAAAGATCCAGAAGAAGCTGGCTAGGTGGAAGGGAAAATTGCTGAGCTTTGCTAGGAAGGTTCAACTTTTAAAAGATTCCTTACAAAATATACTTCTCTATTACCTATCTCTATTCAACATCCCTGCTTATATTGCTAAGAAAATTGAAATGATTCAAAGGAGATTCTTATGGTCAGGTGTGGAAGAAAGGAAATGAATCAAACTCATTAAATTGAAGAACATTTGCACACCGACGAGGGAAGGCAGTCTGGGAATTAGAAGAATAAAAATGTTTAACAAAGATCTTGTGGGAAAAATGGGTTGGTATCTTTTGGAAGGTGAAAAGGATTGGGTATAGATCCTACAAGCTAAATACCTAAATAATAAGGATGCTTGTTGTTTTCTCAGGAAAAAGGAGCTACCTTCTGACTTTGTCTTTTGGAATAACCTACTAAAAGTTAGAGGAACCATAACTAAAGGAGAAAAATTGAGAATTGGAAATGGGCTTAGAACTAATTTTTGGGAGGATGTTTGGTCCACATGTGCTCCTTTGTTTTCTAGTTACAACCTTCAAAAAATTAGAATCAAATTAAAAAGAAGCATTGGCAAGAAGGTCTAATTATTTAAATTGGGAAGGATTGAGACCGAAATGGATTGACTTCAAGAACTATTTGAATAATGTTGTTCTAAGGGGTGGTAGATAACTGAATTGGGATGCTACTTTGGACTCTCTGTTGAGACTAATTGGGAAACCTGACCTTTTTTCAAGAAATAGAAAGGATGAATGGATCTAGAAAAAAAATGCTTCACAGAGGTTCTCTGTTAATTCAGCCTATGAGACTATGGAATTGCAACCTCTTAACCTTGGAGTCTTTAACTGGAACATGGTGTGGAGTAAGAACTTAATCCCCAAGATTAATTGCTTTTGGTGGGTAGTGATACATGGTAAGATCCTCACAATTGACAATCTCAAGAAAAGAGGCTGGTATTTATTCAATAAATGTTATCTTTGCAACGAAGAAGAAGAAACTATTATGCATTTGTTCTTCCAATGCCCCTATGCTCAAGAAGTTTGGGCCTTTTTCCTAAAACATCTTAGGGTGGAATGGGTTTTCGCTACTTCGATTATAATGTTTGTTGAAGGGTGGATCTTATGTCCTTACTCTCACAAAATAATTCTTGACCTCTGGAGACAAGTCCCCCCGTTCCTCACTTGGGAATTGTGGAAAGAGAGAAATAATATGATCTTTAGGGATGTTTCTAAAATTAGTAAGGAGCTATGTATGGTTATAAGGAAACATATTCAAGAAAACATTGAAAGCTACAAGTACACCTAGTCAAGGAAAGGGCCTTCCTATCAGGAGTTGAGAATTAAGCAACAATGGGGGATTTCCCATAACCTTAATAATGTTAATTGGACTAAACAAATTATCAAAAACAATATTGTTTGGATTCCCCCAGATCTAGGATAGGTTAAATGCAATTTTGATGGATGTTCAAAAGGAAATCCTGGACTGGCAGGAGCAGGTGGAGTGGTAAGAGATGATCGTGGCATCTATGTGGCTGGATACAAAAAGGGCCTAGCAACAACAACTAATAATTTTGTTGAAGCTCTTGCTGTTTGGGCAGGAATAGGCTATCTCAAAGATAATGGGTACATGAAGGTTATTGTGGAAGGTGACTCCAAGCTTATTATTGATTACTTAAAAAATATAGCTGAGGCACCTTGGGAAATAAAATACCTTTTGGATGATTGTAAAAATATGCTACAGTCTTTCCAAAATTATAAGATTTACCATACATTTAGGGAGCGAAATAGGTCCGTCGATGCTATGGTGAACTTTGACCTTAGATAGGAGGTGTTAAAATACTGGGATTTCTCCAATCTATCTAACCAAATAAAAGAAATAATTGCTAAGGATAGATTGGGATATTGGATTAATCATGGAAAAAATAGCAATGATTAAAAGAAGAGGCTTGATTTTTCGTCCAACCGTCGAGTGGGTTTATCCTTGGTGGCAACTGGGTGAGTTGACAAGATGGATTGGGTGGTACATGCACATAGCTACACCAAATCCCAAAGATATTAAAAGAATGAGATGGAAATGACAGATTATTTGGGTAACATCGTGCTTTAAAAAGAAAGTTTTTAATGAGGATATAGAGAGCACCATTCGCACTGCTAAAAATATTGAGTTTTATTTTGGAAAAGACACATTGACATGTGTTAGTGCTGATGGGAAGGGGAGTAATAAAATAGGAATAATCATGACTAATAAAGGTGGCAGAGTTGTCATATTTCATAATGATGGGGCTTGAAAAGGTGAAAATCAACTTTATTTCAAGAGTGATTATTTTAAATAACCTACCAGAAGATTTGAGCCGTTATCTTTTGAAATGAAAAACCACAAGGTATCCCTCAAAACTAATATTTTTGAATTGCCGGTTTCCACAGTCGTGAATAAAGAGGGACAAAAAGACAAGTTTCTTCTCCTTCCACATAATTAATCTAGCAAGTATAACACCATGGGAGGCCCCAAAAAGAGGATGAAGCCACATTATTATGATTCAATGCGTAAGAATTCAGAGCTGTGGGGTCTATTTGAGAGGGTTAGTTTTACCCCGTACTTTGTAGCCATGGAAGGATATAATGAGCAGTTGAGCTACAAGTTTGCGAACACATGGAAGGATGGTGAAGTGGAGCTGGGTGGTCTCCATTTCACTATGGATGCTAAGCTCATAGCTAAGGCGATAGGACTGGCATATGAAGGGAAGAAGGTGGCAAAGGTAAGTAATGGCAAGTACCAAGCTTATATTGAGAATTTTTTTGAGGATAAAGAAAAAGATGAGAGATTCTAGAATGGTTATTCTAGGGTTTTGCTTCCTCCCCCGTACCACAATGTGTGCTTTTTTGTTATGAAATAATTTACACTTGAAGGTCAATTTTAGTTAGTTCATGGCTACCACTTTCCAATCCTAAACCATATCCGACACCTTGAGAAGATAAACCTTCCTTTCTTCCTCTTTTCATCCCTGAGCCAGAGTTTAACCAATGACGCAAACCTACTGTTACACCAAGGCCTAATTTTCACTCTCTACAAATATGCTTTAGCTACTTCCCCACAAAGAAATATTTTCCTTAATTTGATTGAAAATCCTATCCCCAAGAGCTCTATGAAAATTGAGCTTATAGAAATCTGTCCCCACACCCCGACCAAAAAATATGCTAAGGCTTCTCCCAACCCTATGGACCCTTCATGGCCGGACCTACTTAAAATCACTCCTAAAAAATATAGTGCTGCTCCTATTGTCCCTACTATGAACAAAAAAATAAAAATGCTGATCCGTGAGATGGGGGCTGATGCCAACACTATCACGATTCTAGATGACAAGGACAACAACCCTAAATGTTCTACACCGGTGGGTCGAAGGTCAACCAGGCTTGCTTTGGCGCAATCAAAAGGGTCTGATAGTAGCAAAATTCTAAAAGATCAGAAGAAAAGTGTGCTACTAGTCCCAGGATAGTAAGGGTAAGAAGGTGGTAAGGCAAGATAAAGTTTCATCATCTGAGGAAATCTCAGACAACCTTGGGGGTGAATCTACTGAGGAGTTAGAGTTGAAGGATGAGGAAGACTCTAGCAATGAGGAAGAGGAAGGAGAATCGTAGCAAGAGGAGGTGCAGGAGGTTGAAGAAGACAATGATAGAGCTGAGGAAAAAGAAGATGCTACCAATGACACAAACGTTATTGAGATCAATAAACCTGGTGAAGAGAACATGTCGGTTTCTGAAACTACTAGAATTCAAAGGGTGGAGGAAAGGATGGAGATGTTGGAAAAATTGATGCAAGAAGAAGGTAAGGACAACAAATTCTGGGCTCTTAAAAATATTGTTAAGAGCTTATGCAAGGTGGTGGATGCAGTAATGAAAAAAGTTATGATGGCCACAGTTTTGGGTCAAGGTAAAATTAAGAAGCAACAGAGGAAAAAGGTGACAAATAATGAAGCAAACTTGTTTGGAAAGATGGAGCCCAAAGTGAAGTTTGAAGACTCTATCGAAGATCTGCTGAAGGATTGGAGTTTGATCGAGGATGCTTAATCCTTAGCTTTTGTTCCTCTTACTTTCTGTCACTTTCTACTATGGTCTTTTTTGTTAATCTGGGTTGTTTTAATGTTGATATTGGCCGTTGGTGCCTGGACTTTAATATTTCTAGTTATATCTTTGTTAGGAATTTTGGTTTTAGATTGGACACTATTTTAAGGTTATGTGGTTATAACTTTCTTTTGTGGTGGGATTTTAAGATGGACTGGATATACTTTTTTGTTATGACTAATAGGGCTAAAATGTTTGATGCGGAGGGCATAGGTTAAGTTTTTTGGTTGATTGGTTGGGGAAGTGTTTCTCTTTTGCTTCCTCTTTGTAATTTTTGGATTGGTTGTTGTTCTATAGTCTATTGTACTAATCCATAAGGGTTAGGGCCCTTTCCCTACTTAATCAATCAAAAACATATACAACCACTATCAAGATATTGTCATTTTCAATTTTAAAATATAGATTACTATATGTCATACCTTTGTTGAAACCTTGTTGAATCAAATATCTATCTAACCTTTCATTACAAGCTCTAGGAGCTTGATTCAATCCATATAAAGCCTTCTTCAATCTACAAACCATATCCAATTGATCTGAAAACTAAAATCTTTCCAATTGTTCCATGTAGACCTCTTTCTCTAATTTACCATTCAAGAATGTAGACTTAACATCCATCTGATAGACCTTGAAACATTTATGAGAAAAAAATGCTAAAAACATTTTGATAGCTTCCATTCTTGCCACTAGAGAAAAAGTCTCCTAAAAATATATACCTTCTACTTGTGAGTAACCCTTACACACAAGCCTTGCTTTATTTCTAACTACTTCTCCATTCTCATTCAATTTGTTTATGAATACCCATTTTGATCCAATTATGTTTTTATTTACTAGTCTAGGGACCAATTCCCAAGTTTGATTCTTCTCAATTTTCATTAGTTCTTCTTTCATATCTTCCATCCAATGCTCATATTTACATGCTTCACTTACAGTCTTTGGTTCAATCTCAGAAAGTAAACATAGATTTATCTCACTAGAAGCAATATATCTACTTCTTGTCAATACTCCTTTCCTCCTGTCTCCAATGATTTGATCTTCTAAATAATTTTTCTGCACATATTTAGGTATCTTAGGAGATACCACCAAAGCTTCTTCTCTTCATTTTGCTTCTCCAGTTCTTCCACAACTTCTTCAACTCTTACACAATCAGGTTCATTAGATACATATCCATCAACTTTAATTGAATTCTTCATTGCTTCATCAACCTTGAAATTTGTTCTTTCTACAATCTTCCTCAATATTTTATTGAAACATCTATAAGCTTTTCTCTTAGTAGAATGTCCAAGGAAAATACCTTCATCACTTCTAGCATCAAACTTCCCTAAATTTTCTTGATCCCCTTTGATATAACATTTTCTTCCAAATACTTTGAAGTACTTAACAATAGGAATTCTTCCACACCATAGCTCATAGGGAGTCTTAGTACTATTATCTCTTTCTTGAACTCGATTGAACACATAAACAACAGTGTGAATGGCTTCTCTCCAATAAAATTCTAGTAGACCAACTTCAATAATCATTGATCTAGTAGCTTCTTGAATTGTTTTGTTCTTTCTTTCAACAACTCCATTATGTTGAGGAGTTCTCAGATTAGATAACTGTCTTTTTATTCCATGAACTTCATAAAACATATTAAACTCATGAAAGGTGAATTCACCACCTTTTTCAAACCTCAAACATTTTATTCTCAAATTTACTTCATTCTCAACCATAGCTTTGAATATCTTGAATCTATCTAATGCATCAAATTTATCTCTAAGAAAAGTAACCCATGTATACCTAGAGTAATCATCAATAAAAAGCATAAAGTACCTTTCACCTTCTAGACTTCTCACTCTTATAGGACCACAAAATCTTTATGGATCAAATCTAGTAGTCTAATAGTAGATTGTTCCTTTGAATGAAGTTGTTTCTTCCTTGCTTTCCAAATTTATAATTCCTACACATAGCATTAACAGGCTTTGTAATCCTTGGTAAATATCTCATGACTTGCACTACATTGATCCTTGCCAAGTCATCAAAATTCATATGAAACATTCTCTGGTGCCATAACCAACTGTCATTAATCTGAGTCATAAAGCAACATCCATCAACACCCTTAAGTTGATATATATTTCCTTTTGACTTCTTTCTTGCAACAAACACTATTCCAGATCCTTTCCTGATTTCACATCTCTCATCCTAAAAAAAAAGATTATATCCTTTACTAAACATCTATCGAACACTCAAGAGATTGTGCCTTAAATCCTTAACATAGTAGACATCGTCAGTATTATGCTTGCCATCAAAACTTACTGAATCTATCCCAAAAATCTTAGCACCAGTATAATCTCCAAATATAACTAAGCCTCCATCTTATTTTTCAAGTTTAACAAACTTACTCTTATCACCAGTTATGTGATGTGAACAACCAGTGTCAACAACCCAATAGTGATTTTCTTGTTTAGCATGTAGGGAAAAGGTTACAGTATCTTCAATTTTCTTTAAAGGACATTCCTTCACTTATCTTTCAAATTTAATAGAAACAGGTTCATCTTTTATAGCCAAGAACAAGCATTCATTGTCATCAAAATCTCCATAATCAGATTCTTCATCATAAATACTAGCATCCTCATTCACATAATATGCTCTATTGATCTTCTTACCTTTGTTTTATTTGCTAAATCTTTGTTTGTTCTTCTTAGCTCTTTCTAGACATATTGATGCATAATGACCTATTCCTCCACAAGTAAAAGCATTTAAAGGGTAACTTATCTTCATATTTACCGAAGCCTTTCCTCATCCTTCTCACAAAGTTAGCTTCTACTTCATCAAGGTTTTCTTCATCTAGATCTTCAACTCTTGTAGCCTTGAAAGAAATTTTTGATTTGGATGCATTTCTCAAATTTGATTTTCTCATCTCATAAGATGTTAGAGTTCCCAACAATTGATCTTTAGTGTAAGTCTTGTAATCCACATATTCTTTAATAGCAGATACCTTTTCATTGTATGCATTAGGGAGAGTTTTGAGAATCTTCTTCACAATCTTGGATTCATCTACTATAGCATCAAGTCCTTGCATTCCACCTACTAGCTCATCCACTCTTTGTACATAGGATTTAATGTTCTCATCTTCAAACATATGTAGGACCTCAAATTGTGCCTCCAAATTCTGCAAATTTGCTTCTTTGATCTTTTCATATCCTTTGTGCATCTTTTCTAAAGCATCCTAGACTTCTTTAGCAATCTTTAGATTTTGAACTTTAATCAGCTCAAAGTGTAAAAGACTATTCTTCAGAATGAACTTCTCCTTATTGTTTGCTTTATGCACTTTGATTTCATCAGTTGTACTCAAACCATTAGCAGGAGGAGTGTAAGCAATTTTATAAGCTTTCTCAACATTATATCCACAATACTCCAAATATCCTTCCATTTGTATTTTCTAGATAGTATAATTAGTTCCATCAAACCTAGGAAACTCAAAAGTGATCTTGCCTACCATCCTAGACCTTCCTTAAGTGGTTAAACTCCTCTCCAAGGAACCAAGCTTTGATACCAATTGTTGAACAAGACAACTGAGAGGGGGGTGAATCAATTGTGAGAAATTTTAACCTTTAAAACTTCCACTAAAAATTAGATCAATCATTAATCCTTTACTCTGCTAATATGATTAATCACTAAGTGCAAAAGAAGATAATGAAAAAAATCACAGAAACAAAATAACACCAGATTTACATGGAAAACCTAGTAAGGGAAAAACCATGGTGAGGATTAGCTCACAATATAGAGAATATCAAAACTGATTACAAAGGCTCACTGCCAAAGAAGGCTCACTACCAAAATATGACTCACTATACAACAAGGGTTAACCACCCGGAGGGCTCACTGCCACAAAATTACAAAGAAGATAGAAGAAATTTGTTACAAAGAGAAAATTAATCTCAATGCAACAAAGATTTCCACCACAATTCGCTCACACACTTGCAGACATGCATTAATGATAGAGTACACCTTCAACTCACTACTTCCAGAAACTCAACAATTAGATTTCACACTAATCTGCCCAAACTCGCATCACATACAAAATGATTTGCATCTATCTCACATCTATCTTTCTTGCATTAATATCTTTCAAAAATAAGTTGACTTGTATTTATACCATCTTCAACTTTGAAACATATCCAAAGTCGACCACACACCATTTGTATTTAAAAATTCAAATTAGGTCGGTGCCAAAACATTCTATAGTGGAATTAGAATGAGGGTGACCCAAACACATGCTTCAACACACTTCCAAAAGCTTCGAAAGTAGTGTTAAACATAATATTTTCCAAACTAGTGTACAATACATAAATCAATTAAGCACACACAAAATTACCACGATCCAATCTTTCTAGATAACAAAATTAACTTGAAAACATTCCCAATAGCTTATCCTGAAAACCGCAAGTCATAAGACTTGAACAAGAATAAATCCAAAGAAACTACATTTCTCTCAAACCTTAGCCAGATACACTAAAAAACACAGTTCACAGCTGGTGAACATAACTCACATTGTACAACAATCTAGAACACCAAAAACTAGATATAGCAGCTTCCAACAACCATGATCAACATATCTGAACCACATAGACATAGGAGCAAATCTTAGAGCAAAACCTGGAGTATCCACTAAATACTTGCAACCTTTCTTCATTAGAATTTTCTCAATATCCTCGACATATACAACCAATAACCATAATCCATGATATCAATGACAACAACAACTAGTTGAGAACTAGTTAACTAGTTGAAATCAATGACAACACCTTCATACTTGCAACAATTTTGATGGGAAGATTGTGGAAGAAAGAACATGTGGGAGCAACCCACACAATTACTGTTGAAAAAAGGAAAGAAAAGAAGAAAGGCATAAAGAAATAATGGAGGAAGAAAGAGGATAAAATGGTTTCTATGGCCATAAAATTAATATTATTTTTTATGATTTTGTTTTATTTGAAGATGTTTTGTTCGTAGGATTTGGAAAAGACAAAGAAAATGGTGAGGAAAAGAAAGAAGTAGCAGCTCATATATGTCTTGATAAAGGCATAAAGGTGGAGAAAAATGAAATTTCATGCACGGGAAAGGAAGTTACAACAGAAAAAACATAGGTATTATCTCATTCTTATGAGTTTTGTAAAGATAATATTGATTTGTATACTAGAAAAGATAAAGGAATATGTTGAAGAAGGTGATTGTGAAGTTGGGGCAGTGATTGGTCCTTGAAAGGATATAGATATAATGCATAAAATGACACGTTTGATTGCAAGGGAGGAGGTAGAAGAAGAAAACAACAAGATTGCAATAGAAATTCAAGAAGAAAAAGTTGGGGCAGTAGTAGAGAAGCAAGAAAACACACAAGTAAATAGTCTTTTTTATGATATTTGTGAAAGAAAATTTGTGCATGTGAAAATCAATGAAAAAGATAGTATTGATGTAGTGAGTAAAAATGAAGTTATAAAGGTAAAAAGAAGTGAAGTTATAGAAAATCTTGGTCCATT
Organism: Sequoia sempervirens; assembly: GCA_007258455.2. NCBI lineage: Eukaryota > Viridiplantae > Streptophyta > Pinopsida > Cupressales > Cupressaceae > Sequoia > Sequoia sempervirens. The sequence goes on along the minus strand of VDFB02281492.1, from coordinate 576,342,221 downwards.
GAAGGACATGGAAACATTAAAAAGTTTGGGGAAACAGTTTGAAGAAGGAAACATAGAAAGGAAGAAAAATGAGAAAATTGAAAGAGCAATGGAAAATAAAGAAGAAGATAACTTACTAATCCAGGTTACAATAGTTAAGGAGTGGTTCACAATGATATGTTGGAGCAAAACTTGTAGTAGTGGATGATGAGGTAAAATGTAAATTTTGCAATTTTTTTGATGAAGATGATTTATGTGTAATCTATGTAGTTGAAATGGATGAAGATAAGAAAAATACAAATTATATTGCAGCAATAGATAAGGAGAAGAAAATAGAGGTAATAAGGTATTTTTCTACATTTTGCGAAGATGGTGATAATGTTGATTTTTGTTTGAATTTAATTGTGAAAGAATGTGAAGTAGGAAAATTGGTAAGGTGCAGCAATAAAAGATTACAAGCTGAAACACAACGTTGCATGATGACTTTTGTTGAGATAAAAGAAGAAGAGGATGAAGGAGAAATAGGTGAGAAATATGTGTAGGTAGAATCCATTGATTTCCATGAAATTGTTAATGTTGATTTGTATGCAGGTGTTGAGAATGATAAAATGGAATGGAAATATGAAACATGGTGTAGCCAAATGACTTTCATGAGGGGAAGAAAGAGAGGAAGGATGAAGGATGGAAGAGATAGGAGATTTTAGAGTAAGGTGAAAACGAAGAAAAATCAAGTTGACAAGGAAGACAAATGGATGAAGAACATAGGATCTTCAAATGTTCATGAGTTCCAACTCATGGAACATTTCTCTTACCTTGGGTGTTTGATGCACAAACATCCAAGGGTACCATGTAATCTTGCATCCCCCAATTTTTCTTTTCTTTTGATTTTCAGACTGGGTTGTGTTTGCAGGAATTATTTTTTACAACTCCTCGAAATTAGAGTCAATGAAGTTGCATTTGAATTTAATTCAAATTGAATTTGAAGGTGTGCTGGAAATGGTCAATTTTTTGAGTTTTTGGACTTACATGAAATCCCATGCCCATGCTTGGTAAGGCCATTCTTGGCATGTTGTAACTCCCCTAGGCATTTAAAAATTGATTTTTTATTGGTAGTGGAGAAATTTGGGTGCTTGGTGAAGGAGTTAGTGGAGTGAGCCAATGAGTGGAAAATTGGGAAAAGGCATTGAATTTTTCTAGGAAAAATTGAATAAGAGTAAGTTTCCCATGCCTAGGAAGGAAAATGAGGTGATAATGTAGCTAGGATGCTAGGAAGAAGCTACACCAACTTGGAAGAGAGTTTCAAGAGGTGAAAGAAAGAAAAAAATCAAAAGTTTTGAAGGGAGAACTTGCCTGTGAAGCCAAGGAGGGACATCCAGAAGAGAAGAAGGGAGATATGGAGTGATTTTCTCTGCCATTGGAGTTGGTAGGAGGCCTCTTGTAGTAGAAATCCTAAATTTGGAGGAAAAAAGCTTGCATGTAGATGTGTTTTGTTCATTGTTTAATCATGAAATTGCTGTTGTAAGCTCTTGGAAGATTGAAATATAAAAAATCAGCATGTTTTTCATATTTCCTATCAATTCCCATCTAGTTGAATTTAATTTGAGCTATATTTGGAAGTCTAATATAAAATTATTGTGAAGAATTATTAGAAGTCATATATGAAGAAATAATAGATTTAGATGAAGAAATAAGTGATATGTCTACATAAGATGACTGAGTATGAACATTATATATATATATGCTAATATTGGATTAGAAATTTTTGACAAACTATTGTGATTATCTTGAAGAAGTTAGTTCAATTCATTAATTTAATTTAGATGATATTCATTTTCATCATTATTTTTCTTCCCACAATAACCACATTTGAACTTACATAATTTAGTAGGATTTTAAAGAATACTCACATGGAAAGGAAAGAGAGAGAGAGACATGATTATTTCCCAAATGCTACTCAATCATGAAACCAATAAAAATAGATTTAAAATCATAGGATTACCCCTCCAAATTAACACAATCATGAGAAACCCCTGTAAATTATGATGATGAAAATTTATACTTAGTGCCATTATAATGAACACTTTCTAAATTAGCAAAGTGGTCTTGATCTCAATGTATTACAAATACCAAAAATAGCCCAAAAAATTAAAACTATAATTTTTGATATTGAATGGGATAAATCAATATACACCAATGAGAACATAAAAAATATGCACCTTAAAAAATGCACCAAAAATTGTTACCATATGATCCCAAATATGATGTAGGAGCATTTGGGAAAACACACTATCCTGCATCAACCCAAAAAATATTGTTTCGAGAGTTTGGTAAGGTTTCATTGAAAAAAATTTTACATGTAGAATTTAGACTCCATGCTGTATTTGGTGATGAAAGTTTTGAAGTCAAACAATTAATAGTTTTGGAGATTTAACCATTTCACGGCTTCGGCTGGCGATTTGGTGGAGTTTTAAAAGTTAAAATCTGTGAGGTTGAGGTGGAGTGACTTGGTGGGAAGTTGGATGATATTGATGCACTCATCTCTAGAAATTTTTGGAAGAATTTGAGCTCCTTATAAGAAACTGCATCAAAACTTGGTTTTGTTCCATACATTGGCGATTAGATGATGTTATTTGTCTACATGTTCTAAAGGTTCTTTGCAATGTTATTTTGACTCTCTCAAATAGGAATAATATGGTCTTATTCTTAAATTATCATGTTTGTTTCATTCACTAAAAGATGTTATTTATTTTAATAGTTATGGAAAACATGGGTGATAAAATAAAGAGTTCGGTGAGAGATAACCGAACAAGCACACTAATTTAAAAGACCAGAATTTGAAAAAAACCTAGTCAATAAAGAGGAGAAAGGGATGCCTTGAATAGCATGCAAAAGGGTAAATGTATATTTTAACTCTTTGAGAATCAAGCAGGGAAGGATGTTGTTGGAACACAACAATCTACTAAGAGATGGGGGGTGAATCAATAGATCTTAAAACTTTTAATCCTTAAACCCTCATGCAGATAAATTTCTAAAACACTCAATGTATAGATTAGAAAATAAATCAATATAACAATCACATGCACATGAAAGAATAACACATAACACCAAATGTACATGGAAAACCTTGAATGCAAAAAAATAAGGTGAGAAATGTTGCTAGGATCTATTATCTTAATCCAACCACACAAGCGATGAAGTTCAATTACAATTTTAAGGGCTCCAACTCCCTGTTTAGAAGCTACAACTTCAAGGATGCTACAACACTCTACGCCCTGAGCTACAACTCAACACAAATTGAGACAACCACCTCTACATATTTATAAATTCAAGTATGCATAAACTGGTACTACAAAACCTATAATGCATCAATTCAATACATAACCTTTTCTCTCTCTGTTCACTCTCACACACCATTGTAAACAACTTCAAATATTGATGCAGAGAGTATGGGAACTTTTGGAAAACAACACAATGATTTCAAAAATCTCAATAGTGCACTCTCAAACACCCTTATAGAAATAAGGCTCAATGGCTCACTTACAACTTATATGCTTCCTTATGGACCTAAACCCTAGGAGTACTTTTGATAGAATCATACAAACTTTTCTTTTATGATTACAAAGTTCCAACCCTCTATCTTAAGCAAAACTCTCTTTTTGCACCTTGACTAGGCTTCTAGCCCAACTAGGCCTCCAACGGTGAATTCTTGAACTTCCACTCAATGTTCCCAAAGGACCCTCCAAAATGATGATTGAACCAGATGTGGTTTGTGATGATACATAACATACTAGATTCTTGATGGCACTTGTTTCAGAACTCACCAACCAAAATCTGTTGTTTCCTCAAAAACTAGGCCTAATTAGCTCTCTTTTCCCAAGCAACCCCTCTTTAAATTCAACCCCTGACCATGAAACTTTAAACAGTCCCTTAAAATGACTCAAAACCAAGGATTCCAAGTTTTTAGGCTTCTATGACACCCCTAACATGCTCAAACACAAAACCCTCCTTATCTTGCCTCAAAACTAGGGCTTCTTGAAAACTAACCTTCCAATCACTTCCAAAAATTTCTCATTGACTCTACACCATTAGGAAAACATATTTAGTCTATCCCAACTCAAAAACACACCCCTCATCAAGGCAGATCTTCTGCTGCTATACCCTAGCCTCCAACTTCAAGCACTTTGCATTGTGAAATCTTGGTGTACACCTCAATATTCTTCTTCCCTGCACATTAGTTTATTAAATATGTATGTTACATGTTAGGAATGATCCATTTCATAGGTAAAAATACCATTCTACCTTGAAATGGATCAATCATCCATGAAAATCACCAAAACTAGTGAAAATTCTGTGTTATTCCTGAGGACAGTCAGCAATATGTTACAAAAAATGATTCCTAACATTTATCAGATCATTCAAAAGGTTAATTGAAAGTAAATACAGGTTCTTAAACCATCCAATTGATTAGAAATTCAAAAGGAATCAATAGATCATCAAAAAGACTCAAGAAAATGCAAGAAAACTGTGTTTTTTCACTATTTCCTGTAGCAGTCCGTACAGTCTCCTCTCCAAACGCCCAACCTCCGTAAAAATGATTATTTTGGGGTTATAAACCCATTCCCCAACTGCCCAAACTATTTTTCATTGATTTTATTTCATTGAAGTGCTTAAATCTCCTAAAACTCATTGACCCACCCAAATTGGAATTCAAAAATTTGAATTTACAAACTTGAAATTTATTAAATTCTACCATCTAAAAACTATTGGATCTTCAATATCCAACCTTATTTGACACAATTTAAGCATTATAAACCTATCTAACCTCCTAGAACATGACTATTCCCTTTATATTGCATTTTGGTCCTATGGTCCTTTCAGGACCCTTAGGACTTTTGATAGTCACATTACCTTTATTCATTCCAAATGCCATTATAGGCTTTAATAGATTATAATTGATGTTTTGATTTGCTTGACAGGTGCTCCTGACCCCTACACACTCCGGATCCTTGAAGAGCTCCTTGAAGGGCTTGGGTGCTCCTGCACCAAATATACATTCCATATTTTGACAAACTAATACATTAACACACTTCACTTACTAACTGTAGTCTTTCTTCACATAGACCAACTAGCTCATATCTTTGAACTACTATTATATAATACATTCCATCTTCATCAAGAAGCAATTTGAATCATAATGTAACCCTAATTGAAATTCAATGAATCATTTCATTTTTGGCAGGCTGTTTCTAGGGTTTTCTATTCCATTTCAACATTTTCTTGTGCATTGAATTCAAATTAAAATTGAGTTAATTTCTTCTCCTTATAACCATCATCTTCATCCAATAGCCAAAAAAAATCCTTGTTGGATGTCTATCTGATAATTTGTGCAAGAGATTTTATTTGATTGTATTCTTCCTCAGATTGATCTCATACCTTGTTTTTTGACATGCAAATCTGTGCCAATTGCTTTGCCATTGGATCAAACTAATTCACCATTATGATTATTTACATAAGAATTCATGCTAACACATGTGTCTTCCCATGCTGAGTGTTCATGTCCTAGCTGTGTCATTTTACATATGCTAATCAACTAAGATTATACATTGAATCATTGTGAAAATCAAATTTACAGAAAATGGATTGTCACTTCGATGAACCGTCTTCACATTGTGTTTTATCATTCAACCATTGACCAAGAATTCTTCATTGATTTGCAATAGTGATGCAAAATCAACTAATAATCATTTTCCACATGTCGTCATATTATTTGCTTCTCTACCAACACATCACCATCCTTTGTCGTCTTCTACTAAAACTAGACCCACCAATGATTGCACTGTCATCACTATATTGAGGGGACCTTGTAATATCCCTCACCAAAAATATATTTTTACTTCTACCTTCCATTACTATGTTGGATACACAGCACCACATACAACAACTATATCGCAAACCCCTTCACCAATGTGCCACAGGATTGCAGGTTATGACACTTCACACTGCAGTACCACAAGGCATGTGATTAGTTTGTTGCGGGTTGGCAGGTAGCTACGGGATGGTGGTGTTCACCGTAGTATTGCAAGGCACCCTCCTTAGACTTTGCAGGCTGGTGGGGAGGCCACTATACCACAAGCACCTAGTCTTGTCTTTTGCATGATGGAGGGTAAGCTTCTCAATGCTGTAATCTCCTAAACACTTGCACAATAGCCTCAATCACATCAATGAAATTTTCTCTTTTAACACTTTTGACATCAATGACAACATTATGACAACATTTTCCAACAATCTACCCCTTTATCATTGATGGAAAATCCTAATTCTCAACCATACAAATGCTCATCCATACAACCCAAAATATGATTGGTCAATTGTAACATCATCTTCCAAATCAACATCTGAGCATCTATTCTATACTCCCCTTGGCTCAACTACTTGAGAATTTGCACACTTTCTCCAATGCTCCAAATTTGAGTATTTACTCTATTTTCTCCCCTTTGGCATCAATGGAAAAGGGCATACTCCCCCTGAGAATATGCTCCCCCTTGGAAAAATAATGCAAAGAGAAAGAGGGGATTTTGAAATCTGCAACCATCAAGTCATTACAAATTTGTAAAACAAGTTTACCTGACTTGATCACATTGTCCTTGTCCAAGGATAAATAAATAATCAATGAAGCTCCCCTTGGATGTATGCCATATCACTAATGATTAGTGATATGATGTGGGAGAAATTACTCCTAGCTTTTGCCTCAGGTATTCAAACTGCTCGGTAGGAAGAGGTTTGGTGAAAATGTCAGCCACTTGTTCCTTTGTGGGAATATACTCCATGTTGACTTCCTTGTTTGCAACCTTCTCTCAGATGAAGTGATACTTGATTGATATATGCTTGGTTCTAGAGTGCATAACTAGATTATTTGATATGTTTATGGCACTTGAATTATCACAAAGAATAGAAATAGGCTCTTTGCATTCCACCTTGATATCTTTTAACATTTGCTTCATGCATAAGACTTGAGTACAACATGCAACTGCTGCAACATATTCAACTTATGTAGTAGAAAGAGTGACAAAATATCACTTTTTTCTCATCGAGGAAACCAATTTGTTTCCCAAGAAGAATGTTCCATCACTAGTAATCTTCCTATCATCCACACTCCTTGCCCAATCTGCGTCTACATATGCTGTCAATGAGAAATCTTTGCACTTGGGATACCACAACCCATAGTCAACAGTGCTTTTGATGTATTTAAGAATTATTTTTACTGCATTGACATGAGATTCCTTTGGGGCAGCCCGGAACCTTGCTACCATACAAACTGCTTGCATTATATCTGGCCTAGATGTAGTTAAATATAGTAGACTTCCAATCATTGATTGATACAAAGTCTGATTTACATCAGGTGATTCATTTGACTTTCTCAACTTGTAGCCAGTAATCATGGGAGTATTGGATGGTTTACAATCTTCCATGCCAAACCTCTTAAGCATTTCTTTTGCATACTTGGTTTGAGATATGAATATCCCTTTTTCTGACTATGCTATTTGTAAACCAAGGAAAAATATGAGTTCTCCTAGCATGGACATTTCAAACTCATCTTGTGTGTGTAGAAAATATTCTACACATTGCATCACTGCTACCTCCAAATATGATATCATCCACATATACTGTAACAATGATCATATGCTCACCTTTAGACTTAAGATATAAATTTCTATCAACACAACCCTTCTTGAATCCTTATTGTTGTAGGTACTAATACAACCTTCAATACCATGCCCTTGGGGCTTGCTTTAGACCATACAGTGCTTTTCTCAATCTACAAACATAACCATCATCCTCTGACAGTTGAATACCTTTTGGTTTCTCAATATATACTTCCCCTTCTAGGTTTCCATTCAAGAATGCAAAATTAGCATCCATCTGATATACTTTGAATCCCTTGTAAACTAAGAATGCAAGAAACATTCTTATTGCTTCTAATCTTGCAAAAGGGGAAAATATTTCTTCAAATCAATCCATTCCACTTGTGCATATCCTTTTCACACTAACCTTGCTTTGTTCCTAACCATAACTCCATTTTCATTCAACTTATTTTTGAATACCCATTTGGTGCCAATTACGTTCTTGTTTGATGGTCTAGGAACCAATTCCCAAGTTTTTTTCTTCTCAATCTAATTGAGTTCCTCTTCAATTGCTTTTATCCAACTCTCATCCTTACTAGCTTCAGTAAAGATCGTTGGTTCAATCTTCAAGATAGGAGAGAAAATTTCACTTGTTCCTTGTCTTTTGTAAGTCTTCTTCTGGTCTGAACACCTTCATCTTTGTCACTGATTATTTGATCTTTTGGATGATCCTTTTGCACATATTTTGTAGGAGCTCATTCAACCACTTCATTCTCTTCTTCTTGTTCTTGTTCTTCAACCACTGCACCTACATCATCATCTTCTGATTCAATCTCAAGGTTATTTATGTTAGACAACTTGATTTTCATTTTCATCAACCTTGATGTTTATGCTTTCCACTATCTTGTGCAGTCTCTTATTGTAACACTTGTAAGCTTTTCTCTGATTGGAATATCATAAGAATATCCCTTCATCACATCTTGAATCAAATCTTCCCAAGTCATCATCTTCACAATTAATGTAGCATTTTCTACCAAACACTTTGAAATGCTTGATGGATGTAGGGCTTCCAAACCATAGTTCATATGGAGTCTTGCCATTGTTAGGTCTTAGAAGATCTTTGTTTTGAATATACACTACTATATGTACTACTTCCTTCCAAAAAGTATCTGCCACATTTTCCTCATTTAACATTTCTCTAGCCATATCTTTCACAATTCTATTCTTCGTTCCACCACTCCATTATGTTGTGGAGTTCTTGGGGTAGAATGTTGTCGCTTGATTCCATGATCTTCACACTATTCTTTGAATTCACTTGAAGTGAATTATCCACCTCTTTTTGATATTAGACATTTAATTATTATACTAGCTTTCTGAAAGCCTTAAACTTCTCAAACACTTTATCTTTCTCCTTTAGAAATGTAACCCAAGCCATTCTAGTATAATCATCAATTATCAGCATGAAGTATCTCTTACCAAGTGGCCCTCTTGTCTTTGTAGGACCACACAAATCAGTATGAATTATCTCCAATGGTTTTTTTAGTTGAATAATCCTTTGTAGGAAACTTAAACTTTGTCTACTTTCCTTGCTGACATCCTTGGAAGATTGTATTTTTAGGCTTTTCTATCTTAGAAATATTTCTAACCAATCCTTTTGAGCCTATCTTTACCAAATTATCAAATTTTACATGTCCCATCCTTCTATGCCACAACCAACTCTCATCTGCTTGGCTAATTAGATATGTTTGACCTTTTACATCACTAAGATTGTATAGATTACTATTAGTCCTCACTCCTTGAGCAATTGTCTTACCATTTTTCCTTATCTTGCAGCCTTTAGAATTAAATACAACTTTGTACCCATTGTCACACATTTGGCTGACACTAAGAAGATTATGTTTCAGACCCTTAACATAGAGCATGTCTTTAGTCTTATTCTTCCCATCTATGCTCAAAATTCCTTTACGACGATCCTGACAGCAGTATTATCACCTAAACTTATTGATCCTCCTTTTCTTATTTTGGGTTCAATGAGCTTACTTTTATCTCCAATCATATGTTTGGAGTAACTACTATCTATTAACCACAAATATTGTTCCTTTGTATGCAATGTTGTTTATGCAATCATAGACTGAGTGGAATTTTTCTCTTTCTCCTTCCACATCTTCTTAGGTTTATTTTCTACTTTTTCTTCCTTTTTCTTAGAAACTTCAGCCTCCTTTTCAATTTTGGAAGATGTATTCTTCTTCTTCTCAGACTGAGCATTTGGTCTTATAATTTTTTCTCTACAATTTCTAGCTATATGAACAAAATTGTTACAATTGTAATAGACTATATTCATGTCAACCAAAGGGACAAATGGATTTTTGCTTACAAAATTTGTATTCTTCCTTGGAATGACTCTACATTCTCTAGCCCTATGACCAAAATTGTTACAAGTATAGCAATACTTATTGAAGTATGATGAGTACCTAGTCATGGAGTTTCCTTCAACTGGATGAGGTGATCCTCTTTGTCTAGGCCTCCTTGAATAGTGTACTCTTGTGAACCCATCATTGTTTGTTCTTCTTGTGTTCTATTTCTTCTTTTGTTGATCATGGACTATCTTGTTATCTTTCTTGTCTTCAACTGGTTCCTTCTCTTTATCTTTAGAGGCTTCCCCTTTGTCATATTTTTCATCATTAGGAACTTATTTTTCTTTTGCTCTAAATCTTTCATAGAGTCTTGCAGAGGCATCAACAAATGAGTTCTTTCCTTTTTCTAGTCCTAAGCCTGATTTCTCCTTATTAGCTGGCTTTTGCGTACTTAACAATTCATCTAGAATGTTTGAACCACCTTTTAGTTTCATACCCTTACTAATCTACTCATTAGCTTTTTCCAACTCTTTTCGTAGGGCCACTACTTCTTCTTCCAATTTCATGCATCTATCTATCTCAAATTATAATTTAGATTTCATTACTTCTTCACCTCTTTTAGCCTCCTCCACTTGCAGTTTCAGATTTACAATCAACTGATTTGATTCTTCAAGTTCTTGAGTTAATTTATTAGTCTCCTTTTGAGCATTCTTTTTCAATTTTTTATTTTCCCTCTTAAGATCATCATATTTGTCTCTTAACTCATCAAGATCTTCAAGAGAACTAATCAATTCTCCCTCAAGATCAACAAACACTTCCTCTTCTTCTTCATGTGCGTCCTTAACTTATGCCTCCTTATGATCCTTAGTGTATTTGGTCATGAAGATGAATTCTTTTCCAACTTCACTCATTACAAGAGCACGACCTTGATCATCATTTGAACTATCACTAGCATTAGATGCATCACTTTCTTCATGAATGTACATGATTTTCTTTTTCTTTCCAAAATTATTCCTTTTAGGATAAAATGATTTCTTCTTTTTTCTATCTCCTTCTTGCTTGGAGTTATCCTCTTTATCATATAGACACTTAGAAGAAAAATGACATATTCTTCCACAATTAAAACACTTAAAGGGTAGCTTACCTTTATATTTTTCGGATCCTCTCCTTAGTCTCCTTATGAATTTTGCTTCTTCCTCATCAGTTTCTTAATTTTCTAAAGCAATGACTACAACTTTGTCTTTCTTTTCTGCTCTATCCTTTTCTTTCTCAACAACCTTAAATGTAGCTTCTCTCCTAGAAGACTCAGTATCTGGCATTCTCATCTCATATGTTGTAAATATGCCATGTAACTCATCAAGAGTGAGTTTATCAACTTCCCTTCCTTCTTCAACAACAAAAATCTTGGAATCATATTTAGTTGTCATAGACCTTAGAACTTTCAACAAAACATCTTCTTTCACTTCTACACCATATCCTATAATAGCATTCACTATATCATCCACTCTCAGAAGATAGTCTACAATCTCCTCATCAGTCATATTCAAGCCCTTAAATTTTTCTCTCAACACTTGTAGCTTTTCCAACTTTACCTTGGTATCCCGTTCATAGATCTTATTCAAATTTTACTAGACATCATAAGCAGTTTCACAATGCATAACCTTGCTATGCACAAAATCAGAAAAAATGTTCATAATGGAAAACCAAGATTTCTCATTATTCTCATAATCCTTCTTTCCTCCAACATCAGTAGGAGAAGTAGCAGGGATAATATATTTTTTCTTGACTGGCATCCAAACATCATGTCCAAGAGATCCTAAGTATCCTTTCATCAATGAGCTCCACTTAGCATAATTTGTTCCATTGAATCTAGGTTGTTTGCATGAACCTTCCCAACTTTCCATTGTATTCACTAATCCAATATCTACTTGAGATAATTAAGCTTCTCCAAGGGAACCTCACTCTGATACCAATTGTTGGAACACAACAATCTACTTAGAGGGGGGTTGAATTAGTAGATCTTAAAACTTTAAATCCTTAAACCCTTAAGCAGATAACTTTCTAAAATAATCAATGTGTAGATTAGAACATAAATCAATACAACTATCACATGCACATGAAAGAACAACACATAACACCAAATATACATGGAAAACCCTGAATGGGAAAAACCATGGTGATAAATGCTGCTAGGATCTACAGTCTTAATCCATTCTCACAAGCGATGAAGTTCAATTATAATTTTAAGGGATCTAACCCTAAGGAAGCTCCAAATCCTATTTACAAGCTACAACTTCAAGGATGCTACAACACCTTTCTCTGAGTTACAACTCAACACAAAATGAGGCAACCACCTCTACAAATTTATAAATTCAAGTATGCATAAACTGGTTCTACAAAACCTATAATGCATCTATTCAATACATAACCTTTCCTCTCTCTGTTCACTCTCACACACCACTATAAACAACTTCAAATATACATTCCATATTTAGACAAACTGATATAGTAACACATTGTAGTATTTCTTCACATAGACCAATTAGTTCATATCTTTGAATTGTTATTATAAAACAAATACTATCTTCATCAAGAAGCAACTCGAATCATACTGTAACCATAATTGAAATTAAATGAATCATTTCATTTTTGGCGGGCTGTTTCTAGAGTTTTCTATGTTGTTTCACCATTTTCTTGTGGATTGAATTCAACTTCAAACTAAGTGAATTTATTCTCATTAGAATCGTCATCTTCATCCAGTAGCCAACAAAAATCCTTATTGGATGTCTATTTGGTAATCTGTGCAAGATATTTTATTTGATTTTATTCTTCCTCAAATCGATCTCATACCTTGTTTGTTGACATGCAAATCTATGCCAATTACTTTTCCATTGGATCAAACTAATTCAACGTTATGTTTATTTACATAAGAATTTGTGCTAACATCTATGTCTTCCTGTGCCGAGTTTTAATGTCCTAGCTATGTCATTTTACATTTGCTAATTGACTAAGAATATACATTGAACCACTGTGGAGTCGATCAGATTTACCAAAAATGGATTGTCACTTCGATGAACCATCTTCACACAGTGTTTTATCATTCAATCATTGACCAAGAAGTCTTCATTGATTTGTAATAGTGATACAAAATCAACCAATAATCATTTTCCACGTGTCGTCATATTATTTGCTTCTCTGCCAACACTTCACTATCCTTCGTCTTGTACTAAAACTAGACCCACTGATGATTGCATTGCCATCACTATATCGAGGGGACCTCATAATAGCCATTTCCAAAAATAAATTATTACTCCAATCTTCCATCATCGTGCTGGATACCACAATACCGCATACAACCGTTGTACCGCAAAACCATTCACTAATGTGTCGTGGGATTGTAGGTTATGACACTTCACAACACAATATCATAGTCCCCTTCACCAATGTGTCAAGAGATTGCAGGTTATGACACTTCACACCACAATACCGCAAAGCACATGATCAACTTGTTGTGGGTTGGCGGGTAGTTGTGGGATGGTGGTGTTCATTGCAATACCGCAAGGCACCCTCCATAGACTTTGTGGGCTGGTAGGGAGGCCGCTATACCGCAAGCACCTAGTCCTATCTTCCATGGGATAACGAGTAAGCTTCTAAATGCTACAATCTCCTCAACACTTGCACACCAGCCCCAAACACATCAATGAAATTTTCTCTTTTAACACTTTTAACATCAATGACAACATTTTCCAATAGACGTGCCTTGTAAAAGGCATCTAATTTTTTTTAATTAAAATATAGATTTAAGGAAACAAATACGCACACCATATAATGGCATGACTATTGGAATGGGTAAGGAGATTGAAAGGTCGACTGAGGAAATGAAGAGGCACCTAAACAAAGATCCCACATAGGCAAGATAGAAAGGCACACCCCAAGAACAATTGAAAATCAAATGATTTAGTTTGACCGATAATAGAAGGATACCAACAATGGACAATTATGGAGGGTAGGAAGAGGGCACCAAAGCCAAAGGAGGCAATGCGATTTTAAATTGCTGAGAATTTTTTTATCTATTGGAAAATTCTAGAATAATATATTGGAATGAGAAAGCATACCATGTAAGAAGTTGGAAAAGGGAAATAAAGTCCACGATGAAAACCATAGGAGTAATGGTGAGGAAGGGGCACTATGACATGGGTGTGCGCCTTTTAGAAAGTGTAGGAATAAACCAAGCACAAAGATGATTCAAAGAGGAGGGGGTAATTAAAGAATCATCATAGTCCAACATGAAAGGAAGTGTGTGGGTTGATTGTAGAATAGAGACCATCATTTATGTTACTTGGGATGCCCTGGGAGAGGCATGACCAAAATGAAATGCTATGGGTATTTTTTCCAATAGGAGAAGTGAAATGTTTGATGATGATCCTAGTTTTTGGTCCAATTTTGGGTAGAATCTATAGTTTATTTGCTGGCATTTGCCATGAACTTTGATGTTAAATATTGGTATTTTCATAATGTTTCCCTGAAACCATAGAAATTGGGCTTAAATCCTATCTTTACAAGTTTTAATGACATTGGCATATTATGTGGATTATCTATATTGATTTTGCATGTGGTTAATGAATGTTCCTTAAGGTGGTTATAGATGTGCAATTATTGTGCGTACTGACATTTCCATGCAGATTTGATTTGAAGATGCTAAGTTGAGGAAGACATCGCCAGTTGGGCACACACCATAACATCCAACAAAGGAGTCACTCAAGGTCAAAGGAGGTCGATGATAGAAGATCCTCACACAACCGAATGTAACCGCCTCGTAGTGGACTTTAATGATTGAGCATGCGCGGGTGTTACTGCTGTGCTAAATCTGCGTTTGGACCTACATGTCTAACCAGATTCCATGCACGTGTAACGACCATCGCTCCATTTTCTTTGTTTTCCCTAAATGGTGTCCTCCTAGTCATGAAGTTGAATGCCTTGTTTAGCTAACAGTATAAATAAATATCTGATGCTCCTTCCTTAGGAGGTTGCACGATTTGACATTGTACTTGCACTCTCAAGTTTTCAGTAATACAGATACATTACTCTTTTGTACTCATGATTTACAGTGAATAAAATAAAGTTCTGAGTTTGAGCATATGAGTTCTCATTAGTTTTAGAGGATACTTATCCAAGGGGGCCCACTTGGTGAGTAATCCATCTTCCTAGTTTAGTATTAGTTTAGTATTACTTGTTGTTTCGTAATTAGTTAGAAATCTGGCACCGAATGTTCTTGCAGCCACTAGAATTCCATTATGTGACTATTCTTACAACCAAAGCAGATAGAGTAGTTCCTTGTTTGTTGCTCATATTTTCATTACTATTCTACATTTTAGTTTGATGTAGTTGTTGATTGATGATTGGTATTTATGGTATTCCCTTCTAAGAAATTTACTTTCAACATTGTGAGTTCCTTAGTTGTAGATTGTGTGTGGTCGATTTTGTGAGCGTTAAATATGTAAAAACAAAATGAATCAATCACACCAATAAGACATTATATCAAACAAAATGTTAAAGTAACAAATATTGCAAACTCAGTATCCTATTATCGATGTCGTCCTATCGTCCTCTATCTTCAGTATTTACATTGATTCCAGCGGGCTCTCAGATTGTATGCTAGGCTCAAGGAACAGTCCTCCTAAAGAACGAGATTGAATATGAAATGCACGTAATGCTTAAGCTAAGACATTATTTGATGAAAATGAAAGACTATTGATGATGCTATGAATAATAATACTAGAATGCTATACTGCTAGAATGCAATTAATCTCTAATTACTCTGATATGTGTTGTGTAACCCTTGCTTGGATTGGCTGTGCTATTTATAGAGTTTTTTAAAAGATTTTGATTGGTTGATATCATCAACGATTGTGAAAATTCCTGGTAGATCGAACGGTTGAGGATGGATAAGACCGAAGAAAAACAAAAGAAAGCAAAAAGAAAGATTTGTTTTCTTTTTCTGTAAAAGAGGTAAGATAAGATGATGAAGATGATTTGTTAAAAATCATCTTTTTGTGAGATTATGGGAAGATTTTGAAGAAGATAAATAATGAATTATTGAATTCAATTATTTATTTATGGGTGACATAGAGATTCTTCTTAAAATAGAATATTTATCCTAAATTTGAAGAATAATGGAAGATTTCATAATTAAATATAATATTTAATCATGATTCTGAGAAGATATGGAAGATATTCAATTAAATAAAGATATTTAATTAAACCTTTAAGAAATGGTATGTAAAATGAAATTAATTAAATGAGATATTTAATTAACTAGAAGAAGAAATTGAAAAGGAATATTTAAATTTAATTAAATAAAAAAGACTTAATTAAATTCAAAAAGTGATAATTAATTAAAATAAATAAAATGTATTTATTTAATTAATCAAGTTGACATTAGAATGTGAAATAATTAAATAAAAATTGATTCATTTAATTATCATAGAAGAATAAATTGAATGAACAATATAATTAAATTAATTAAATTTAATCATATGTAGAAGACTTTAGAGAAATTAATTAAATAATAAATATTTAATTAAATGCCAGTATTAATCAGATATGACCAATTTTATGCATCTACATTTTTCCCCTCTTTGAAGTGATGTGTGAAACGCATTGCTTCAAAGAAAATATTCCTACTTTCAAAATTTTGTTGTGTTTGACTTTGCCCCTTTTCTGAAAAATATGCCCCTGACCTGATTCTGATATGTTTCCAATTAAAAGATGCTGGTGGTGTTAATGATGCCCCCTTGGGAGGTAAATCATTGATGATTATGAGGTTTTTCATAAAATTTGAAAAATTTAAATTGATGATGAGATTGTGATGATGATTTGAATTTAGTGATTTAGCTCTCGAAAAATGATGTAGAAAGATGCCCCAGTGTGAAAATAAAGTCAAAGTTAGATAAAAAAATAAGAAATGTCATAAAACTCACCTTTAGTTGACCTTTAAAAGGTAAAAAGGAGAAAAGGACAAATCATTTGAACTTTTTGACTTTGAGAATCCTGTAGCTCTGATAGTGACTTGGCAAAATGGAGATTCCATATCATCATCATAGATTCGAGCGGTCCCGCCGATACCAGAGGCCAGCAGTGTACGGACCACCGGTGAGTCAATCTAACCTCTTGTGCGTTCAAAATTTTCTATTTTTGAGTAAAATTTTCCTATTTTTCCATGAATTTAGGTTTTAGAACTCCATTTTAGCGCTTTTAGAAAAGTTTTAGCACTTTCAATAGTTGTTTGAGCGCTTTCGATGAAAAGAGTAGCGCATATAGGATAGATTTTGCATGTTTAGCGTAGAAACTAGTTTAGCACATTTGATAAAAAGAGGTGCGCATATAGGATGCCATAGAAAAATTAGGGTTTTAGCACATCTAGGAAAAATAGTAACGCATATAGGGTTGTCGCGCATCCAGGAAATGAAGTGGCGCTTAGGTGTAGAGTTTTAGCACTTAGAGGGAAAGAGCACATAGAGGAAATGTTTGAGCACATCCCGTGCAAAGAATGAGGCATTTGGGTTTTAGCACATCTAGGATACAAAATAGCGCATATGAGTTTTAGCGCATAGAGACCACATATTAGCGCATCTGGGAAAAAGAGATAGAATGTGTGATTTGATGAAATTGATGTAAAAAATGATGATGTATATTGCTTCCTTGGTCAATAGATAGGGAAATTGTCTTGTCATCATGTTGATATGGACAAAAAATATGATAAATAATTGATAACTTTGTTTCCAAAATAGAAAGAAAAGAGTAGATAGCTGATAACTCTATTTCCCTTGTACGAAAAACAAAGATTAGATGATTGATAGGATTGCTGATAAATTTGCTTTCTGCAATAGAAAAAAAATGGTAGATGATTGATTGATTTCTAATATATTTGCTTTCTGCGATAGAAAAAAAATAGTAGATGATTGATTGATTTCTGATATATTTTCTTTCTGCGATAGAAAACAAATAGTAGATGATTATTTTTGATAAATTTGCTTTCTACAATAGAAAACAAATAGTAGATGATATGAGATTTAGATAGATAGGTTGTGCATTGATATGGGTCACTTGATATGGGTCATAGATAGATATGAGTTAGTTTGATTTTATTTGATGGAGATTGAATCATTGATATGATGCTGATTGATTATTTTTATGATAACCAAAAATAGGAGGTTTTCAAAAACCTCCAAATTAGGGAGTGTCACTCGGTAGGGTGGGATAGGATAGCCGAGCTGACACTAGATGAGGTAGCATTGATAGGGACATGCAGATTGAGACCTTTGTTGGCCATGCCTCCAATTCGGGTCAACAGGGGATTGTTGACCGCATTGGCAGAGAGGTGGCATTCAGAGCACAACACCTTTCATTTTCTGACTGGTGAGGTGACTGTGACTCCAGAATGTGTACAAGATTTTGGGTATTCTAGTGGTTGGCGCCCTTGTGTTCTATGATCACAAGGAGCTCAGTGGTATAGATGCGCTAAGGAGAGTGTTTGGTGATGCGTAGATAGCAGGGTACTGGGTGCCATGGGATGACTTCAGAGGATATCCAGCCTTGCCTGCAGTTTTAGGTGCATTCATTGAAGGTCTCCTTTGTCTGGATCACCAGTCAAAGGGACTATCAATGGGATGGGGGAGGATCCTGGAGCATATGTTGCTACAGCCACAGAGATATGCCTGGGGGAGCTGTATGTTAGCTCACCTATATCATGATTTACATTAGGTGGTATATAGGGGTGCATCTAGTTTGTCGTGCGGCATGACACTACTATAGATCTGGGCATGGGAGCATCTTGCAGTGACAAGACTAGCGTGCCCTAGAGTGAGGCTACCAGGTTGGCCTTATGTATATGCATATTCGATGTTCTTTGTCTAGCCTAAGCTGGGCAAGGCAGATTACTAGAGATGGTGCCTGGATGATCTTGATGCAGTGATATGGTGACCATACCTAGATTGCGAGCCATGGGATACAGATCACCTTGAGATGCCATTTGTAGGTATTCCTCAGTTTCTAATAAGACGTACTCCATTTATCATTGAGAGGTTTTTGGAAATGCGAGTACAACGACAGTTTGGATTTACTTAGGGTATGCCTCATGGAGTTGCTCACTATGCGCGAAGCAAGGATGAGGTAGGATGGGGACCTGGTATTTCATACCAGATAGCCTATACAGAGTACATGGATTTAGCGCCCGAGGCCTGGGATGATAGATGAGATATTGTTGATGCTTGCATGTCCGACGAGTACTCAGTCTATTATCATACACATCCCTTTCCACGATTTACTGGTCCGGATGAGCCAACACCCATTTTGGTGGTACCGCAGCTAGGGGTAGGGAGACAGGAGGATGTGGCCGGTGGTGAGCAAGCAGTGGTTGGAGGAGATGATGAGGAGAGTGGAGAGGAGCAGGATAGCTCAGATGGGGATGATGGGGATGATGGCGGAGATGAGGGGTAGGTGCCAGGGAGGTCGAGGCCAAATATTTTGCGTGGTATCCAGATCATGCGGAGGTCGAGGACTGGGATTGGATGAAGGACAGTGATCAGGGTTGGTTCCTCATCACAATAGGGACATATAGATACCCTACAGGCCTAGGTGCAGACATTGCAGGGATAGTAGGTGCAGTTGCAGAGTCAGTTGGTGCAGGCACAGGGATTGGTCGCATAGCTATAGGCACAACTAGCACAGTCATAGGCATAGGCACATGCATAGGCACAGGCACATGCACAGGCACATCCCTCTACCCCAGACCCACAGTTAGCCCAGCTGATTACAGAGAGAGATGCCTTGAGACAGAGGGTGGTAGAGGCTGAGGGTGTTGTACAGAGGCTAATGGGTACCATGGAGAGTGCATCTTTACAAGAGGCCATTGCAGAGGGCTTTGAGATGGCCAGAGAGGCTAAATATTATCGGGTCATATACGAGGAGTTATGTCCTCCTGAGCGCAGAGAGCCATTCCCACGGTCCCACACTAGGACCAGGAGTAGGACACAAACAGGTACACAGATCGTGGGGGTTACTGGTCCTCGACGGGATCCAGATGCAGGGACGAGTGGGAGGCCACCATCCGTGAGACCAGCTCCGTCAGGGGGTTCTACCAGCCAGCCGTGATTGATATATGCAAGATTTTATATGATGTATCTCATATTCTTTGGGGCATGTACATTGATTTTTGATCATATCTCATGTTTCTTTTGAGAATTTTCAGTGTCATTGGACTATTGGACATTTGTATGTATTTTTGATGAGCGATGATATGCAACGACAATGAGTTTTGAGGATGCATTGCATGTGACATGATGATATGAGATGGATATGCATGTATTGCCTTGTTTATGGGATATGGATTTTGATATATGATCTACTGACTAACATGATTTGCAAGATGATGTGATATGATTATGATATGATGATATGTGATATGATGTGTACTAATGATCTTATGCAGGTGGATGATGATGGTAAAAATGCCATGTGTCTAGATGATATGATATGATATGAATTATGAATGATGTGGAAATGTAATGTTTGTATGAAATTATTGTGTTTTTGAATTTCCAAAATGTTATAAATGATGATGATGTATGTGATGATGTTGCCATATGATATGTAATATGAATCAAATGTTGTATAAATGGTATTTGAAAATGAGAAAAGATGTGAATTATAAATGATGAAATGTAATGAATATGAAAAAGATTGATGAGATGATAAAATGAGATGTAATGATATGAAATGTAATGAAAATGAGATGATATGGAAAATGTAAAAATGAAAATGAGATGAAAATGAAATGTAATGATATAAAATGACGAAATGAAAAAAAATGAGATGAAAATGAAATGTAATGATAAAATGAAATGTAATGATATGTAATGATATGAAATAAAATGTAATGAAAGAAGATTATAAAATGTAAAATTGAAATGATGTGAATGATAAAATGAAATGTTATATAATGATATGATATGCAATGTAATGTATTGGAATGAAACGATAAAATAGAATGAGATGAAATGATATAAAAATGTAACGTAATGATATGAAAGGATGAAATGACATTGAATGACATGATATGCAATGTAATGTAATAAAATAGGATGATAAAATGAAATGAAAAATTGAATTATATGCTATGCAATGTAATGTAATGAAAAGATATGGGATGAAATGATATGATATGTGATGATGGAATGTAATGAATTTAAATGAGATGATGTGCAAATGGTATTAAAGGATGAAATGTAAAATGAGAATGATGGATAGGATAAGAATGAAAAATAAATGAATGATGAGAATGAAACCAAGATGATAAAATTGAGAATGTTCGATGATATGCAATGAAATGATATGACATATGAATTGATAATGCATCATGAAGGATACATACATGGGAAAGGATCCCAATGATGGATGTTTAAACTATATGATATGCACAAGACCGAGATGAAATGATAATGAAATGAGGATGAAACAAATTTCCAAATGTCCTCCACATATAATCTAAAGAGACATGACAACCGTTGATTTATCTGTTCAGCTTTGTTGGAAACTCTAATGCAAATCCAATATGCATAATATATATGTTGATCTAAATGAAATGCAACTAAATAAAAACATCTGTTCATTGAGCCTTCGGGTAGCTTTCTTGAATCATCATAGAGCCCTATAAAATGTTGGAAGTATGTACAAGCATCAGAGGGGAGATTAGCACCAATGATGAACTGAGTACAACTTTCATTATTTTTTGATATAGCAAGCGAACACAAGCATCAAGGTATAGTTGAACCGAGATGAACTGAGCATTTCTTGCATAAACAGGCAAAGACTAATTGCCTTCTGATGCAAATGTGGAACTGTCGTCAATGATATGCTTTGGAAATCATGTTTCATGACATATTTGCATCAAGTTAATAGTTAACCTCCAGACAACAGACAAAGAAAAATCATCCTCCTTCCTTGCCACTCTAGTTCAGTACATCATTGAGTGTGCTCCAGAGAGATGATATCGAAAAATAAAACAACCATTTGTTCAAAATGTAAAATTGATATTCTAAATATTATTCAAATTTTAGATCATCCAGATATGAGTCATGATATGGTATTGTGCTAAAAAGTCATTGTGATATGGATCGATGATCGGATACTTGTCCATGTGTTTTGATTATTTGTTCGCATGACTGATTTCTATATCGTTTTTGAGCTGTTTTGGTAGATCTTTGAAAGTTGGTTGCCCCAAAATATGCCAATGTTTTTCCCCTAGTATTTGACACAACTTGTTGAAATGGATATTTACAATAATCAAGCCATGGTAAGATGTTATCGCTCTAGGAAAATGATGGTGATATGATGATGGGATGACCCTAAGATGAAGGAAAGACGCATGAAATGAAAGCCTAGTGCAAAACATGAACTAATAGATGGAGAGCTACAAATAGCGTCTGTTTGCCAGATTTTTACTATTTGTATTTATTGCATTTTTCTGTGTTTTTTTTTGTTGTTACCGAGGTTCCTGTTTGCCAGGTTTTCACCAGGGTAATCATTTTTTTCAGGACTTTTTCTGTTGTTTTTGGATTTCTTCAGGACTTTTTTTGCTGTTTTTGTATTTCTTCAGGACTTTTTCTGCTATTTTTGTATTTCTTCAAGACTTTTTCTGAATGATGATGACTGCCTCAGACATAATACTTTTTCAGGTGCATGCTGTTGATGGGTTCGTCAAACAGGTCCCCATCTGGCGTTGACAACTTGTATGCTCTTGAACCGTACACTGCTATGACCACATACGGACCCAACCAATTAGGTTCAAACTTTCCCTTATTTTCTCTGTCTTGCTGATTGCGTGGGTTCTCTTTTACAACAAGATCACCAAACTGAAAGGTACGTGGTTTGACTCTATGATTATAGCTACGAGACATCTTTTTTGATAGGCTTTCAAATGATCAGCCGCTCGTTGTCTCTTTTCATCAAGAAGTTCCAGTTCTTGGAGTCGGGAAACTCTATATTCATCATCTGTGATTAGACCTTTCAGAGATACTCTGAGTGATGGGATCTCAACCTCTAAAGGTAGGATGGCTTCCGCTCCATAGAAAAGAGAAAATCGTGTTGCTCCTGTTGGCATTCAAATACTAGTGCGGTAAGCCCATAATGCGAGATTGAGTTGAACGTGCCAATCTTTCCCTGCATCATTCACAGTCTTTTTCAAAATTTTCAAAATTGTTTTATTTGAGGCCTCTGCTTGGCCATTACCTTGTGGATAATAAGGTGTTGAGTATCTATGTTGAATATGG
This sequence comes from Sequoia sempervirens, assembly GCA_007258455.2. Classification (NCBI taxonomy): domain Eukaryota; kingdom Viridiplantae; phylum Streptophyta; class Pinopsida; order Cupressales; family Cupressaceae; genus Sequoia; species Sequoia sempervirens. The sequence continues at coordinate 576,318,938 of VDFB02281492.1, read as the reverse complement.
AATCTCTCACAAAGTTTGTCAACATCCTAATTCTTGAATGGCCGTCCATTATCTGTAATGATGGAGTTGGGAATTCCATACCGACAAATGAGATAATTGAGTATGAATGATGAGATTTGTTTGCCAATGACCTTAGTAAGAGGTACTGCCTCAATCCACTTGGTAAAATACTCTGTCGTTGTGATGATGAACTTGTGCCCATTCGAAGATGACAGATGAATCTTGCCCACTAAATCCAAGCCCCATTGAGAGAATGGCCAGGTTGGTACAAATGGTTGTAGTTCCTGTGCTGGTGCATGAATGAGATTTCCATGTATTTGACATTTAGAGCACTTCGTTACAAAAGTGAATGATTCCCTCTCCATTGTAGGCAGTAGTATCCCATTCTAATCAATTTCTTGGATAAGGTTAGTCCACTTGAATGAGTACCACAAATTCCACCATGAACTTCTTGTAAAGCCTTATTGGATTTTTCACGTTCAAGACATCGAAGTAAAGTACCATCAAGACCACGTCGATAAAGAATGTCAGCGATAAGGGTATATCGAGAGGATTGACGGATAAAATTGTGCTTTTGGTTACGGGATAAGTCAAGTGGTAAGATGTCATCTTTCAGGTAGGCATAAATCTTGCCATACCAGGGTGAATCAGATCCTACTAAGTGGCAAATGATTTGGCTTTTGGGTGTGTCATAAGCAGGCGTAAATGATTGTTCCACCAGAAATTTGTAGCGAGCCTGAGTTTCTGGGAGTTGTAACAATGAAGTGATTGTGGCCATAGCGTCAGCTGCCTTGTTATCAAGCCTTGGAATTTGTATGAACTTGATGTCTACAAAATATTTCTTGAAATCATCAACCATTTTCTTGTATGGCAACAATTTTTCATCTTTGGTCTGATAGTCATCATTGATTTGGTTAATGACTAACTGTGAGTCACCATAAACTTGCAATTTTGTGATTCTCCATTCCAATGCTATTTTGAGTCCAATGATTAAAGCTTCATATTTAGCTATGTTATTAGTACATGGAAACATTAGCCGATATGATCGAGGAATGGTATTTCCTTGAGGGGTGACAAAGAGTATGCCTATCCCCGATCCGTGTTGAGTAAATGAGCCATCAAAATATAATGACCAAGGTTGCTTTGATTCTGCCGTGAAAACATCAGCATCTAGAAATTCAATGTGCATGGGATGTTTTGCCTGTAGGGGTGCTTCAACCAGTTGGTCAGCGATAACTTGTCCTTTGATTGCTTTGCGATCAATATAATCAATATCGAACTCGCTTAAGATCATGACCCATTTTGCTAACCTTCCTGTCAACGTGGCCTTGCTCAACAGATATTTGAGTGGATCAATCTTCGCAACCAGATTGATTGTATGAGTTAACATGTAGTGTCAAAAATTCTGTGAGGAAAGGACCACAGCTTGGCAAGCCTTCTCGATGAAAGTGTAGTTGAGTTCATGACCTGTTATTGTTTGACTGATATAATAGATTGCATGTTCTTTTCTTGTAGAGTATTCTTGTGCTAACAATGCCCCCAAAGATGTCTCTGTGGTAGCAATGTACAAGATGAGTGGTTTGTCCGAATTTGGTGGTAGCAGAACTGGTGGGTTCATTAAATACTGCTTGATTTGTTGAAAGGCCATTTCACACTTATCATCCCATTTGAAAGGGACATTCTTATGTAGTAGATGTGTGAAAGGTAGACATTTATCTGCTAGTTGTGCAATGAATCTTCGTATAGATTGAAGTCGTCCCTGCAGTGATCTCAACTGACTAATATTCCTTGGTGGAGGCATTTCCATGATTGCTTGTACCTTGGCGGGATCTACTTCAATTCCTTTTGTTGAAACTATATATCCCAAGAGTTTTCCAAATGTGACTCCGAAAACACATTTCTTAGGGTTGAGGCGTAGTTTGAACTTTTCCAACCTTGCAAATATTTTGGATAATATCTCGAGATGTCCTTCTCTTGTGTATGATTTCTCCAGTATGTCATCAACATAATCTTCCATGAATATGTGCATCATGTCATGAAAAATTGTAGTCATAGCTCTTTGGTATGTAGCCCCATCATTCTTTAAACCGAAAGGCATGACGTTCCAATAGTGAGTCCTCCAGGGACATGTGAAAGCTGTTTTGTCCTGGTCTTCAGGTGCAATCTTGATTTGGTTATAACCAGAAAAACCATCCATTAGTGAATACATGGAATGGCCAGCTGTTAGATCAACTATAGTATCAATGCTTGGAAGAGGAAAATCATCCTTAGGACATGCCTTATGAAGATCTCTGAAATATTTGCACACTTGAACACTTTTGTCAGGCTTGGATACAGGAACAATGTTGGAGATCCATTCTGCATAATCAATTGTTCATATAAATCCCACATTGAGGAGTTTCTTAAGTTCTTCTTTAACTAGTAGTGCCACATGAGGATGCATCTTTCTAAGTTTTTGTTTCATAGGATTTACTCCTGGTTTGATGGACAAGTGATGCATTATAAGATTAGGATCAAGACTTGGCATGTGATCTGCATAAGACCAGGAAAAAATGACTGGATTTTCTCTGAGAAATTCCATGAACTCATGTACTTCTTTATCTATCATTGATGCTGCTAACTGTAGAATCCTCGGTTTCTCTGTAGTTTCAAGATTGAATGATTTTGTAGGCTCAATCAAAATAGGTGATCGCTCATGATAGTGCTCCGGGAGAGTGTCAAGCATCCCATCATCTGGTGCCTTAAAAAGGTTTTCACGCTCTGATACGCTCTTTGTTTTATCTTTTGTTTGATCTAATACTGCCAGATTCTGGTTTTCACCATTAGATCTTTCTTTTTGATTTTTACTTTTGCAGCTAGGAAACTTGAAACTCTCCTGACTAAGGATCTCATGCTGAAAATTTCTAGTGGAACAATCATTTACATCATCTGCGGAAAGGAAGTTTATGATAGATTCGTCAGTTGGAAACATAGGTATATCGGGAGGTTTAGATAGATCCCAATCAATGAGATCAAGGTGTATTAGTGGTAGCGGGTCATTAGGTTGAGTGAAATAAGCTATGGTTATGGTCATAACGGAGGTATCGATAGGATCTGAGGTATGAGGTAGATCAATGATGGTACCGTCCTCATGATAGTCTTGTTCGATTAAATCTAACTCGGTATCACTAGAATCATAGTTGCGTTGTAGTTCAGATTCGTGTGGTTGGGTCCCTGAACCTTCTCCCCTGATTAGAGTAGGTGTATACTCGTGTATCACATCAACCTGTTTATCCCTCCAGAATTCATCATTATGGATGGTATCCCATTCGTATTCTCCAAAGTCTGTGTCAGAGTTATTATCGATGAAATTATGAATTGTTGTTAAGCATGATTCCTTTGGATCAAATATTTCTTGCAATGTGAGCACAATATTATTCAATTGTTTGGATGTTGTTTCCTTTGATCTAGTATCATAGCCTAGTCCTATTTTATCTTTTGCCGCAAGTCCTGGATGATCAATAGGCTCAACTACTCCTTTTCTTTTTCCGATAGGACCATTACCCTCATAGCCCATCTTTTGCATGATTGAATATCCCTTACCATATTTATTTGTTGGTAACTTGATATTAAGAACTGTTTCATCTTCATCTTCATCTCTATAGAGCCATTTGATCATTTCGCTATCCTCAGGATCTTCCATCAGGAATTTCTCCTTGATGAATTATCCAGTGAATTTTGTGATTGGTTCTGCTGCTAATTGTGTTGATGTTGACACTACAAATATCTGATGGTGTATGATAGAAGGTTGTCCATGTGACCGAGGTGATGTGGGAAGATTAGCCAGATAGAGAGAATATTCTCCTACGCCATTATCCTTGAATCATAATTGCCTGTCAAAGGTTTTGGTTAGTTGACTGATTTGTGTATCAACTTTTGGAGAAGTGCAAGTAGTCGCTTCTCAATTGTTAGGAACCAAAGTGTCTTGACTAGATTTGATGGTAGCACAAGTTTGACTGTGAGAATTAGCAGCCGATATCGTGATCTCTTGTCTGTCATAAGGAAACTTAAGACACTGATGATATGTAGACGGTACATCTTGCATGTCGTGGATCCAAGGACGACCCAACAGGATGTTATATGCGAGATCACGGTCTAATACTTGACAAAAAGTATTTTTGATAACGGGTCCCACTTTGATTGGTAGCATGATTAAACCCTTGGATGCTCTTTCCTCATCATCATAGGCTTTAATGGTAATCTTTCTTCTGGGATCAATGGAATCCTCAGAAAATCCTAAAGCTTGAATTAATTTCATGGTACATATGTTTAAACCAGCAACTCCATCTATTAGAACTTGTCTGACACGAAATTTATGGACCATGACTTCTAAGTATAATGATGAATTATGGGGATGTGTCATGGAAACATCATCTTTTTCAGAGAATGAAAGGCATGTGGGTGAGGACAAATGTCCTACCATGGCCTGAAATTGATCCAAATTCAGATCATCAGATACAGTTGTTTCAATGAGGGCTTTGTCTATAATTTCATTATGCGTCGGGGAGATCTTTAGAAGCTCCAAGATAGAGATCTAGGCAGAATTTTTTCCAAGTTGATTAATTAAATCATATTGAGGGGATGGCGGTGGGACAATGGATTTTGAAGGAGCACCTTTTAGGACAACTTTGGTTTGTGCCCTTGTTGTTACGTTAACTTCTTGATACTCTATTTTCTCTTTGAATTTTATAACATTAACCCACTCGTCATCAGTGTAGATATGATTAATTATATGCTCATTGACGTGATTCACATTCTTTCCAGAAGGCTCACCCTTTTGATAGTTGGGAAAAGGATTTCAAAATGCTTGGTGGTCTTTGTTTGATTGTTGGTTCCCTTCTATTGTGACAATGTCTTTGTCGATTAAATCTTGGATAGCGTTCTTCAAAGCTTGGCAACTATTTGTACGATGGCCTTTACATCTATGATATCCACAATAGTACACATCATTCCATGATGGTGGCTTCACACTAGGTTCAAAGTTACATTGAGGCGGTAGGGTAATAACGTTCTTTGCCATTAAGTCTTTAAGAGTAGATTCCAGAGATTGCCCCAATGGAGTGAAAGTTCTTCTGTTGGAGAAGAATGAAGATCATTGTGTATTCGTGTTTGATGTATTTCCTAAAGCATTGTTATTGTTGTTTCCACAATACCCTTGATTATTGGTATTATTCTGATTTGAAACAAAAGTTGGATTTTGGTTATTCCTCGGAGGAGGGGAGTTGTTTCCCTGATTTGTAACCAAGTTGACATTGTTGTAGTTTTTGTTGCAAGGAATACTAAGAAAAATTGGCTTAGCTGAGACATGATGTGCATCCACAACACCATCATTCACCACATTCTTGTTGTGAGTCCAAAATCTAGATTTGTCATTGTGGTGATTTGAGGGGCTAGGATTGTCTTTGTAAAGTTTGATTATCCCTCTCTGGACTAATGCATTTTCAATAATTTTCTGAAAAGAGGGAGGACAATGAAGATTTAGACGATAACTCATCTCTTGATCCAAGCTATTTATGAATGTAGTGATCTTTTCCTTTTCAGGAACATGGCGTGGATGTCTGGTGAACAATCTTCTCCATCTCTGAAGAAATGTGATGAATGATTCACCAGGTTTTTGCTTGCCCTTGCATAGATCAATCATTGTGATTTGGTGTTGTATGTTATAGGACTATTGAGAGATGAACTCGTTGATCAATTCCTCAAATGTTTTGACAGGCGGTGTGATTTTTGATAACCATTCCATAGATTGGCTTCCAAGACTTCGTGGGAACAAATGCATTATGTATGTATCCTCATGAGCGAATTCTAAAGTCATGTTTCGAAAGTCTCTAATATGGTCAATGGGATTCAATTTTCTGTTATAACTATCAAATTTTGGAATTTCACAATGCTTAGGAAATGGAATCATGTTGAGACATCGATCAAAAGGATATGGACAAATATCATCAAGAGCGTATGTCTTTGTTGTGGCTCCCCCTTCTAGAACTTTAATTTTCCCTTCTAGTGTTTTAACATATTGAGTTAAGGCACTAAGACCAGATAAGGGTGTTTCATCAGGATTACTCTTTATGTTCTCAATATTAAAGTCATGAGGTAGTTTAGCTTCTTTATCGGCCAGAAATAGGAAATATTTTTGTTTGTCTCGTTCTATGAGCCTTTCCACTGCTCTGAGAAATTTTGGATCTTGTTCGACTTCTTTAAGGTGTCATTTTTCTTCTTGTTCATCTTCACTATCCTCAGGGGTTTTTCTTAGATCTCTATCGGAAGTAAATGGATTCTTTTCTCCTTCAGTCATGTTGTCCTCAAAGAGGGGATTTCGACTCACACTGTAAAGGGGATCACCATTTTCACCTTCTTCTTGAGTTGTTGATGTATGATCTTCTTGTTGGATATCCTCCTTCTGTTTATTGTATTGTGATAGTGTAAAAATAGGCATATGATTTCAAGATGTTCTCCTAAACTTAGATCATAGTTTAATGAGTGCAATCAATGATGGTATTTTAATCTGATAAGATGAAAATATTATGATATGATCAAAACTATGCTTTCCTAATTCGTGGTTGTGGCTTCCAATGATAAAGGATGTCAGAATCCTGTTGGGAGAAGTTGAACCGAGAATTTAGAAGTTTGCAATGGAAAGTGCACTTGTAGGATTTGATCTCTATTTTCAAAGAATGATCAATATATCAAATAGCCTATTTCAACTCACTGAAGTATTTGACTAGGATGCATCAAATATTCAATAGAAGGTTGGGGTATGTAGTTGAAATCAAGAGGCTGATTGTGATTATGTCGTTGAGAGAGAGCTCTTCTTTGGAAATAGGCTCGTGAATCTAGAGGGTCCATAGCGTATTCGTCAGTAAATCCTCTGACAAAATCTTGGTATCTATGGAGAAATTTGCGATAATGGAGCAAGACGTGTCGACTCTTGTATAAAAAATTCCTTCTTTGTAAGCTTTTCTCATAGCCTAGAGTCTTCTTGGGTTTCCTAATCCTATTGGTAATTGAGTTCTTAACAAACTTGGTAGATTTCCACTCCCTAAGCATGAGATAAAATATGCTACTGGACCAGGAATGCTATAAACTCAAATCTGTCAGAAACAATGATTCGAGAAAAATGACAGATGCACTTTTCTGTTGCCTATATGCGCTTTAAAAACAGGGATATGCACCAGAGAAATGGTCAAATGAGCTTCAATATGTCCTAGATGCGCTACTCTGTATCCTATATGTGCTTCAGAAAATGTTTTGACGGTGACAAAAAAAAATTGTTGGTAAAATACTCAACCTATGCGCTAAAATAGACCCCAAATGCACTGAAACAAACCATAAAAGTGCTAATTTAACCAGTGAATGCACTAAAACAAACCTTATATGTGCTAGAATATACCCTAGATGCATTAAAATAGTTTTTCCAAGGTATTTTCCCGAACAGTTGAGAACAGTTTTCAGCTAAAATTTGATGTGTTCATTTTGGATGATCCTTTATCTGAATTAGTGTGATTCAAAACACAACAAACACCTTGAAGAAAGTTGTTTTTAAGTCCTATACTAAACATCAAGTGTATGATCAAAATGTTCTTCAAAAATTGTTTTCACAGGTTTTACACATGATAGATAGTTCAAGCAAACTCACTCTTAGTACTCAAGTAGGCCATCATAATAATCAACAACCCACATCTTAGAACTGCGTCGACTCACACAGCCGTGTCACCCCCAAAGGGGCGCCCGTGTTTTTGTCTTTTCTAGGCGCGTACTCAGAGTGACAGAAGTGGATACCGGATCCCCTAAGCAAATGGTCCTTGGCAGTTATATGGTGAGTATCTTAGGGGTAGATTCTTCCCTCCCTTGCACTGTGATTATTATGATGTTTAGAAACTGACTTCGGCTAGATACTACATTAGGTTCATAGTCAGGGTTTCCGTTCGGTGCGACAATAATAAAATCCCTCAGGAGACCTCCCAACCTTTAGAACAAAGGCTTTGGGGATGGTTATCTTGCACACTACTGAAAAAATAGGATTTCTCCTGATCTGCTTTAAATTTTATAGTGGGGTGGAATAGCCTAGCTTTGGCTTGAACCCACTTGAGTCGTTCCTCTTGGGTGAGTACTTTTTCCCACAAGAGCAGGCCCTCTACAGGATGTAATAAAGCAGTAAAATTGCATGAATGGAAAAGGAAAGTCTGGTATTCTGGTCACCCAGTCAAGGGGAGAACATAGACCTATTGCCACAAACACAGTAGACACTATTCTTTTTAAAAGCCCAAATCACAATGATCTAAACTATGTGAAGATGTTGCTTCACAAAAAGCATGGGATTCATTTTAACCACAAAAATCAGTGTGTGGTGACTATCCTATATTGCTTTATTTTAAATCCATGTCTATCCTAGGGTTGCTTCCTTTTAAAACCAGCTGTGACTATCCTAGATTGGTTCTTTTTAAGCCAAAAAAAGGTTCTGTCTGCGGAAGGCGTCAGACTCAGCAACCTGTTTAGTTACAACCTATATGCACCAAAAGATCACCTGTATGTGCCACAAAAATAAGTAAATGTGCTAAAATAGACAGTAAATGTGCTACAGAAAGTCCTAAATGCGCTACGAAAACTCCTAAATGCGCTAAAACATAATGCAACTAATTTTTTTTTTTTTGAAATTTTAACAAACTAAGTCAAGCATATGCGCTCTTCTATTTTGTAGATGCGCCGAAACAGTTCCTGGATGTGCCGCAATAGTCCCTGGATGCATCAAAGTACTTGCAAGAGCACTGAAAGAAGCCGTGGATGTGCTTTAAAAACCTGTGGATGCGCTTCAGAAATCGTTGTATGCGCTAAAAACAATTTTTTTTATCAAAAATCCGAATTCCCAAACGTGAGATCTTGTCAGAAAATCTGCAAGTAGATGTTAAAAACGGGGCAAGGCCCCATGGTGGGTGCCAATAATGTGTGGTTGATTTTGTGAGCGTTAAAAACAAAATGAATCAATCACACCAATAAGACATTATATCAAACAAAATGTTAAAGTAATAAAGATTGCAAACTCAGTATCCTATTATCGATGTCGTCCTATCGTCCTCTATCTTCAGTATTTTCATTGATTCCAACGGGCTCTCAGATTGTATGCTAGGCTCAAGGAACAGTCCTCCTAAAGAACGAGATTGAATATGAAATGCACATAATGCTTAAGCTAAGACATGATTTGATGAAAATGAAAGACTATTGATGATGCTATGAATAATAATACTAGAATGCTATACTACTAGAATGCAATTAATCTCTAATTACTTTGATATGTGTTGTGTAACCCTTGCTTGGATTGGTTGTGCTATTTATAGAGTTTTTCAAAAGCTTTTGATTGGTTGATATGATCAACGATTGTGAAAATTCCTGTTAGATTGAACGGTTGAGGATGGATAAGACTGAAGAAAAACAGAAGAAAGCAGAAAGCAAGATTTGTTTTCTTTTTTTGTAAAAGAGGTAAGATAAGATGATGAAGATGATTTGTTAAAAATCATCTTTTTGTGAGATTATGGGAAGATTTTGAAGAAAATAAATAATGAATTATTGAATTCAATTATTTATTTATGGGTGATAGAGATTCTTCTTAAAATAGAATATTTACCCTAGATTTGAAGAATAATGGAAGATTTCATAATTAAATAGAATATTTAATCATGATTCTGAGAAGATATGGAAGATATTCAATTAAATAAAGATATTTAATTAAACCTTTAAGAAATGGTATGTAAAATGAAATTAATTAAATGAGATATTTAATTAACTAGAAGAAGAAGTTGAAAAGGAATATTTAAATTTAATTAAATAAAAAATACTTAATTAAATTCAAAAAGTGATAATTAATTAAAATAAATAAAGTGTATTTATTTAATTAATCAAGTTGACATTGGAATGTGAAATAATTAAATAAAAATTGATTCATTTAATTATCATAGAAGAATAAATTGAATGAACAATATAATTAAATTAATTAAATTTAATCATATGTAGAAGACTTTAGAGAAATTAATTAAATAATAAATATTTAATTAAATGCTAGGATTAATCAGATATGACCAATTTTATGCATCTACATATTGAAATGGCTACTTTGAGTTCCTAGTGCACATACTGTGCTGACCCATTTCAATTTTACGTCCCTGGGTTGACAAGTTAAATGCACTTTCATGATGATTGAAATAGCTATTCAGGTTAGATGTCCAATCTCTGAATCATGGCTGTAAGGGATTAGTTATTAAATCATTGTAGGAGGCCAACATTTGGGCAGAATGAGAGGAGAAAATGTCCCATAGAAGGGGTGAGCCAATGGAAGAAGTTGAATGATTGCAAGTTCAAAGAATCTGAGGAAAGGAGTTTATGAAGAGGAACAAAAGAATTTAGATTGGGCATAGAGAAACCCATGTAAAGGAAAAATTGAGAGGGTAAAGAAAAGATAGAGGTAGCAGGAAAAATATTACATAGGAGTGTTGGAGTAGTTTGAAAGAATTGTAATTGTATGTTTTATATGAAATTTGAATAAATGAATCTATTTTATTTGTTTTCAAATTTGAGTATAAGGTGGTGTAATCATGAAACCGATTGAAATTGACACATATAATTGTTGATTTTGGGAGTTTATCATTTCAAAGTTTTTTTTAATATGGATTTTAAAATTTGGATGAGAGATGTGGAAGTGTTGATGCCTGTCTTCATCAAAATGAAGCCCCATTTTTTTCAAAATGATAACTCAACATCACCTATGAGAATCTTTAATTTCTAAAAATTAGAAATTAAAGTTAAAAACTATCTACACCATTATGAAGCTCTTGAAAATTAGCCCATATACAAAAATTGCTGAAAAATTAGAATTGATACAATCGATAATGAAGCCTTTGAAGATTAGTTACCAAAACTACAATACAAATGGAGAGGAGGAATGTTGGGAGAAAATAAAATACGATGTCACCTAACGATATATCTATATTGCTTGAATATACTTTGATTAGATGGAATATTAGAAAATTGCCTTGGATATTTCTTGAAACTATAGTCCATAGAGAAAAACACTATTTTGAAATGAAATATGTTATTCTATTGGTGGGTCAAATAATTTCTTAGGGAATAGGTGGTATGGGCACATTTATGTTCTTTTTTGCACTAATCCTCACCCTAAGGCTTTCTTCTAGATGCATTTTTTAAGGAAGCTAAGGTAGCGGAATAACTTCCTACACTAATCTTGAGAGGAGGGTTATGAATTTTTTTAAGATATTTACAAAAATTAAACAAAATTAAACATAAATATAATTCATACCACAACACAGTGATTTACAAGGGGAAAACTCTTTCGAGAGAAAAATACCACACTCCAAAAACCACCTAATAAACCATTCTAAAATCAACAAGATTACAATATGCTTGTAAAGAAATATTGTCACTTAAGTATCACCAACTAAACATCTAGAGTCAACTCAAGATCTATAAGACTCACACATAACCTCCATCTCAAGCACCTAATATACATGAGATATAATGCATGAAATTGTCAAATGATATTTAAAATATCATAAACTAAAACCACCCAAAAAGTTGTGCCCAACATACCTCTAATCAAAGATGCCCTATGATGTATCAAAAAAAAATCAACACATGTAACTCTTCCTTAAAACTCTTTTATGTGTCCAACACATTTTCAAATTTATCAATTTAGGAGACCCAACTTCCAAAGGCCATAGCTTTTGATCTAAGAGTTTGATTGCACAAATTATTTGAACAGTTGAAATGCTCACAAAGTTCTCTGTCAAGCTATAATTGGTTTCATCAATTACAACCACTTTTGGACCCAAAAAAACCTCAAAGGCCTCAAAATGGACTTTAAAACTCTCAAAAATAGAAACTTTAATATCTTCAAACCCATATATGATATTGTGATATAGATGTAAGAGAAGGGGACCAACCATGTTCAAGGACCAAGGTCATGAAGATCCAAGAGCGGAAGGCTGCCCTAAATTACCTCACTCTAAAGGGGTGTCTTGAAATGAGGGACAAGAATGATGAGGACTATAAGGTCCTTCAATCACTCTATAGACCCAAAATCCAAAATGGGGCTAGGCAAGCTAGTTTTTAGGTTCAACACTATACCTTAGGTAGCTCTCTGCCCGAGGACAGAAGCACGGTTCCAAGACGACAACGCTAACGTGCTAGCATCTCTCAGGTGTGCTAGTGTCTGTATGACTAGAGGACCAAAAATATAGTAAGAAATGCCAGAAAATGAACTGACGGCCTAGCTAGTGATTTCGAAGGAAACAAAACAAAACTATGAAGAGAAATGCAAATGAATGTGATAAAGAAAATATATTAAAGCTAAGGTGATGAAGATAATCTCACAAAAGATCCTGTTCTCCAACTAGCTCCAAATACATGTCTGCCTACACACAAGAAAGAGGGAAAACTATTGGGGGTTGTATAGGGGTCTACCTCAGTCAAACCCCCATTTTGGTGTTTCCACCTCCACGGACAACCAAGATAGCAACGATAGAGAAATGTATGGTAAATGAGACAAGAAAGTAGAGAACACAATAAGCACTACAAAACAATAAAGTGCTACTCAATCAAATCGTAGAGGAGAGGACTGAAAATTCTTACCACCTCCACCAAGAGCTCACTAGCTAATGGAGGAGAAAAGAGGAGTCAAGCCCCTGCTGCAATGGTTTGTTCCACACTTGCTCTACGTAGTTGATGGAGTGTTGTTGTTGCTGCTATAGAGTGTCAAAGTGCTGCTTGAGAGTGAAAATGAAGGATGAGAATGCAAGAAATGATTGCTAGAATGCTTAGAGATTGCAAGAGAGATGAAATGAAGTGAGAATGGATCAATTTGAAGGAAGAATGAGCAAGAATAAGGAATTTTCAGGTCGGTTGGTCGAAGAGGGACATTAGAATTTGTTCCCAATAGGAAGTGTAATGCCTCTACCAACTTCAAATGTAGGAATCCATTAGGGACATAAGCGTACTATGCAGACGTTTGTGCGCTGCGTGGGCATCCTTGAAAGTTATTCTTCTATCAACACAAAACACAAATGCCAAGTGGAATGACGACAGTGGGCTAATGTGGAATTTCATCTTCGGATTTGGTTTTCTAAGGTGAGGAAGTGTAAAAGGGGAATTATTTAAGGGGTGCAAATTCACACCTATACAATAGAATTACCATCATGTTTAATTATCCATTCCATAACTTTGGGATTTTTTTTGGAACAATCCATGCTCAAATGTAAAATTACTATAAATAGTAACCTTTTGTAATTGCTAGGTGGAGATTCCATTTTCCTAACATTATCCCTATTTTCAAACACCTTGCAAAAGAAAAGGGAGTTTCAACACCATGATTTAATTGCTAGGGGACAAGAGGTCCAAAGAATCTAAACACCATTTAAATTTTTGTGTGCTCATAATCTTAGTTAAAGAATATGCAATATTCACCAAAGTCCCTACTTTAACTAGCTTCACCTTACCATTCTTGACCATATTTTTGAAAAAATGGTATTGTACATCAATGTGCTTAGGATGAAATCTTGAGTTCTTAGCTAAGTAGAGAACACTCCACTTATCATAATAAACTATCACTACACCTTATTTTATTTTGATGTCTGAACACAGTCTCTTAAGCCAAATGGCTTCTTTACAAGTGTGGGTAGTTGCCATATACTTAACTTCACTAGTGAACAAAGAAACCATAAATTATCGTGCTTACTCATCTAACTGATTGCATCACCAAATAAACACATAAGTATTGGTGAATTGTCTACTATCAACATCACCTACCCAATTTGAATCTACAAAACCATGAATATCAATAGAATTCTGGTCTCCTATCAAATTACCATGATAACACAAGAAATACCCTTAGGTACCCTGAAATTATTTGAAGACTCTTTTAGCTAAATCCTAATGAATTCTACTAGGATTAGACATATATCTAGAAATAACTCCCACTACTTGGGCAATGTTTGGTCTAGTGTAGACCATAACATACATCAAACTTCCAATTGCACTTTGGTAAGACACTTTGCTTGTGTATTCCATCTTTGATGAGGATGTTGTATAATCTAAAGTGGATAATTTTTTAAACTATAAGAGGAAATCATAATGATCTACAATTCAACATGTTAAAACTTTGTAGGACTAAAATGACATACTTAATCTCACCAATCCATGACAATTTTTTCACTCTATCTCTTTTGATTTTCATCCCAATAATGTGTTTAGTTGCACCAATATATTTAATTTCAAATTTCACTACAAGTTGAGACTTTATTTATGAAATCATTCCTTTTCATTTACCAATAAATAACATATCATCAACATATAATTCAATAAATAGGAAATGATCACCAACAGTTTTATAATAGACACTAATCTAATTCAGAATGCTCAAATCCCAAACTCAACACATATATGGTAGTGCAAAATAGAAAATTTACAAACCAAATTAATTTTACCTTTAACCATGTAGTGCTTTGTTTGTGTCATATAAATATCCTCCTCCAAATCACCAAAAAGGAAAGTTATTTTCACAACCATTTTCTCAACTTCTAGATCATAAGAAGCAATAATAAAAAAAAGAAATTGATGGATTCCATTTTTTCAATTCGAGAAAATATATCACTATTATCAACACCCTCAACTTGAAAATAAATTTTTGCAACCAATCATGCTTTATACTTCTCAATGCCTCCATTTGAACAAATATTTTTTCTTGAACACCCATTTATAACTACCATGTTTTCATCCTTTAGGAAATGGTACTAGATCCCATGTATAATTAATTTTTAAAGTTATCTTTTATTCATTCATAATAATATTCCAAGACATTGCATCATTCATACCTAATTCCTCTTCTATAGATTTGGGTTCATCCATGTTAGTAATCAAAGAAAACATACATCTCCATTCATTAGGTGAATACCTTTCAAGTGTTTGTCTATTCCTTGTAGACCTTTGAATAAGTTGAGTTGGAGATTCTTCCTCCTCTTTTGAAGATTCGAAGCTAGATGAGATTTCCTCAACTTTTTGTATATTTAGGGGCCTCAATTCAACTTTCTTAGGCCTAGAAGAAAGTTGAATCACATCTTTTTGTTCACTTTATTCTGGTTTCATTGAAACAAAATAAGGCTTAGTCTCTCTAAAAATAACACTTCTAGTATATATTACGTTACGTGCAACATGATCCCAAAGCTTTTATTCTTTCACACAAGAACTATATCCGATGGAGATACATTTTAGAGCCTTGATCTCCAACTTTGTTTGTTTCTGCTTTGGCACATGTGCAAATGTATCACAACCAAAAAGTCTAAGATGTCTCAATGAAGTCTTGTGACTTGACCATGCCTTTATAAGTGTTTTATCAATAAGAACTGATGTAGGAGACCTATTAATCAGGTAGCAAGAAGTGGCTATAGATTCAACCCTTTTTTTTTTCTAGTCTAGTGCCACTAAGCATACTCCTAGCCTTCTACATCAATGTCTTATTCATTCTCTACAATTCCATTTTGCTATGGAGAACACAAAGTTGCCTATTTTCTATGAATTCCACAATCTTTACATAATCTATTAAAATTCTTAGATAAAAATTAATTACCATTGTTAGTCCTCAAACATTTTATTTTCCTTCTAGTCCACAACTCAACCATTTATTTAAATTATTTAAATCGATTAAAAACTTCAAATTTACTCTTTAGAAAATATACCCATTCCCTTCTACTACAATCATCAATAAATGAAACATAATATGTGGATTTTCCAATGGAGGGAACACCTACGATACCAAACACATCAAAATAAATAAGATCCAACAAATCACAAGATTTATGAGAACTCAAATAAAAATAAACACAATTTTGTTTACCATAAATGTAATTCTCATAGAAATCAAAATTAATATTACAATCACTCAACCCTCCAAAAATAATTTTATTTTTAAAGGTCCTTAGACCATTTCCTCCAATGAGGCCAAGTCTCTGGTGCCATGACATAGTCATCTTTGTAGATAAGTTTGATTCAAAATAAAGAGCACCCTTGAGTACCCACAATCCATGACCATTTGCTGAAGATGAAACCCTCACATTTTCCAATGAAGTAACCACATAATCACTTTTCATAGAAGTAATATTGCACTCAAAATTGTTTGCATCAAGCTAATACAATGTGTCAAATATGACACCTCTAATCATCTTGTATCTTGCATCAATAAAGACTGTCTGCACACCCACATCTATTTTTTTCTCACAAATAATAAATTTCATGCTAATCTAGGGATATACAACACATAATTAAGCATTCTTATTCTACCATAAGGAAACCCGATTCTAACTTTTTCATGACTAAAAATACATAAATAAGAATCATCACCCAAGTACGCCTTACCTTCATCAAATTATTCATATTCAAAAAACTAATCTCTATTAGAGGCCAGATGAAAAGATGCACCTAAGTCAAGTAACCATGCATCATTACATGGATGAGTGGAAAAATTTGAAATGAATGAATCTCCATATTCCTTCTCAGCTAGAATCAAAATCAAATTTCTTCTTTTTCTTCTTCTTTTCTTCTTCTCACTCCTTATGAAAGTGGATGGCCCCTTGGATTTATCATGCTTCTCATTCTTTTTTCCTTTTTCCTTAGTATTCCACAAAAAATTAGGGTCTCCTTGGCACTAGTGGATGGCTTCCTCCTCATCTCTTTAGAAATCAAAGAACCCACAATAGCTTCAACTTTCAAGAAAACTAAAGTAATATCAATATCCATTACGAGAGAACCCCACAAATCAAACAAAAAGAAAAATAATAGATGATATTTCTCCTTATCTATTTTTACACCAATTGATCCCAATTGAACTACCAACATATTGAATGCTTCTCGGTGGTCTACAATTTTTCCAACCCTCTTCCATTATCAAGGAATATAATTTTTTCTCAAGAAAATCTTGTTCACTAAAGATTTAGCTTGATATGTCTCACCAAACTTATTCCCTAGTTTCTTTCTGGAGGAATCTTTATGGACATTGACTAGAATAGATTCTACCAGACATAATTTGATTAGACCTTTGGATTTATGGATCATAGCATCATATTGAGCAGCCAAATTAGGATCTGTAGGCCTCAAAAATTTCTCATCAACAACATCCCATAGATCTCAATCAATTAATGGATACTCCTTCAACTTTCACACCTCAAAATGCTTACCAAAAAAAATTTCTACCTTTATTCTCCCTAATGTGCTTGTAATTTGATTTTTTTTACAACAAGATCACAAAGTATCTTCTACACAAGCTTCTCTCACTCAAAACTAGATTAATTAAAAAAACCCAACAACCCATAATTGAAACCAATGGTGATCAAGATCTTATACTACTTGTAAGGAAGCTAAGGTAGTGGAACAACTTCCTACACTAATATTTAAAGGAGGGTTATGAAAAAGTCTTTAGATCTTTACAAAATTTACATAAACTAAACATAAATATCATTCATACCACAATACAGTGATTTATGTGGGTAAAACCATTTCGAGAGATAAACCCAACACTCCAAAAGCCACCTTATATAATTTTGAAATCAACAAAATTACAATATACTTGTAGAGAAATATTTCTATAGGAGTATCGCCAACTAGATATTTGGAGGTAACTCAAAATTTATAAGACTCTCATACACAACCTCCATATCAAATACCTAATACATAGGATATTTTATACATGAAACCATCAAATGGTATTTACAAAACCATGAGCTAAAACCACCCAAAAAGTGGCGTGCAACTTATCTCCAATAAAATTTTCCCTGTGGCATGTCAAAACACATACCAATTGATGTAACACCACCTTACAACTCTTTTATGTGTCCAACATGTTTTCACATTTCCAATTCAAGAGACCCAACTTTTGTAGGCCATAAATTTTGATTTGGGAGTCTAATTGACAAATGATTTGAATAATTAAAAAGATTGTGAAGAATTTTATTAAGCTATAACTTGATTAGCTAGTTACAACCACTTTTGCACCCAAAAATGGCCTATAAGGTCCTCAAACTAGACTTTGAAACTTTAACATCTTCAAATCCAAAAAATGATAGTATGATGAAAATTTATTAGCATGTTTAGTTAGCCATTTCATAGCTTTGAGAATTTTTTTGGACCAATTCATGCTAAAGTGTAAATTTACTATAAATAGTAATCTTTTGTAATTACAAGGTTGAGACAACATTTTCCTAACATTCTCCAATTTTTAGAACACCTTCCAAGAGAAAAGAGAGTATCAACACCATGATTTAATTGCTAGGGATTGAGAGGCCCATAGAATCTAAACACCATTTGAACTTCTTTGTGCTCATAGGTTCAATTAAAGATTCTACAACATTAATCAAAGTCTCTACCTTAACTAGCTTTACCCTACCATCCTCAACCATATCTTTGATAAAATGAGACTTGTTAATATTTTTGTTTCATTTTGGCCAAATATGTTTTATGGGTCTTAAGTCATGTTCACAAAGACACAAGTCATTTGCAAAATAGGTTTTAGGCACCCAAAAAGTGAAAAATAAACTTCTAATGCATTAAGTCTCACACCGCTCATTGAAGGGAAAAGCTGAAATTTTATCTTTTGAAGAGTTATGGGGTTAAGTTTTTTTATTTATATTTATCATCCAAATTTCATGAAGATTAAAAAATTCTTCTTCTATCTCTATTATAGAAGATATACCTTGCTATGTTAAAAAACCACATTGTAGAACTATAGATACATGGTATGTTGCACAAAAGCTAGATATGTTTTAGGGGATCATTTACACCACTCTCCACACATTCCAAATTCTTAAGATGTTAGTTCTACATGGTATGTGCTTCATACCTTACCAAACATTGTATTATTTTTAAAAAAGAAAGAAACCCTATACAAATTGTTTAAGACTCATTTAAAGTATCCAAAGTTCAAGTAAGAATGCACAAGGATAATGATAATAGAGTTTGTGAGTCATATCAAAATAACTTATGAAATTATGCATTCCTAAGTTGTAGAACTACGTAGGCCTATTAGGGTTTTCTAGCCTATAATTCTAGGTTTTCCACCATTACTAAGAGTTTTCAAGACCATATCCAAGTTTCAATCGTGACAATGATTGTGAAAATCATATGTTCCTTGTAGTAGAGATATATATTATACACATGTAGGTCATGATACTAGCTATCAAAGAGGACAAATTGGTTAGAAGAGACATATGTTAGTGAGGGGAACATAGATATTCTATCACGCGAACAACTTACAGGTAAACAAGAACCAAGGACCATACAAGGTTCATTATCATCAAAGTCATGAGAATTCATAAAAGCTACTAGATCCTAAGGCTATTAGGATTCATACGAATATGTGTAGGATCCTAGTTCTTCTCATCATCTTAAAAATATGCACCTACAATAATGATGATTATATTGAAAATTGTCTTAAGAGTGTTTGAGAAGAAGATGGTCATAGGTTGTAGATTGGAAGATATTATCAATGATAGTTTATTAGTGTCTTATAAGATAGTAATATGAAATGAAGAAATAAAATATGGTATAAAGAATGCGAAGAAGACTGTCCAAGACAATAATACAAGCCTTAATTTATACATGAACAAAGGTAAAAAAAAAGAAAGACTAAAGAGTAATATAATAGTAGTGAATTATGGTGAACAAACTAACAAACCTATAGAGTACATGTCATGATAATTATATCTTGTATGACAATGATAGAGAACTTGATGACAGTGATTGAGATTATATTGATTCATGAGAAAAGTTAGAAGGTATATGTATGACTTTCACCATAGATCAACACTATCAAGTGTTAGTTCAGAGTCTTCAAGGTAAGAAAAAGGTAGTGGTATCAATTTTTGATATATGAACATTTTAGGGTACAATGAATAACCTTTAGAACCCATAAGTAATAGATTTTTGAGGGAAGTTTAAAGTATTGATAAGGTCTTTTCACCACCTTGAGAGGATCCTAAGAATGAATTAAAGATTCATGAAACACAAAAATCATTTGGAGTCATAATGCTCCAAGATAATTATAGATAAAATAAGACAGTTCAAAATGCCAAGATCCTAAGAGCCTATTCATTGCCTTGAGGAGACAGTGTACCTATGCATGAGAATGGTGTTCATTTTTGAAGAAGATAATATTGTGTTGAAATGTAGAAATGGAATTTGTAGTAAATTAATATCTAATGCTTTACCTAAGGCTATGCAATTTTACCACACATGAAAACATATAGAGGATACAAGTTTGTTGCAAGTATGAGCAAGTTTGGTGGTGTTGTCATTAATGTTTTCCTTGATGTCAAAACAATTTAGTATGTTGAAAATTGTGCATGTATAGTTGAGATGTTGTGAGTACATGGAGCTATCCTTATGATGTTCCAGATGTGCTGAAATGATGAGTTTCCAACTACTTTTGAGAAAATTAATAAAGAGAGAAGTTAGAGTTATGATTGTGTTCAAAATGTGCTCTAGTATGTGCTCCATGTTTCTACTGTGTTGATTCTATGCTTGTGAAGATATGAAGGTTTTCTAATGGTGATCTAGTGGTGATATCTCTTGATTTGTAGCTTTTGATTTGATGGGATGTGAAAGTTACGTTCACCAGTGTGTGAATTGTTCTGGTAGAGTTAGCTTTCTATGACTGAGAGAATTTTTTTTGCTCCACATTCCTCCGTTGTTCTATTTTAGGTCTCGCGGATCTATAATGTGTCTTATAATGGTGTTCTCTTATTTCTAGCAAAGATGCATGTGGTTTGGTGACTCGAAAGTCAAGTTTCAAAGTCGTTGTATGTGTTTGCATAGTCCAAATGGACAATGGAAGGAGTTCAGTGTTTGAAGATTGTTGCACTTACTGTGGATGTATCTGAAGGAACCTCAGACATGTTCTCCTACATAATGAGGCATGTTGTGTCATCCACATGTCATCTTCTTGTTGGAAAGAATGTACATCAATGTTCATTTGTGTTTTCATTAGGTTTGGCCGACTTCGTTTTTACACTTCATTTGAAGAATTAAAATTTAATTAAGGAAGCATGTGGTTGATCCAAGACATTATTTTTGGTCTTGGTTAAGTATTTTTATTGGTCCACTCGCATTCATTTCCACTGTGGGAATGTTGAGTTGCTGACCTAATTTGAATTTATGAAATGAAGCTTTTGTGGCCAACCTTGGAGAAAGTTTCTAAGGTTGAAGATGGTATAAATGCAAGTCAAATTGTGAAGAATTGGATCATGATGAAAAGTGATGAAGTAAGCCACAAATCAAAAGAGCAGAAGTGTGCAAAAGTGAGTTAAGACAACAATACTTCATTGTGTTAGATTCCTGAAGGAAGTGAGCTAAAGGTTTCTACAATCTTCTGATCAAAGCTATGGATGTGTGTAAATTGTTGTGGTGGATCTTTTGTTCTCTTTTGTATCAGTAGGCAATGAGCCTCCCTATTGGACAGTGAGTCCTTTCTGTAGGCAGTGATCCTTTTTATTTGGATAGTGAGTCCTCTTCTAGGTAGTGAGCCTCTGTATTTGGTTTTTTCTATCTCTTTATATTGTGAGTTAATCCTCACCATGGTTTTTCCCTTATTGGGTTTTCCACATAAAAATATAGTGTTCATTGTGTTAATTTTACTTTCTTTTATTTGTGTTTTATGTTCATACTTAATAACAAAACAATGTGGTTGTGGAATTGATAAGTGTTAAAGTTTCAAGTTTGAAATTTTTGGGGCAACTGATTCACCCCCCTCTCAGTTGTCCTGTTCCTTTTAAAAATTGGTATTAGATCTTTAGCTCCTTGGTGTAGAGCTTAACCACTTAAGGAAGATCCAATGGTGCATAAGTTGGTGATCCCTATGTTCGATGAATTTGATTACAGTGATTGGAAAGTGTAGATGAAAGGATATATTGTTTCTCTTGGTTACAAGACCTGGAAGGCTGTTGAGATGAAGTATGTTGATCCAACAAGTGGTCCTACCACTGCAGATGAGGTTTCTGCTTATGAGGAGAATGAGAAAGTGAGGTACGCTATTTACAGTGCTTTATCTAAAACTGAGTGAACTAAGGTTCTTTCTTTAGACATTGCTCACAAAGTTTGGAAGAATTTGGAAGAACTGTATGAAGGAAATGAAAGAGTAAAGTTGACAAAGAAGCTGGTGGAAAAGTGCAGATATGAGAATTTGAAAATGGAAGAATGTGAAGAGTTCACAAGTTATTTCTAGAGGGTTGAGATGACAACAAATGAAGTTAAGAATCAAGGGGGAAAACTAACCGATGAAGATATAATTGAGAAGATCCTAATCACCCTACCAAATTGCTACAGTGATAAGATCTCAGTTATTGAAGAGATGTATGATCCTAAGAAGTATACTAAAGAACACCTATTTGGCACATTGGCAACAATTGAGATGAGAAAGTTTAGGAAAAAAGAAAAGAAAAAAATAGCATTTAAGGCAATGAAGATTGAAGATGATCCGGATAGTGATGGTTCTGATGAGTTGGAAGTGAATTTCACCAGAAAGTTAAAGAAAGGTACCAAAAAGTATAAAGGTATGTTGCCCTTTAAATGTTTTAGTTGTGGTAATATTGGTCATTATGATTCAAGATGTCTGAATAAAGTTGTACATAAGAAAAACAAGGATTATAAAGATAAGGATAGAAAGGATAATAAATACAAGAAGTTGTATTATGTTAAAGAAGAAGTCAAGATTTTTGATGATGAATCTGAAAATGAGGGTGATGATAGTGAATTCTTGTTTTTAGCTTTGGAAAAAAAATCTATATTTGCTAACCCTAGAAAATGTGCAAGGAAGAATGCTTCAGAAAACAAAAAGAATAAGATGGAAGATACTTTGGTCACCACCTTTCATGCAATACAAGATGAAGTCTATTGGGTGATTGATAGTGGATGTTCTAATCACATGACTGGAGATAAGAGTAAGTTCACTAAACTTGAAAAGTATGATGGTGGTTTGGTCATGTTTGGTGATGATTCAAGAGCTAAGATTTGTGGGAAAGGTACAATTAGTTTTGATGGAGTACACAACACTGATGATGTTTATTATGTAAAGGGTTTGAGGCATAACCTTTTGAGTGTTGGATAGATGTGTAGCAATGGTTTTAAACTTGGGTTTTAGAATAATACCTGTAAAATTAAAAAAGGATCTGAAGATATGGTTGCTACTGGAAGGAGAACTCATGGAAATATCAATCAACTTAAGGGAGTTGATGGTCAATTCCTTGTATCTCAAGTCAGTGAAAGTTGGTTATGGCATTGGACGATGGGACATGTAAACTTTGATAATTTGGTCAAAATCAATTCAAGAGATGTTGTCTAAGGTCTACCTAGAATCACAAAGCCTCCTAATACCATTTGTAGAAGTTGTCAGTTAGGGAAACAAACAAGATGCAACTTTAAGGGAAAAGAGAATTCTACTACCAGAATGTTGGAGTTAATTCATACTGACCTCTGCGGTCTGACTAGAACATGAAGCCTGAATGGTGGTAGGTATTTCATGCTCTTTATTGATGATTATTATTGGATGACATGGGTTGCTTTTCTTAGAGAGAAGACTTAGGCTCTAGATAGGTTTAAAGTGTTCAAAACAAGAGTGGAAAATGAAGTGAATTTGAGAATCAAATGCTTGAGATCTGATAGAGGTGGATAATTCACTTCTAGTGAATTTAATACATTTTGTGAACATGGCATAAAAATACAGTTTTCTACTCTGAGAACCCCTCAACAGAATGGGGTAGTTGAGAGGAAAAACCGAATGGTATAGGAAGTTTCAAGAACCATGATGAGAGAATCAAATGTATCAGATATGTACTGGAGAGAGGCAATACACACTGTTGTTTATGTTCTTAATAGAGTTCAAATTAGAGGCAACAACACAAAGACTCCTTTTGAGTTATGGACTGGTAAGATTCCTACCGTGAAGTACTTGAAGGTATTTGGAAGCAGATGTTACATTAAAAGAGATAATGAAAATATTGGAAAGTTTGATGCTATATGTGATGAAGGAATTTTTCTTGGGTACTCTACTAGCAGCAAAGCATATAGATGCTTCAATAAAAGATTGAGGAAGATTGTTGAAAGTGCTAATGTGAAATTTGATGAAGACATGCATAGACCTATTGAGATAAGTGAAGTTGAACTCGATGATCCTATATGTGGATAGATACCTGAAGAGAATAAGGATAAGGAAGAAGAAGAACATATTGAAGAAGAAAATGAACTGGAACCTGTTGTTAAGATTCCTAACTATGTGCAGAAGAATCATCTAAAGGAATGGATAATTGGAGATAAGAGTGAAGGTGTGAAGACAAGAAGTAAAGTATCAGTTGAGGTAAATCTGTGTTTACTCTCTAAAATTGAACCTAAGTCTGTGAGTGAAGCATGTGAAGATGAGATTTGGATGAAAGTTATGAAAGAAGAGTTGCAACAAATAGAAAAGACTCAAACATGGGAATTAGTTCCTAGACCTATGAATACAAATGTAATTGGTTCAAAATGGGTGTTCCAGAATAAGTTGAATGAAAATGGTGAAGTTATAAGGAATAAAGCAAGACTTGTATGCAAAGGATACTCACAAGTTGAAGGCATAAACTTTGAAGAAACATTTTCCCTTGTGGCTAGAATGGAAGCTATTAGAAAGTTTTTGGATTTTTTTCCCACAAGGATTTCAAAGTATATTAGATGGATGTCAAGTCAACATTTTTGAATGGTGAAATGGAGGAAGAAGTATACATGGTACAATGTGAAGGATTTCAGTTATCTAACAAACCAGATATGTTTTGTAAGTTGAAGAAGGCATTGTACGGACTGAAGCAAGCTCCTAGAGCTTGTTATGCAAGATTGGATAGATATCATCTTTGGTAACAAAATGTTAATAGTGGTAGTATATTTTGATGATATCATCTTTAGTGGAAATGAAGGCATGTGTAAAATATTTGCAGAAAAAATGCAAAAATAATTTGAAATGTCCATGATTGGTGAGTTGAATTTCTTTCTTGGCCTTCAAGTAAATCAAACTGATAAGGGGATATTCATTTAACAATATAAGTATGTAAAAGAGTTGTTAAAGAAGTTTGGAATGGATGACTCCAAACCAGTTAGTACTCCTATGGTAATTGGATGTAAGCTGAGTAAAGATGATGAATCTGCTAAAACCAATCAGAGAAAATACAAATCTATGATCGGTGGGTTGTTGTATCTTACTGCTACCAGACCAGATATTGAATATGCATAAAATTGGTCATGTCTAATTAATCTTGGCACTTAAATATTTATTATTTAATTAATCTCTCTAAAAGTCCTCTACATATGATTAAATTTAATTAATTTAATTATATTGTTCATTCACTTTATTCTTCCGCCATAGTAAAATAAATCAACTTTATTTAATTATTTCACATTCATATTTCTAGTTGATTAATTAAATAAATACCCTTTATTTATTTTAATTAATTATAACCTTTTGAATTTAATTAAATCTTTTGATTTAATTCAATTTAAATATTTCCTTTCTCCTATTCAAATCTTTCTTCTAATTAATTAAATATTTTATTTAATTAATTTCATTTACATGTCATTTCCTAAAAACTTAATTAAATATCTTTATTTAATTAATATTCTTCATATCTTTTCAAATCATAATTAAATATTTTATTTAATTATGAAATCTTTTATTATTCTTCAAATATTAATTAAATATTTTATTTAATTAAGAAAAAATCTTCTATATTACCAATAAAAAAATAATTGAATTTATAATTCATTATTTATCTTAAATCTTTCCAAAATCTCACAAAAAGATGATTTTTACAATTCATCTTTATCATCTCATCTTATCTCTTCCACAAAAAAGGAAACAAATCTTGCTTTATGGTTTTCTTCTATTTTTCTCTCCAGTCTTATCCATCTTCCACCGTTCAATCTGCCAAGAATTTTCATAGCCGTTGATCGCATCAGCCAATCAGAATCTTTCAAAAACTCTATAAATACCCCTGTGAATCCAAGCATTGGTTACCTACAAATATACATGCATTAGAACTTAATTGCATTCTAGCATTGTATTTATAGCATTTCATAATTTTACATTCTAGCAATCATGCATGTTAATCATATCATAGCATAGAATACAATCATCATCCTTCAAATCTCGTTCTCTAGGAAGACTATTTGTTGAGCCTAACACACAATTTGAGAGCAAGCTGGAATCGACAAAAACAATGGAGATAGAGGACGATAGGACGACATCAAGAACAAAGAACTGAGTTTGCATTTCTTTCTTATTTTATTTTTTGTTTTGATATAATGTCTTATTGGTGTGTTTGCTTTATTGTTTCTATATATTGTTACACTTAAAAATTGGTCACACATTTTTGGTGCCCACCATGGGGCTTTTGCCCCGTTTTTGACATCTACTTGCAGGTTTTTTGACAGGATTTCGTGTTCTGGAATTTGGATTTTTGAAAAAAATTCCTGTTTTAGCACATACATGGTTTTCTTTAGCGCATCTAGGGTTTTTAATAGTGCTTTTGCAGGTCTTTCGGCGCATCCAAGAACTATTTCAGTGCATATAGGGACCAAAACAATGCTTTTAGGGAACATAATGGTGCATACACTTGACTTCCTTTATTAAAATAATAATAATTGTTGCATTTATTTTTGTGCATTTAGGATTTCTTTTAGCGCATTTAGGGTTTTCTGAAGCGCATTAGTTGTCTGTTTTAGCGCATTGACTATTTGTTTTAGTGCTTTTGTATTTTCTTTTAGCGCTTACAGGTTGTAACTAAAAAAAGTTTTGAGTCTGACGCCTTTCGCAGACAGAGCTTTTTCTGGTTTAAAAAAAGCAACCCTAAGGTAGACACAAGAGTTTAAATTGAACCAATCCTAGGATAGACATGGAATTTAAAAAGAAGCAATTCTAGGATAGTCACCACAATTGATTTTTGCAATTAAAATGAATCCCATGCTTGTTGTGAAGCAACAAATTCACATAGATTAAATCATTGTCATTTGGGCTCTAAAAAGAACACTGTCTACTTTGTCTATGGCAATAGGTCTATGCTCTCCCCTTAACTGGGTGATCAAAATACCAGACTTGCCTTTTTCAATTTATGCAATTTTAATGCTTTATTACATCCCGTAGAGGCCCTACTCTTGTGGGAAAAAGTACTCACCCAAGAGGAACTACCCAAGTGGGTGTTGGAACTGTAAAAAATCTGATATTTTTACATGAGTTTTCATTCATAAGTTTTCTGATTTGGTCCTACCGTATGCATTTTTCATTTATTGTTTGCCATATTGTCCCATTGAATCAATTGAGTTATGCATTTTTCATGTCTGGATCCATATCGGCATGGGTTCATTCTTGTCTCCCCGATCAATTTTGCGTTTTCCGCTTGCATGAGTCTGTGTTGCCTATCGGCAAGACTCATTTAATGTCACATTGATTGAAGTTTTTTTGCAGGTGGCGTTCGACAGGACCTTTGTTTTGTCGCAGTGATTGGTATTTGTTCGTGGTTGGTTGTCGGCATAATGTTCATCTTGTGTTGGCGACAACGGAGACATATATCAGCATATGTTATGGCTATCGGGGTAGGGTCTCACCGAATTCAACATGTTTCCCTGACTTATGCATGTGGGAGTCTATCGGCGCAGCTAGGCGGTATCGGCATTATGTCTCAGCGAGGTCTTCTTGTCTCCCTGACCGGGGGAACAAAATACACCATATCGGCATGAGTTTATGTTTTTGTGAGGATGTCATGGCGATATCCATATGTCTCACCGACGATGCAAGAGCTTTCTTCTAAATGACTTTCGGTGGGAGATAAAATTATCGGTGTATGGTCATAGCGAAAGGGACAGGTCTTGCCGACAATATTCAATATGGACTCCTCTCGGTGCGTGAATGGATTTTGGTGAGAGTTTTGATTTCTCTTGGCGATCTTGGTGTGCTCGACTTTCGGTATAACAACTTTCTCTACAAGACGTCTCGCCGAAGGTTGGAAGTTGTGGCGACGGTGGATCCTTGTCGGTGTAGGTGTTGAAATGACTCGGTGACCGGGAAATAACGTGATGGAAACCTTCGGTATAGGTTGGGGCGATTGCTGTAAGGTCTCGACGAGTGACCTTCGGTCTCGCCGATGGAAAACATGAGGATCTTTATTGGCGTAACAACTACCTCGTCTTGGCGACTGGGAAAACAAATGGGGCCTTGTGGTATAACAAAGTGAAGTCTATGTGAGGTCTTCCCGATGTCATAAGGCTATGGCGACTGTGAACAGAACATAAGGAATGCATCGGCGAGAGATATGCTCATGTCTCGGCGACTGGTAAACACATTAAGGAAAAGCATATCGATATAACATTTGGTAATCTCTATGACATCTCCCCGACGGTCGACAGTCTTGGCAAAAGAAAAATACAAGCGCGCAGGATGTTTAACGATTGACGTTATTTTGCCTTTGGCATACCTTCTGTTGTGTCTCGCTGACTGTCACTGGTATAAAAAAGAATTTCAAAATGTTGGGCCGACATGTATCTGCTTGGATGACCGTTGCTTTCCAGCTCGATTGGAGCCCGAATTTTGTGCTAGGTCGACATGTGATCTCAATATGATATTTTCTTCAAATGCTTGTGTATAAATAGGCATTTTGGCAATTGTAATAAGAACGGGGGTTATGAATTATTCAATACAGTAGGAAAATTGTATGGATACACAATAGTAAATTTATCAAAACAGAGGCTATGATGCATGTTCTAAAGTGGAGGTATTTATGAATGTCAATTGATGTTGCTGCACATGTCTGGTATTAGTTATCTGTTGAATTTAATAAGAGAATTGGTAAGTTGTCTCCAAGATGGATTCTTTCTAATTGTTTAAATTGATATGACAAGTTTGTATTCAATTTATCAGTGCACATTTGCTGTACTTGTGTGATCGATTGATTGGTTCTTTCAAGTAAAGACTAAATCCTATTAGTTAATCACAGTAATCAGAGAGATTAGATTGGATTTTTCAAGTAGAACTTAGTAATCATATTTTTGCATGTTTATACCAGTTGTAAGCATAATCTATGCCAGATAACTTGAATTTTCTCAGAGAAGTGTTGCTCATCTTGATCTCATTTGACTCCGCATACCCAACAAGGCACTAGTCTCTGCACTTCACCATTTGAACTTATTCAGTTTTCTTTACATCTGCTAATCAAGCATTCATTTTAGGATTCAGATCAAAATATTGTTACTGTTTTCAAGTTGGATTTCATTTGTTCACCTCTCATTTCCATTGTGAACAAATTTCTTTAAGATAATCACAAGTTAAGCTTGCATTGTTCAAGAGAGGTACACCCACCTAGGTTTTGCAGCACCTAAAGAGTAGAAGGTTGAATTCATTCGAATTTGTCTGTTACCCTAAAGCGTATCAAGAGATTGGCAATCCCTTGAGGCATTCAGCCTGCATTTTTGAGAGCTAACAAATTGGCGACTCTACTGGGGAACAATCAGAATCAAGGCCTTAAACATAGAGTCATAAATCTTGCATAGACTCCGTTGGGAACTAGAAGTATCAAACATTTTTCTTATTTTTTGATAAAAGTGAGTGGTGACTCTGACAAAAAATTTACAGCTATTCATCATGAATGGAAGAAGATCTCAATACAGGGGAGGTCATATTGGAGCTCCTTTTGGTAGCAGTAAGTGGACACATAAAGATGACAGAGCTGATAGGGGAAAAAAAATAGATGAGGACATGTGCATAATAAACATAGGTAAAGCATTAAGAGCACAGGGTGAAACATATAATTGCTATGATACATGGAGAGATGATTCAAGCGTAGAACTTTGTACCCCTGAAGATCGAAGAAATCCCTTCCCTCCTTTTGATCCTCAGAAATAGGCTAAGTTTGAAGCTAAGAAATAGGCTAAGTTTGAAGCTGAATTGGAGGTTGAACGAATCAGAATTCAGCGTGAATATGATCAAAGGATGGAGGGTAATCACGAAACTCCTAAAGAGCTCTCAGTTTTTGATGAAGTAAAAGCATAGCTAGAATTAAAAGAGAAGAAGATAAAGGAATTAGAGGCTAAATTACAGAAAGCCAAAATTGTTGATCAGACAGTTGGTGGCCCAAAGTATGTCCCACCTCACAAGCAGGGTGATCATGGCGCAAGGCCCTCCAATCAATAGAATTCTCCTCACCATCAGATTGGGAATCATTACAAGAAGCAAAATCGTCCACCTCACATTCCCACACAGCATACAGGTATGTATCCACCTCCTAGTCAGCATTATATCCCACAACATAATGCACGGTACAATAATCACATGCATCAGTATCAACATCCGCCTATTCCTCCCCCTCACCAGCATGCAACCATGATCAGACAGTTTGATTTAGCTGGTTTTTAGTTATATCCTTACCTTATGGATGACAGTTGGAGGAATATGGTGCCCAAATTTACAGGGAGTAATGCAATCACAACTGAAGAACATTTAAGGAGTTTTAATATTTTCGTCCAAGACATAGATATGCCTTATGAAGATTTACACATGAAGCTATTCATGATGTCACTTCTTGAAGATGCCAGGGATTGGTTCAACAGCCTGCCAACATTCTCAATTAATTCTCTCCAAGCATTTCAAGACAAAATCTTAGAGAAATATGGGAATCAAAATGCTCTAGATGCATCTCTTCATGAATTAATGAGAATTCAGAAAAATCAGAATGATTCAATTTATGATTTCAATCAAAAATTCAACAAGTTGCGTACTAAAGTACCTCCTGGATCAAGGTTTCCAGATTCTGTTGCATTAAGTGTTTATTTAAATGCATTTGATCCTAAGATAGGGTATGAACTGAGAAGTAGATCCGCAAGAGATTTGGATGAAGCACAAAAAATTGCATTGACAATTGAAAATAATAGGAAGGCTGCTGGTATAACTAATAAGAGAGACAACCCGAGGCATCCTTAGCAAAACAATAATTATTAGTACAAAAAAGAGAATACATACAAAAATGAAAACATAAATGAAAGGCCAAGGCTGCATGATATGCCTTACAATACAGATTGGAAAGATGGGAAACCTGTATTAGCTAGGCCCAGAAATAAAGAAACTCCAGATCTATTGAGCAAGAAAGGGACTTACATGGTGAGTAATAATTACTTTTGTGAAGTTTGTAATCAACCACATTCTCCAGACTATTGTGTTGTAGCTCAAAGGATGCATGAAGAGGGAATGTTGATGGAGAATGATGGAGAAGATCACAAGATTTATTTGACTTCAAATATTTTTCACCATGTTGAGGAAAGAAATTCATCTTCAAAGGATGAAGGTTATGAATATGATGTTTCAAATCAGAAGTATAATGTCCATATGGCTGAGCAGTAGATCTTTTATGATTCTGATGAAGATTACACAGAACCACATTCTGTTGAGGCGCCTGGTCAGTGTGGTGTTAGAAGACTCACTAAAGATGAAATAGAGAGAATAACTATTGCTGCAGTTGAGAAAGCCAAAAGTCAATACTAGTTGAGAAACAAAAATGTAAATGAGCTAGATGGAGTTCCTGGGGGAATTTTTATAAAAGATCAAAAGGCAACACAGGAAAATGTAAACAAGCCAGAAAACAAGCAGCATGACAAAATTGAACAGAAGCCAATCCAAAAGGAGGAAGTGAAGGAATTAAATAAAGATGTATAGACGCCTGGCTAGTTTAATAAAAGAGAAAAAGAAGATAACAAAGGAGAAGCGCCAGAACTGAAGAGGACTGTTAAGATAGAGAGCTCCTCTTTTGACTTCACACAAGCATTATCCTAGGTAAAGATGTCTGTACCACTACTTGAATTGATGAAAATTAAGGAGCACAGAGATAGTGTTGTTCAATTGATTACAAATCAGAATGAAAAACATATGAATTCTGAAGAAGTCAACGGGCAGAAAAAGATAAATAATTCAAGTCCGCTTAAGTGATGTTTCAAACCTCCCCACAAATGGATCTTTCTTCACCACAATGCTTATAAATAACAATTGCCGAGGAACCGCATGGTAGATTCGGTGTCGCTATAAAACATCATGCCGCGAGAAAGTAAACAGCTGTACCGGGCATGTGGGTCGATACATGTGGAAGCAGAAGCTGGTGCAATGGATGATAGACCAAGACTGGTGGGTGGGCAATGAGGTGTTGAAGTCAATTCATTACCTATCCACATGTGGCTTATAATATAGGCATAAATACCATTGATATTCCTCCCTCTAATTCGGGATGCTTTGTTAAGGCAATGGACATCAGCTAGCCGGTGAAATGTTTACCTGACCGTCTTATGCTACAATACCAAAGTACTGGTTAGGAAGTCAATTTTATGAGAACTGAAACAAACCAACTTGTTGATTATGCGGGCCTCAAGATCAGATCAATTATTTCTATAATGTTGATCTAGGAAGTTTTAAGATTGAACTAGCTCATCCAGAATTAACTAATAGTGATCCAATTGAAAAACATGTTGCACAAAATTGCAATGGTGTCTGGAAGATGTATTTTGATGGAGCTTGCAGCCAAGAAGGTAATGGAGTTGGGATTGTATTTTTTT
Source organism: Sequoia sempervirens (assembly GCA_007258455.2). Lineage (NCBI taxonomy): Eukaryota > Viridiplantae > Streptophyta > Pinopsida > Cupressales > Cupressaceae > Sequoia > Sequoia sempervirens. The sequence continues at coordinate 576,286,259 of VDFB02281492.1, read as the reverse complement.
CACCTGGAGGTATTACTTTTAAATATTCTTTTCTGTTAGCATTTGAATGTACAAACAATGTGGCAGAGTATGAAGCTTTATTGATAGGCTTGAACATAGCTGTGAAACACAAGATTAAGTTATTGGCTGTTTTGGGCACTCGAAGCTATCGCTTCACATATCAAATCAAAATATGCAGCAAAACACAAAAGATTAAAATAGTATAGGAATGCTGTATGGGATACCATTGAATTATTTGATGCATTCTCAATTGAGTGGATTGACAAATCAAAGAACATAATGGCTGATTTTTTAGCAAATGTGGCACTAAAAAGAGATGATATCACATTGGCTGGGGTATCATAGATTGAGTTCAAGACAAGGCCTATTGTTCTTGATAATGTTTATAGTTGGCAGGTCTTCAATGATGATACTGACCTTTTGAAATTCCTCAATTGTATAGATCAGTATGAGGCTCAGGAAATTGATTTCAATGCTTTTGTTGAGGAAGTAGATGGGAAACAAACTGTGTTTGGCAAGGAGATCTTACAGCTCAAAACAAACAAGCTTCCTAAAGGATTAGTGGCTTTAGAAAGGGTGTATGACGGACATGATAGATCTCTAATGAAACAAACTCTAGTCAAAAGACAAGATTTTGAAGAAATTAACTTGGGGACTAAAATAGCACCAAGAAAGGTATACATTGGGAAGAAAATAAGCCCAGCAATTAGGCGAATGTTGATTGAGTTGCTGAGAAAGTACAAACATGTGTTTGCCTGGTCATATGAAGATTTGAAATTATACAGGGAAGATTTATTTCAGCATGAAATACCACTAAAGCCAAACGCCAAGCCTTTCAGACAAAAGAAAAGACCCATAAATCCAACATTGGAGCCTAAAATGCAAGAAGAATTGGCAAAGCTCGGGGATGGAGGAATTATCAAACCAATCAGACATTCAACGTGGGTTTCAAATCTGGTTCCTATGAGAAAGAAGAATGGTGATATCAGATTATGTGTGGACTTTAGAAATCTGAACATGGCATCTCTCAAGGATAATTATCCTCTACCCAACATGGAAGCAATATTGCATAAGGTGATAGGCTGTGAGCTGTTATCTATGATGGATGGGTTTTCTGGATACAATCAGGGTAAATTCAAGGAATCAGAGTAGTACAAGACAACATTCACTACTCTTTGGGGAACATATGTATACATAAGAATGCCATTTGGTCTCACTAATGCTCGAGCGACTTTCCAAAGAGCCATGGATGTTGCATTTGCTGATTTGATTAATATTATCATGGTGGTGTATCAAGATGAATTGACTGCTTATTCGAAGAAGGTTTAAGATCATGTGCAACATCTTGAAAAGGTATTTATTAAAGCCCTTGAATATGGTATTAGTTTAAATCCAAAGAAATGTCATTTTGCAGTCACAGAGGGTAAGCTCTTGGGGCATATTGTTTCAAAAGAGGGAATTAGAATAGATCCTAAAAGGGTTGAAGCTATTGATAGGATTCCTATTCCCAAAACTGTCAAGGCAATACAGTCATTCTTTGGACAAATTAATTTTGTTAGAAGATTTGTTTCTAATTTTGCTGAGATCATCAAGCCTATATCTAAAATGTTGAAGAAGGGACAAAAAATGGACTAGACTGCTGAAGCTTTAGATGCTTTTATATCTATCAAAAAGGCTATCAAAGAGGCTCCTGTTCTTAAATCTCCATATTTTGCAAAGCCTTTTCAATTTTTTTCATTTTCCTCAATGCATACTATTGTTGTTGTTATGTTACAAAAGAATAATGATGGTCATGAAAAGCCTGTATCTTTCTTTAGTAAATCATTACAGGGGTCTGAATTAAAGTATGACATAATGGAGAAAGAGGCTTTTGCATTGGTAAAGGCCACAAAAGCATTCAGACCATATCTTGTTGGAGCAAAGGTGATTGCTTATGTCCCTCATGCAGCTGTCAAAGACATTTTAACACAATCTGAAGTTACAGGGAAAAGATGCAGATGGATCAACAAGATTCAAGAGTTTGACATGGAGATACAGATCACTAAGCTAGTAAGAGGTCAAGGCTTGGCTAAGTTGATGGCAGAATCAAATATTGAAGCAAGTTAAGTCTGTAATATAGAAGAAGGGACTGCAGTTGCAAGCATTGAGCACACTCCTTGGTATACTGATGTTATGCATTATTTTAAATACATGAAGTTTCCAGATGGATTGAGTGACATCCAGAGGAGAACTTTGAAGTTGCAGGCATCCAAATATGTTTTTATGGATGGCGATCTATTTTGGAAAAACAGGGATGGCATATTGTTGTTATGTTTGGATGAGTCACAGGCTAGGCATGTTTTGAAGGAAATGCATGAAGGAGTTTGTGGAGGTCATTATTCAGCAAAGACAACTGCACACAAAATTCTCAGGGCTAGGTATTTTTGGCCAAAGGTTTTTAATGATTCTTATACGTATGTGAGAAGATGTGAAGCTTGCCAAAAGTTTTCTGGAAAATTGAAGTATCAGGGTGTTTTGCCACTTCGACCTTTGCAGGCTGATGCCCCTTTTCATCAATGGGGAATTGATTTCATTGGAGAGATACAAGAGAAGTCAAGTGGAGGACATAGATGGATACCAGTTGCCACTCATTATTTTACAAAATGGGTGGAGGCAATCCCAACCAAGCAGGCTACAAGTAAGGTAGTGACTAATTTCCTAATGGACAACATTATCACCAGATCTGGTGCACCATTGAGGATAATCATAGACAATGGGATGTGCTTCAGGTCAGATGAATTCAACAGCTTTTGTGATAAATATGGTATTACTATTTCTTATGCAGCCCCTTATCATCCACAAGCTAATGGTCAAGCTGAATCTAGTAATAAGAGTCTTTTGAAGATTATAAGGAGGATGTTAGGATAGAACAAGAAGGCTTGGGATTCAATGCTAAAATTGGTTGTGTGGGCTGACGGAATCACTGTGAAAAAGGCAATTGGAAAATATCCATTTGAATTAGTGTATGGAGCGCAAGCCAGGATGCCTCTACGGAATTTGTTACCAGTTTACAAGTTTGTCTTACAGGAAGATTTAGAAGTTCTTGAACCCATGGAAGACAAAATGGAGCAACTTGCTGAACTTGATGAAGTAAGAAGGGAGGCCCAAAATCAAAACATGAAATTATAGGCATAGATGAAGTATCTATTTGACAAGAAGGCAAAGAATAGAAAATTTGAAGAGAATGACTTGGTGTTGATGTGGAATGCAAGGTGTTAGGAGAAAGGAAAACATGGTAAATTTGAAGCTCTTTGGCTGGGACCTTTTGTTGTTGTTGGAAAGAAGGGTGAGGACTCATATTATCTACAGAACATGGCTAGTGAAGCTTAGGAATTGCCTGTTCATGGGAAATTCTTGAAGCTTTTCTTCTCTTGATCAACACGGAGGATTGAGGGTTTCCAGTGCATGGACAACTCTTGTGTATCCTCTTTAAAATTATTTTCCATGCATAGTAGTTTTAGGTTTTCATCCACTTCCATTCCACTCTCATCTTCCATTCACTCCCATCTTGCATTCATTCTACATTCATGCCTTCATGCTTCATTTCCGTTTCCTTTCATTTCATTTCTACTCCCTGGTTTGCTCATTTTGTGTTTGGTCTGCTCACCTAAAGATTTTGGATCCTTGTAATGATCTTACTATCATTCATTCCTAGACGGAGCCACTATTGGAACTATTAAAATATGATGATTTTTGCATATTTTCATGCCCCCTAAGTCTCCATATGAGTTTTTCCTTATGCATATTTCCTTTGTTTCATAATTCTTTTCTCACATTTTGGCTCATGTTTGTCCCCTGGATCATCTATCTATGCATTTTTTGCCTTTTGGTCTCTATCGGCATAGGTCTCCATTTGTCTCCCTGACCCACTTTGTTTTTTTTGCTCATACTTTTTGTTTCAGGTGTGTCGGCGTGATAGGTGTGGGGTCTCTCCAATCCATTTTTCTCTTGGCAAACGTTTGTTGCCTATCGACAAGACGTTTCTCTTGTGTTGGCGACAATGGAGACATCTATCGGCGTATGTTATGGCTATCGAGATAGGGTCTCACCGAATTCAACGTGTCTCCCCGACTTGTGCTTGGAACGTTTTATCAGTGGGAGTCAGGTGTTCAGTCTAACATCTTGCCAAAGTTATGATGTCTCGGCGATAGGTGCACTTTGGGTTCCCTTCGGCGTATGTTGAGATCTGCGGCGAAAGGTCTTAGCGATGTGTGGATGTTTCACCGACGGAGCATAAGGTTCTTTCAAGTGGCTTTCGGTGTAGGTGTTGCTTTGTCTTAGCGACACGGGGATGATGTGGGACCTTCGGTATAATGATGTATAGTCTACATGAGGTCCCCCCGACATCATTTTGTCTTGCCGATAGCTCGAGGAGTATTCTTTTCAGTGAGAGAATCTTGTGGTCCTGGCGAAGTTGAATACTATAGAAGATCGCTCGGTGTGACCTATGTGCTTTAGTGTGTGGTCTTGGTGAGGAGCCTGGGGTCTTGCCGAATGGAGTGCAGTGTTGGTTTTATTAGCAGGACAATTGGGTGGTTACAACGACATGAAGTTATATGAGGACCTTCCGTGAGAGATATGGTAATCGGTATTGGGTCTCCCCGATGTTTTGAGGCTATAGCGATAGTAAATCAAATGAGTACTATTCGGTGAGAGATACACCTATGTCTCAACGAGTGAAAGGCATGTAAGGAAAGGTATCTCGGTGAAACTTAAAATGATCTGTGTGACATCTTACCGACCCGGATGAGCTACAGTGAAACGCAATGGAACACGACAGGGACTAAAGTAGCGATTAACGTCATTTTTCCTTCGGCATACCTTCATGACTGTCTTGGTGAATGGTTAGTGAATAAAACAGAGATTCAAATGTTGTTGGCCGACATGTGAATAACAGAAATACAAATCTTGTGGCTGACATGTATGGTGCTTGAGAGTCATTGCTTGCTAGCTCGATTGGAGCCTGAATTTTGTGCTAGGCTGACATGGGATCTAAATATGATATTTTCTTCAAATGCTTGTGTATAAATAGGCATTTTGCAACTTGTAATAAAAAAATACCAGTTACCAGTATTTTGATACAGTAGGCAAATTGTATGGATACAAAATAGTAAATTTGTCAATTCAGAGGCTATGATGCATGTTATAAAATGGAGGTATTTATGAATATCAATTGATGTTGTTGGACATGTATGGTATCAGTTGTCTATTGAATTTAATAAGAGAATTGCTAAGTTGTCTCCAAGTTGGATTCTTTCTGATTGTTTAAATTGATATGACAAGTTTGTATTCAATTTATCAGTGCATACTTGTTGTACTTGTGTGATCGATTGATTGGTTCTTTCAAGTAAAGACTAAATCCTTTTAGTTAATCATAGTAATCAGAGAGGTTCAATTGGATTGTTCAAGTAGAACTTAGTAATCATATTTTTGCATGTTTATACTAGTTGTAAGCATAATCTATGCTAGATAACTTGAATTTTCTCCAGAGAGTGTTGCTCATCTTGATCTCATTTGACTCTACATACCCAACAAGGTACTAGTCTCTGCACTTCATCATTTTGAATTCATTTAGCTTCTTTATGTCTTTAAATTGAGCATTTAGGACTTAGATCAGAATATTTTCACTGAGGATTTCATTTGTTCACCTCTAATTTCCATTGTGGAAAAATTACTTTTAAGAGATAATTACAAGTCAAGACTGCACTATTCAAAGAGGTAAACTCACCCAGGTCTTGTAGCACCTAAAGCGTAGAAGGTTGAATTCTTTCAATCTTGTCTGTTACCCTAAAGCGTATCAAGAGACTGGCAGCCTCTTGAGGTATCTTGCCTACGTTTTTGAGAGCTAACAGAATGATTCATCTCATTGGAGGAAAAAATTTCAGTGTTGAGTGAGTGCAACGATCTTTGTTGGTAGAGGGAACGATTTCCCTACTGGCAGGTGCATGTAGTGTTAGAAAGGCCAATTTTTTTTTGTTTTGATTCTTCCTAAAGCAGCATTCAATTCCTCTTGGTTGATCTATATTGGAAGAGCAATCAAAGGGAGGCATTTTTTTTGGCTAGCTCATTTTCCTTTGCTATGGAGATGCATTCATTTACAAGAATGGACTACAAAAGAGCCTGCAATTTTTTCTAGAGGCACATTTTTTGGCAATAGCCTGATTTTCTCTAGAAGAGGCATGAATTTTTTCCTTTGTGGCAAGTCGTAGTTTTACTTGTTGGAGGCCCATGAGCAGAGGCACATTTTCTATTTGTAGGCTATGATTTCCTTGGCTGAGGTTGCAAGCATTGTGAAGGATGCTGATTCAAATAAGAGGCAATTCAATTTGTATTTTTTCTGCCACATGAGATGAAGAATTTGATCTTTGGAAGCCCTAATTCAATTGTTTATAGGCATGAATTCTTTAGCTAGGCATGAGTTATTAGACTCATTCTATTGCATTTGAAGTATGATTTGGCACTGTTGTGCTGTGAGGAATTGGCACCATTGTGGTGTGAGGAATCTCTATGGATTTCAGTCACTACCCAACATCATCACCATGGAATCCATGTGGAAGATTCATCACTGTGCTATTGAGAAATATCTATTCATCAGTGGTTCATCTCCATGCATATCTATTGAGAGAAGTAGGAAATTTGATTTTATAGCATTTTGGTGTTGATTGGCCATTCTTTTTCAAACTTTATACTTTATAAAGTTTGCAATCAAAATATTTAGGGCTTCTGTGTGTGAATTGGAGGTGGGTCCCCATGTTTTGAACCTATTCTAAGAACATTATCCCACATTGGTAGAGTGAGATGTTTTTTCTATTCATATAGCATTACAGTGTGAATGGTTGGTGTGAGCAAGACTCATAGGTTGCGAACAGGCTCATGATTGTGTGCTTCATGTGGAGGCTTTCCAATTGATTTTGTTGATCTATAACAATCAAATAGTAAGGTGCATAATATTTTGCTCCAATTTTCCAAATTTAGTCTTTTTATTTCCTAAGTAATATTTTTTGGAGAAGTTGCTTAGTTGATATTTTTTGGATACTTTAGTTTGGTGTATTTTTTTTTCCTTTTGTTGCAACCGCTATTCCTAAGTCAATTGAATTGTTAAATTCCCATAATTACCATACCTAGAAGATGAAAATGCACAGGTTGCTTTCGTCCAACGGTTTGTGGTCCACTCTGAGTGATAACCAACCTACTCTTACTAGGGAATATGAAATATTTTCCAACAGAAATAAGTGTGATGAATCTATGGGTTTGATGAAATTGAATGTTTATGATAGTCTCCATTTTCATATTAATGAGTGTGATACACCTAAGGAGATATGGGATAAGTTAGGGGTCAAGTCAGTGAGTTATGTGCCTTGCAATTAGAAGCTAAATTGACCTATCTTACCCCTAATGCATTTCCCTCCATTGATGAATTTCTAGTCAAGTTTAAATTTGTAAGGTCACAATTGGTGGGATGTGGGAAGAGCAAAACTGATAAGGAGTCTATCTTTTTTATTCTATCTAAACTAAGAGGCCCATTTGCAGTCTTTTCATCTACCTTTTATTCCACCATGGATGCCTTGGGAAACGCATTTCAAATGCCTTCTTTTGAGACTTTTTGTGATCAATTGACAAGGGAGAAAACCAAACTTGTCCAGTTAAAGGGGGTCCCTATAAATCATGCATTGGTTGCACAAGGATCTAAGAGAAAAGGGAAGAAGAAATCTAAACCTAAGACAAAGTCAAATGATACTTCCACCTCTTCAAAAGAGGGAAAGCCCAAGAAGGAGAAATTTAGTTATGCATATTGCAAGAAAAAGGGCATAATGAACACCATTGTTATATGAAGAAGATTGATGATCTCTCACATCTTCTTCAGAAAAACAATATTCCATTGCCCTCATTTGTAACTCTTCCTTCTATAGCCTCTACATCTTCATCCCCATCATCATCCAACCCTACACAGTCAAGAAATGCAAGGTTTGCAAGTGGTAAAGAAGATAAACACTATATGGGTAAAGGACATGCACTGGTGAATTATTTAGCACATTCTAGTCATGATAGATGGTTCTTATATTTAGGAGCATCTCACCACATGGGTTCTACTCCCTATCCTTTTCTGAATCTTCATCCTACTAACACTTCCAACATTTTGTTGGGAGATAATAAGATTTTAGATGTTGCAAGGGTAAGCAATGTTGGGATTGGTGATGGCTATTTCAGGGATGTATTGTGTATACCTAAGTTGTACACAAATATTTTTTCCATCTATCAGATCACCCATGGTGAGGTACCAAAGACTATGGAATTCACTAAAGATTTTGTTTTCATCAGAGAGGCTGATACTTGAAAAGTCATTGCAGTTGGTAATTTTGATCATGATTCTAGTTTATAAACCTTCTCTTATTTTGTTAATGATGATGATGACTATGTTCCTCGCACCCCTCTTGCTTGTGTTGATAGCAATTTCTTAAGAGAGATCGATCATCTAAACTTTGGAGTTCTTTAGACTCACATTGATACATCTCCTATTGCTTCAGAGGTTGATCCTTCAGCACAACAAGATACTTTTGATCCCTTGAATCTTATTTTATTGGATGAGTATTTGGAAAACATCTCATATTTGTTTGTGGAGTCATATTGTGATGAAGCCTTCTAAGGACTTCATATAGTTTACAATATTGACACTTAATACTTTATGTTTGGCTTAAGAACTTATGATAATACCTTTTATATACTCCAAATATGAACTTAATTATGCATAAGAACTTAGAATATAAATGTTTTGTATGAATGCTTATTCCTATTAAATGCATGATTAAAATGATATTTAATGTGTGATTGTTTCATGATGGTGTGTATTTAATGCATAACTGGAAGAAGCATTTACTTATCAGAATCAAGTGCTAATTGTTTCCCATTCAAAATGAGATTGGCGGCTAATGTTTTATAGCTCAACATCCTTGACCAAGTTACCTGTCAATTGAGTATCAGTTCTAGCTATGCACATATCTAGTTCTAAAGTTTTGTTCAATGTCAATTGAAGAAAATTGCAAGATCTTCATGATTGTTTCCCATCCACTCCAAAATATCTTTAATAGATTGGAGCTAGTTTTATTTCCTCCTTTTCCCTATTTTCAAATAAGAGATGAATATATGTATCCAGTCTCAAGTTAGTTCAAGATTAGATTATCTTTGTTTTTGATCTCCAATTTTTCTCTACTTTTCAATTCCTAGTTGAAACAATTTGAAGTTTTCCCCTCTTTGGGCACATTTGATGAAAATAAAAAGTTGATCCAAATTCTATGTTGGATCCTTCCAAAGGTAGAGCAAGGCCTGCTCTACTGAAGGAAGGTGATTTTGTTAACTTTTTAGTTGATCTCCATTCATTTAAAACTGCATCTTTGTTATTGGAAAGGTTTTACAAATTGAATGTTAGAATAGATCTCAACCTTTCATTACAATCTTAGATTGAGTACTGTGTTTATTAAATCTTAGATCAATTACTATGTTACTTAAATCTTAGATTGATTACTGCTATAGAAGGGTTTAGTAAGGTTGCAGGTCCTCTATTTAATTTTCTAAAAAAATATTTAGAGTTTCTTTGGACTGCAATGTGTCAACAATACTTTGATGAAATAATAAAAGCCTTGACAGCCGCACCTGTTATAGCTGGTCCAATTTGGGGTGAACCTTTTAATATAAATGTAGATGCATCTAAATTTTCTATCAGATTAGTTCTTGGATAGAAGGACGAATTAGGAACAATGCATGACATTTATTACATAAGAAAAAATCTTAACCCAACAAAAAAAATTACACTACTACTAAAAAGGAATTTTTAGCAGCTGTGTATGCTATGAACAAATTTAGACATTATATTATTGGTTATGAAACCTTTGTACATACAAACCATGCAACTCTTCAATACCTAATGAATAAAGTTGTGGTGGGAGGACACATCATTTGATGGTTGTTATTACAAGAATTTGATAAAACAATTGTTGATAAACCAAGTAAAGATAATGTTGTGGCTAATTATTTGTCCAGGATAGTTTTACAAGACAATAATGAACCAGTTCAAGATGCATTTCTTGGAGAACATCTATTTTCTATATCAATTCAATCACCTTGGTTTGCTAATATTGCTAATTATTTAGCAACTAGGAAATGTCCTTATTTTTCATCTAAACAGTAAAAGAGATTAATTAGAGAAAGTTACAAATTTGAATGGATTAATGGTTTGTTGTTTAAGATTTGTCTAGATCATGTCATGAGAATATGTGTATAGGAAATTGATGTCTATGATATCTTGAAGGCATGACATGATGATCCAGGTGCAGGACACTATTATAAAGTAAGAATAGTACATAAGATTCTAGGAGCAGGCTATTTCTAGCCAACAATGACTAGGGATGTAACTCACTACATTAAACATTGTGTAGGACACTATTCTAAAGTAAGAATAGTACATAAGATTCTGGGAGCAGGCTATTTCTAGCCAACAATGACTAGGGATGCAACTCACTACATTAAACATTGTGATCAATGCCAAAGAATGGGAAGACCTACACATTCTACAGAAATGCCACTTCAAACACAAGTTTCCCTAGAACCATTTGAAAAATGGGAAATTGATTTTGTTGGTCCCATAGATCCACCATCAAGAGGAAATCACTACATCCTTGTATGTACTAGTTATGTTACTAAATGGGCGGAGGTCAAAGCATTACTAGCTACCAAAGAAGAAAGAGTGGCAAATTTCTTGTATGAAAACATCCTACAAAGATATGGAGTGCCTAGAACACTTGTATCAGATCAAGGGCCACAATTTATGTCTTTAATACTTGAATCATTTATTTAGAGATATCAAGTTCATCATAGAAATTCAACACCATACCATCCTAAAGCAAATGGACAGGTAGAGGTAACTAATAGGGAGTTGGAGAATATACTCACAAAAATAGTTTCATCTTGGAAGAGTGATTGGTGTGATAGATTAACATAAGTTTTTTGGGCATACAACACATGGAAAAAAACCACAGGCTTTTCTCCATATGAGTTAGTTTATGGGAAGACACCTATTCTTCCTATAGAATTTGAACATGAGACACTTAGAACAACTTTAAAAGAGGGTATAGATCTAACCAAGGCACAAAAAAATAGAGTGATCTTATTGAACAGGTTAGATGAAATGAGAATGGAAGCCTTACATCAAACAAAAATAATTCAACATCAAAGGAAAAAATGGCATGACAAGAATATTCACAGTAAACAATTTACTGTGGGGGATTGGGCATTACTATTTGATTCATGATTTCAAAAGTTCAAAGGGAAATTACATACTAGATGGCTTGGACCATATGAGATTAAGGAAGTTTTTGATAATGGAGCTATTCAATTGATACCTATTGATGGAGAAAGGAAGACAATGTTGGTAAATGGGCACAGGCTTAAACTTTATCATAAACCAACATCAAAGGAGGAATTTTCAACTGAAATTCAATCAAGGATAGAACATTTTACTATGGAGGATTTCTCTTCTCTAGGAGAAGTATCTTGTCCTTAGTGTTGTCAGTCATCATAAATAAATAAGGTGAATTGAAAACCAAAAATGGCGGTTTACCTTCTGAAAAATTATTCAAATTTTTTTATAAAAAAATTCGAACCTTCTTGTCTCTTGTAGGTACAACTTTAAATGGATTTTGATTTCTCCTAACTAGATTAGAGAGATCTTGATAGCTCCTGATCGGCTTAGACATCAATTCCTTGGTGAAAGCTTTGATTAAACATACAAGTTAATTTAGCTTCTGATAGCTCTTGATCACTCCTAATTGGTTGTTCTCGATATTAAAAGAAGATTTTGAGAGGAAAACTTCTAATTTCTCTAAGTTATTAAATGATCAGTTGATGATTGATACAATCCATGACATTCAAGAGCATAAAAAGAAATTCATGCGTCATTAAAAGCCTCATTGTTTTGCTAACTAGTTTGTTGACTGTGTAGGTACAGATTCATTTAAAATTTCAGATTTTAATGGTTTAATATTATAGCATGTGGAAGAATTGGGCTCCCACAAGGGTTGAGCTCAGTGTGTTATATTTTTTAACTATGATCGAGTACATCATACAGTTTGAAAAACTCTCATAGATGTTAATCCTTTTTGGGAGAAAGCAAAGATTTTGATCCTTTTTGGAAAAAGTGAAGATTGTTTTAGTAAATTCCACCATTGAATAAGTCACCAGTCAAATCAATATCATTTCACACCGATGGGGTAAGTATTTATATGATGCATTTATTACTCAAAATTTTAAATGCATTTAATTATTTGTCATAGAGTTGTTTAAAAGTTCATGTCATTGAGTTTAAAGCCAAGTGTAATTTATTAGGCAAATATTGTGAGGTGACATCAGTTATCAAGTAATGATTATGAGGTTATGGTTTCAGAAGTAAGCAATTTGTATGCCAACGTCAGTAAATGTACTTTCACCACCTTTCACCAACAAAATTTTAAACAATTTAGTTGGCAAGATATCTTTTGTGTGGGTGATCCCACAATACTGGTTTACAATTTTTGGCCAAACTAGACATTGAACTAATTTTTTCTAACTAAATCTTCAATTTTGAGCACCTATAGCGGCTAAACCATGAGGAATTTGAAGATGATGCAAACTAGTGATTTGTGACATTTTGTCTGTAGATTCTAAATATATTTTTTTCAAAAATTTTGGAATTAGATTGCACTTCTTTTTCCATCTCCTTCAAAAACTAGTGTTTTTCAGTAAACACCATTTTTAAGGAGTGATGCTCACCATATACAACAACTCATTTTCCATGAAGGATAAAATTATAAATTTTTTGAATTTAGATTTGTAACTACAATATATAGAACTTTCATTTGGTTTCAGAGTGTTTTATTGAATATTTTTTCCTTAATCAAGTTTTGAAGTCAAACCAATTACAATTCAGACATAGGTGGATTGTATACAACATAACTTTTTTTGTATGTATCAAAATTCAATTTTTTTTTTGTTGGATCAAGGACTTCAATATCTAGTGCAATGATATTTTTCAAAAAAAAAATGATAATCTGTTATTTTTCCACATGTGCAAAATAGAGAGCTTGATTTTCGGTGAAAAACTTACATTCACAAGAAATAAAAAGTAAATATAATAATAAAAATAAATTTATTTGAAATTATACTTTTTTGGAAGCTTATAATAAGGACTACATACTTACAAAAAATAAATTAAATGAATTCATTTGATCCCCCAAAAGGTAAATCAAAAGTGGTTTTTTATTAGCATTTTGATAGGTGTAAAGGAGACTCTATTATAGGTATTGTTTAAAACTAGCGGGGATCTATCCAAGGGGGTTTGATCTAAGGTGGCTCAATCAAACCCTCTTCAATTGGAATCCTTTAAATGAAACTTTTCAAGGCTTAAATCATTATATTTTCTAAAAACATGTGATTTCAACAAAAATCAGGATCTCTCAGAAATCATAAACCAGTATTGTAGGATCACCCATGTGTGAAGTATACTCTAGTTCAAACTAAACATAATTTCGAGTAAATGAAATTTAATGTTGAGAAACAGCTATAAGATATTTCAAAATTATTCAACAAAAATAAAAAGACCTATTTTCATTCCTACAAAATAGTTTTTCTGCATTTTCTCCTAATTGAAGATTGTTTCTAAATTTCTCAAAGTCTCTAGTTAGTGAAAATGGGATACAAGTAAATGACCAATCCAAAAGAAGCAATTTTGGATAATGAAACAAGGAGATGGTTACAACAAGTAGGATGAATCAACCTTATACTCAAATATGAAGGGTATGAATGGGACATCATTCAAGAATTTGTAAATAATTTCCACCTCAGCTTCACTATTGTGAAAGGAGAAACTATTCTAGTATCCACATCTATAATTAGTGCATTGTCTGGAATCCCAGCCGAAGGAGAAATTTTTAAAAGAGGTTAGCATGATTAAAAGAGCTTATACAATTTTTTCACGTTGACCCAAAACCTCAGTTCATTTTTCAAGTTCACAAAGGGAAAAACAAGGTTATTGAAAGAGGGAATCTTCAGGAGCCCTGTTCTTCGATAGTACACTGCTTGATGAAATATTTCACCTGCGAGGGTTAGTATGCTTTGGTCTTGGGGCCAGCTTTGTGGTTATTGATTCATGTTTGCCATGGACAAACTAAACCTGAGGTAAGGGTAAATTTTCCCACATTCTTGTTTTCACAAGTTAGTGGCATGACAATGAGATGCAAAGAGAAAGAAAGTAGAATTACGCATCATGGTTTAATGCACTTGATTGTTAAGCATCAATTCATACAAAAACCTAATGGTGAAGAAAAATGGATACAATTTCTGATGAATGTTGAGGGTGAGGGTTTAGGGAAGTATAAAACCCCCATGATGAGAACTCTAAAAATAGATAAGGGAATGAGTTCGAAAGAAACTAGGGAAAAATCTATAGGAAGACCTAGAAAACATGACCCTAAAGAATCAGCGCCTTCCAAGAAAAGGAAAGTAAGGGAGATCAAAACTTTAGAATAAATTGAAACTGAGAAAGAAATCCCTAAAAAGGAAAAAGAGACTAGAAAAGATAGAAAATTGAAAAAGAGAAAGCAAGCTGAAAAATTAGAAAAAACTGAGGGAGGAAAGAAATCAAAAAAGAGGGAAGTAGAGAAAAGATCATAAATCTCCACCCATAGTTCAAATTGAAGAATCTAAGGCAAAGAAGGTTGAAAAAGGAAAATAAGGTTGTCAATCACAAAAGGAAAACTCCCTAGAGTTATTTTCTAGTTCCCTTGCTAGGGAATCATTTATTCCAAGCCCTAGTAGTCATGAAGAAAACCCTTCTTCTGCTCAAAAATATCCTTTCGAAGAAGAAGAAATTGAACTTCAAATTCCTAATGTTTTTAGTTCCTCAACTCAATTTACTGAACAAATAGAAGTTTTTATTCACAGAGAAGGGAAACAACCTTTAGTATAGCCAAAATAAAAAGATAGTTGTTTAAATCAGAGAAAAGATGAAGGATAAATTCAAATTGCATTGAAATTATCAAGATTATAAAAAGAAATGCAAGAATACAGAAAGCAAAATATGGTACTAGAAATGAAGTTAAAACAAAGAGATGAAGAGATATCAAAATCTGAAGCCGAAATGGAAAAACTAAATTCACAGGTCCAACAAGACACAAATCAGCTACTTACACAACTATAAAATGTGAAAGGAGATCTAGCCAAGATGACTGGACAGTGTGAACAAAAAGATAGTGAAATTCAAGGGTTAAAAGAGGAAATGGAAAGAAGGAAACGAACAGCTCCTGAAATAGCAGAACTAGAGCAGACGGTATATCCACCTTCTGGTTTACTCTGTTTACCTCCACCAAAGGATAAACCCAAGGAAAAGGCCACAAAGCCAAGGTATCTTTCACTTACTACTATGAAGTATAAAAAAATCAATAAACAACTTTAGGATAGAATAGAAGAAATTACTGAGGAAAAAAATGAAGTAGAGGGTAGATTAACTGAAGCTTTAGATATATTTCTTTTGCACTTGTTGCAACTAGAAATCCTTCAGGGATGAATGGCTTATTCCTTAGGGAAATGTTATTAAAGTGGAAGTTGAACCAACTAATATTGAAGAGACCTTTGGATTTCTAGATTGATAATGCTTTCCTTCAATCATATTTTAATAGTCATCCTAATGTTCAAAATCAAATGTGTGAATTCTACCAACATGATTTTCTCATGGGTGATATAAGTGACTCACTCTTAATATTTATGTTGGAGAACTACATATCAGATCCTTTGTCTCCTTACTGCAGAATCAAGTAGAATGGACAATGAGAATGGGAGAATATAGGGATGCCCATAAAAGGTATGGTTTTCCCATGAGGGGAGAGACATCGAACACAATTTAGTATATTAAGAGATTTAGGTCAGTGGCTAGGCTCAACAATGTTGTACCTATTTACAGGACTAATTTACTGAAGAGTATAGCATGCTTTTAGGATATAGAGGGAATCTTGGCACCAGTATCTCTCTAGGCATGTATAGAGAGATTTAATTTGATTTCAGATCCACTGAAGAGAAGGGAGCCTATCAGCCCAAATAACATTAGGTGGAGCTTGACTAGGGTAAAACATATAATTAGTTTCATACATCAACAAAAGGAAATGTGGATTGACATCGAATGCAATTTAGTATATTAAGAGATTTAGGTCAGTGGCTAGGCTCAACAATGTTGTACCTATTTACAGGACTAATTTACTGAAGAGTATAGCATGCTTTTAGGATATAGAGGGAATCTTGGCACCAGTATCTCTCCAGGCATGTATAGAGAGATTTAATTTGATTTCAGATCCACTGAAGAGAAGGGAGCCTATCATCCCAAATAACATTAGGTGGAGCTTGAATAGGGTAAAACATATAATTAGTTTCATACATCAACAAAAGGAAATGTGGATTGGCATGAGATTCAGGATGCCTATTATCATCATTCCCACACCTAAAATCAATGCACCAAACATAATACTAGATGAAGTTTTGAAAACCTGGTATGTGAAATTAGAATAGAATCATGGTTATGTCAACAAGAACATATCAATGGAGGATTATAGAGGCGGAGTCTTCGGATGTGCTTTATGGATAGAAACACTCAACAAGGACATTCCTGATATTATCAATCTATAACCATGAGGACATGGTTATGAGCAGGAGGGGGAGGATGATGAAGTCTTATAAGGACTTCATATATTTTGCAATGTTGACACTTAATACTTTATGTTTTGCTTAAGAACTTATGATATTACATTTTATATACTTCAAATATGAAATTAAATATGCATAAGAACTTATAATATAAATGTTTTGTATGAATGCTTATTTTTGTTAAATGCATGATTAAAATGATATTTAATGTGTGATTGTTTCATGATGGTGTGTATTTAATGCATAACTAGAAGAAGCATTTACTTATCAGAATCAAGTGCTAACCATATCCCATTCAAAATGAGATTGGTGGCTAACCTTTTAGAGCTCAACATCATCAACCAAGTTACATGTCAACCAAGCAGCGGTTCCAACTATGCACATGTCCAATTCTGAAGTTCTATTCGACATCAATTGAAGATAATTGCAAGATCTTCACGACTATTTCCCCTGTGCTCCAAAATATATTTAATAGATTGGAGCTAGTTTTATTTCCCACTTTTTCCTATTTTCAAATAAGAGATGGATATATGTATCCAGTCTCAAGTTAGTTCATGATTAGATTATCTTAGATTTTTATCTCCATTTTTTCTCTGATTTTCAATTCCCAATTGAAACAATTTGTAGTTTTCCCCTTTTTGGGCACATTTGATGAAAATAAAAAGAAGTTAATCCAAATTCTATGTTGGATCCCTCTAGAGGAAGAGCAAGGCCTGCTCTACTGAAGGAAGGTGATTTTATTTATTTTTTAGTTGATGTACATTCATTTAAAACTTCATCTTTGTTCTTGGAAATGTTTTACAAATTGAATGTTAGAATAGATCTCAATCTTTCATTACAATCTTAGATCGATTACTGTGTTAATTAAATCTTAAATCGATTACTGTGTCAATTAAATCTTAGATTGATTAATGTGTTAATTAAATAAATAGTCCTTTCAGTTTACTTCCAAGTTAAGTAGATTGTAGATTAGATAGCTAGTTCAACATTGATGGATGATTATGTTTTTAATGGAATATGAGAAGAGCATAAATTATTACTTGTAAATTTGAATGAATGAGGATTGGAGTAGTTTTTTTTTAAAGTTAGATTTAAATTCTAGATCTTAATTTGAGTAAATGTTAGATTCTTGTTTCCCTACAATTAGATTAAGTTAATAATCTAGTCCTCACCATTTAGTTTAGCTTGGAATATGACCTATCTCTTTATGTTTTTTGTTTTAACATAATTCTGATTCAAAGCTTTAGAATAAGTTAAGTAAGAGAAAGTTAGAAGAATAGCATAAGATAGCGTAGAACCACTTCTGATAAGGAAGGAACAACTTCGAACTGATCCTGACAAAGTGGAACCACAACAAACCCCCCAAAACCAATCCAACTCAAATTACTACAGATAGCTTTAGACACCCCTGGGTTGACAAATAAAGATTAAATGATTAGGGAATTGTGATAGCAATGACCCCTATCCATCATCTTGCATATTTGGGAGATATACTTGAGGTGATTTCTCTCCTATTTGATGACAGTTTTAGCATGGAAGTTGATACAACTGGATTATCTTCTGAGGTTGACATTGTTGAGCCTTCACTTTCATTTGATTTTTTACATTTCTTGGTTTTCTTAATCATGATTATGTGGTGGATTATTATATTTGGAGATTTCCTTCCTCTGTTCAGTTGCACATGGAGTGGCTTCTTCATCACCTGGTGGACTTGTTTCTTCCTAAGGGGAGTGGAGTTTCTTGTAGGCATTAGATCATCTTTTGTTTTTAGGCATACTTCATCGACATTAGAGCTTATTCATTATAGGGGGATATAATATCTCCTTTTTTCCTTCCTATGGGGGGATCATTGATTGTATATACATGATCTATGTAGTCCTTGGGGGGTGTGATTGAGTCCTCCATCCATGCATCATTTTTGTTTTTCTTTAACTTTTATCTCTTTTGGAGAGGGGTTTTTTCCCTAGGGTTTTTCTCCTTTTCTCTGGTTGTGGGAGATTGTATTGTAAATGGGTACCTAACATGGCTGTGTATTTAGGACCCATATTGCATTTTTTTGCATTTTTTCATCTTTATTCTCCCTCAGTTTGCACTTAAGTGGGGGTATTAGTGTGTTAATTTTTTCACTTAGGTTAATCACCTGGGTGGTTTTTTCCTGTGTGGGTAGTTTTCCCACCTGTCACTATTTTTCATGCCTTTATAAGGCACTCTATACATTATGTATTTCATAGCATCTCAGTACATTCTCTCTTCTGGTGAAATAGTTTTTGCTTCTCCTGTATCTTGTGAAGGTGTTTTGTTGCAAATGGTGCTCCTGGGAGGTGGATGAAACCAACACTCTATAAGGATTAAGTTGTAACCAACGTGACTAGAAACCAACAACAGGGTATGTGCAGGATCATCATGGAAAAAATAGGCCCTTAAGTGGCAAAAACTTTAGAAAAATCAGAGTTAGGCAACTTAACGTAAAAATTTGAATAAGTTATCTATATTATTTCAAAAATATGTAAGAATAGAATCTTTAGAAAATTGAATGTAGTTTCTAAACTACTGGGTTTGTTTTAAAAAAAAGTTCTATTTGGTGAAAATTTGAAATTTCAATGCAATAGTACTTAAATTTCGGGGAAAAAATAAGTAGGTGTCACCAACCCTAACCACAATAAAATGACACTATTTTCTTATAATATTTTAGATATAAGTAGGACTCATGTCGATGTGATGCATATTTTTTGTAATTTTTTCCAAGTAAATAATTAATTATGAATTTTTATTACAACTTTTAAAAATATAAAACTCATATGTCTAACCACCTTAACTTGGTCAAAAATTCATGAAATTCATTTTTTCTTTTTTAATCCTATAGTATGTGAAGTATAGAATGTGGCGCATATTTTGGATTCAAAAAATGTGATATTGTTTAAAAGCTATCTAGATGTTTTCCAATGAGCCTATCAATTAGGAATTTAGTCGTAATTCAAATAGAAAACCAATAATAATTACTTATTAAATTCAAAGTAAAGCATAATTTATATTGGTGGAAAGCTAATAATATCCAGTAAAACCCTTTTTGTTTCATCAATTTTGGGTAAGAAAAAAGTCATCAGCCACATACCCATCATATTGCCACTTTTTGGCCCATCATGATCCTGCACATACCCAACAACAAGTCAATAAGCAATCAAAAGAAGAAGCTAAGGCATGAAACTATTAGGGTTTAAATAGGGTTTTAAGCCTTTGGTGAACCCTAAATGCAAGATTTAGTCAACCCTAGCTTGCAGATATGACTCAAACATCCAAAAAAATTAAATGAAAAGGCACATAACCACAAAAAATTTAAAGTACTACCAATAGATATATGTGTGTGTGTGTGTGTATAGATACATATGAAGAGTACCTCCAAAATTAAGATGTATCTTAGTGCACTCAATTGGAAACCCAAACTTGAAACATTCATACAAAGTGGATGGACCTAACCTGTATTCTTCTATGCCTAGTTGCCAAAATTTGAAACTTCAGACATTCATACACACTGAACATATTTACATGTATAGATGCATACTTATATATATATATATATACATATATATATATATATATATATATATATATATACATATATATATATATACATGTATATATATATATATATACATATATATATATATACATATATATACATACATATATATATACATATATATATATACATATACATATGTATACATATATATATATGTATACATATATATATATATACATATATATATGTATATATATATATATATATATATGTATGTATATATATATATATATACATATGAAGAGTACCTCCAAAATTAAGATTTATTCTAGTGTATTCAGTTGGTAACACAAACCTAATACATTTGTACAAAGTGGAAATACCTGACATGTATTCTTATGTGTTTAGTTGCCAACTGAACATATTTACATGTATAGATACATATGAAGAGTACCTCCAAACTTAAGATGTATTCTAGTGTATTTAGTTGGCAACCCAAACCTAAGACATTCATATAAAGTGGAAAAATATGTGTGTATATATATACATATTTATATATGTCAATATTAGGGTGTAATTATAACAATTTCATTATTCATAAACGCTCAAAAATGAATGGGTAAAATTTAGGGGTTAATGTTGGAGGTTTAGGTTAGCAGTCATAATAATCTACAACTACACATTATTCACCAAGCCTTAACACTGCAGATCACTAGGAATTCACTCCAATTACTACTCCATGCACTATCTCTTGACCACCATGGCTACATGAAATAACATTCCAAAACTATTTGCACAAAACTACCATGACTGCAACAAATTTGAAATATATATTGAAAGTTATGAAATACATATATTGTAAATTCAGAAAAACATGATTAAAACAAAGTTGTAGAAAAGATAGTAGCCTGCAATGAAGTCTAAAAATCTACAAAAAAGACATAGCATGAAGCATTCTAATCAGATATCCATATATCTAATTAAGAAGTGGTGTGCCCATTGTTATCAACTGAGTCAACATCATCTAGAGATGATGTTAATAACTATGGATTATTTTGCATGGAACTTATTATGTAGGCAAGCAATACCTAATTTTCCTCTAGATTGAGTTGCAACTATTCAGAGGAGCCTGTAAAAGACCCATTTTGTAGGCTGCTAAGAGTAGCAAAGTCTAGAGACAAAATATTAATCATATCCATAAAAAATGGTGTGGTGGAAGAGGATTTGTAGGTGTACTCTTACATCTATTTCTTTTTGCTCTATTCACCTGCTTTTGGGTTTCCTTCAATTGTTAATCAATCTTTTCTTGCTCCCTATTAATCTCCCTCTATCATTGTTTCCTGAGCTTCTCCTCTTCCATTTGATGTTTTCTTGAATCTTGTTGCAATATCAATGTCTCCCTCTTTGCCTAGTTTTCTTCTAGCTTTTTTCCTTCTTTTCTCTTATTTGGTCCCTTTTCCTTTGTTGCAATTCTCCATTTCTTTTTTTAATGTCTCTCATTCATTTAGCAAATCAATATAATCATCTAAAGTCAAAATATGATATTTTCTACTTAGGCACAACACCCTAGTCTGACCTCTATTTGATGATTGTTTCACCCTTTGTGTCGAAATTTGCCACAAAAAAAAAAAAATTGTGCTTTTTGGTTGCTGGTCTTCGACTTGTGTGCATGGAACAAAGTCAACTTCCCAGTCACTTGAATCATTAGCATCCACTCCATTTTCTCTGTCATTTGCATCCCAATTTCTTGCATTGCTAAAGTATTGGATGACTTCTTCAAGATCATGATGTGGTGGTGATGGCATGAACATTCCTTCATCCCCTTGTTTGGAATTCAAATTCTTCTTAGGTTTAAAGTTGCATCTTGAAACCACCCTAACTACCTTGTATGTGATGGAAAATTGAGACTTTCTTCAATTTCTATTACCTCATTGAATGTTGTTTAAACTACAAGGAATTCTCTACCGTGCACTTCAAAATCATTATTCTCCATGGAATGTCCTAATTTGTTTGTTGCATTTGGGACATTGCTTACATTGAACATTTGCACAAACTTGTCAATCTGATCTTTAATAAAACCTGGTACCCTTTGCTTCATCTTCAACTATGAAGGCTTCAATTGGCCTCATATCCATGTCAAGTGTATGTTGATTTAACGGCCAAATTCTCATTCTTCTAAAACCACTTATAATATTACACATAGTTAAACCCTATGCAAAGGCCTTGTTGGCAAGAGTTGCCAACTCTTCCCCTCCTATTTCAATTTAGGGATGCATAGAGATCCATGTAATCCTTCTTTTTGAAGTAATTTTGAAAGGAGAGAATACATTGACATTAAGGGGATACAATTTTTGGCTCATATGTGTTGGTATCATGAGCTCAGGTATATGCCTATATACCTTGCTTCTTCAATTTTCTTGAATGCCACATGGCTGCCATGACCATTGAAGATGAGAAGTGCTCTATTTGTCA
>VDFB02281492.1:576151012-576258512 GCA_007258455.2 Sequoia sempervirens | reverse complement strand
ACAGTCTAGCTTTGGATTAGGCACTCATTAAAATATTTTGTGCAATTTGTCGTGAGATTATGAATGAAGGGTCAAACTTTCTCAACGCGTAGTAATGGAGAATATACATTCAACTTGGTCATTAGGTGAATTACGTGTAGGGCATCCTATTGGAAACAATATTTTTAATAGTAAAATAATGGAGAGTGGGAATCCTCTGAACAGTGTACTACGAGAAAGTGTGGAAGGGATTCCTATGCTCAGTGAGCAACAGGCAGTGGATGTTGTTGTGCAGGATCGTTCGTGCTATGGCGTTAGGTGGGAGTTAGTGGGCTTTCATTGGGCAGGAGATTGTGTTCAACGGGAAGGTGTGTCTTTAAATGTGGATGTTGTGCAAGCTACAATGGCTGGTTTGGGTGTGGTCCCCTATACTCCTAAATTTTCTATGGTGCAGCTTTCAGTTCTTGTTTCTAGAGGTTTCCATATCGCTTCAGGCTATCATCAAAAGTCCTTTTCTGATGTAGTCTCAAAGGATTGTGCTCGAACTCTACTTGCTCTGGCTAGGGTTAGACCTTTGCTATGTGCGCGTGCTTCCCCTGTTGTGGTCTTTGAACCTAAAGTTACTAAAAATGAGAACTACTATTTGAAACAGGGTGTGGTCTGTAGGTTTAATGGCTTGTGGCCCTCCCTTCTAGATCTCCATGAGTGGGTTTCTATCTCCTGGAAGCCTATTGTCTCTAGGCAGATTGAGCTCTATCCCAATGCAAGGGGGTTCTTCTTAGCAACCTTCACCTCTTTAGCAGAGCAGGATTATGTGCTAGATAGGGGGTGGATGTGGGGAATTCATTTGTTGTCCATCAGGCCTTGGTCTTGCTCTTTCAATCCTCTTACGAAGCTACTGAATATCAGACCAGTTTGGGTCTGACTTCCAAATCTTCCTCTCTAGTTTTAGGAGGATTCTTGTTATGAAGCTATTGGCAACGCCATTGGTAGCTTTCTAAAGGTGGACTCTACGACTTGGGATCTTGGGCATACTACACTTGCTCATATTTTAGTTGATGTGGACATCTCCAAACCTCTTCATGTTGATGTGGTCTTATTGGTGGAGGACAGACCTTGGACGCAGTTGTTGGACTATGAGGGCCTCCCCTTTCGGTTCAGGATGTGTTTCTCCACTGGTCATTTGGCCTTCGGTTGCCCTCTTGCTCTTTGCAAGGGCACTACTACCTAGTGGAATGATGCTCTCGTGGACCATCTCACAGTTGGTTCTCCCCCTTTGGATGGTTCCTCCAAGGAGGGCGACCCTTCCTTGGCTTCCAAGGAGTCTAAGTCTTGCCAAGATCTTATTCTGACTATCCCTTATGTGGAACCATTGTTTCCTCAAACTGTTGTCACTGTTGAGGTGGAGCCTACCTATCCCTCATTGATCGCCTCTGTTGGTCCTTTGATTGCTCATGTCTCCTCTTCTACGATTTCGGCTCCCTCGTTGTGTGATGGCTCTTTGCCTGTGGTGGCTGTTGAGGATCTGCTCCTCTCACCTCACTCGGTGGACTTCGATTTTGAGTCTTCCTAGTCTGTTGTGCAAAGGAAGAAGAAGGGACTCCCCAAATTTGTCGCTTCTTCACAGCCTAGGTTTAAAGGAGTCAGATTAGTCCCTCAGGTTCTGGGTTGTCTAGTCCTCATTTGTTGTTCAACAACTATCTGTCAGTTGTCTCTATATGTGGCCTTTTGGTTTGTTTTGTTGGTCCTTAGTGGCTCTTGTTTGTAATGGGATTAGATCCCTTTTGTTCTTTACTTCTTCTCCTAGTTCATGTCCTAGTTTGAGCTAGCTTCTTTTGGCCTTGAGGTCTTTTTGTGTGAAGGGTACATCACCCTATAAATGTTGATTACCTAATAAAAAACATTAAGTAAATTAAAATTAGAAAATAGGTAAATTAGAGATAAATTAAATAATAATAGTAATAATAAAAATTATATTTTTAAATTCATATATTGTTATTATTATAAACCAACTTATTATGCAATTTTTTTCTCATAGACCTAAAATTAATAATAAAATTAATAGATTTATTTTTATTATTTCACATAAATTATATTATACATATTGTTATTTAACAAATTTATTATATAAATTTTATGTTTAAATAATTATTATTTTATTCTTTCTTATAATTGTACTATATAATTATTTCATTTTATTTATGTTTTATTTAATATAAAATAATTTAAACAATTATTATTTAAATTTATATTAGTTGTAATTAAATTATACTATCATTTGATTTGATTTTTATTTTGTTTCATAGTTATAATTTCTTTATAATATTTAAAATTTGAATATATAATTGATTTTTATATATTATAATTAAATTAAAATTATTAATTATTAATATTAATATAAATACACATAGTTATCTTTTGTTTCATTAAATTAGAATATGAGCATGTATTATCTTATAATTTACATTACAATGATTAATTAATATATTATTTACATAATTTTAATAAAAATTAACATTAACTTGACATTTTTAAATGATTATATTAATATTATAATTAACAAAATTGACATTTATTTTTTATTAAATCTAAATTACTATAAAGACAAGTACTAACCACTACATGACACTTGTTAATATGTTAAAAAGGTTCGTATAATTAAATTTTAATAAATATTTCAGTTTAAATAAATATTATGTAGTAATTAGTATTTGTTTTTTCAATATTGTAGTAATAGAAATCATTTTGTAATGCTATAAAATAGAATTATTTTTATTGAATTTAATGTTATTTTATATTATTTTATAAGTAATATATATCAATTTATTGTTAAGTCATTAATAAGAATTCATTTTGGAAGTGAGAAAATAAGAATATAATTCCACTTCTTTGAATCATTAACCAATTTTAACACTTCAATCTTTTTCAATGTCCACTAATTTTTCACTTACTTTTGATACATGAGTTAAAATTTTCTTTTCAAGTGATATTAAGAAATAAATATAAGTGAAATCAATCACTACCTTTCTATTCTAGCATTGATGATAGCAATAACAATCTCTTATGTGTGGATTATTCCAGTTGCACTCTCCATAAATTGATGATCTTCATTTCAACATGTATCGTTGCACTCAACCTTCCTCCATAATACACATTTCCTTCCAAACGTACCACTCAAGTTTCTACATAAATGAACGGATGACAATCAATAAGCATTAATATTAATATTAATCAACAAATAAAATGTGTATTAATATTAATCAAATGTTATTATTACTAGAAGCAAAAGAAAAAAGGAACACATATTTTCCCTTCACCATGTAAGTGAGAGATACCATAGATATCTCATATTCTTGTTCTCCATCCCAACCATAATCTATGCATTCCAAGGTTGTTTTGTTTTGGTAGTGTGTTAGGAACTTGTAAATTTTCTTATTATTATTTTCTAATAATTTGCAAAGACAATTTTATTTGTTGAAGTATTTTTCATTTTGAATTGCATGTAGAAAACTCAACATATTTTTGACTGATTTTTTTGTTGGTTAAGAATTTGACATTTCCAGTTTTTCTATTTAGTGTTAGGTTTTGTGATTATGAATTACATGTAAAATTGACATTGATTGTATGTTTTTTTAATTCTCAATAGATTGAGATAATTATAACAAGAAAAAAAAATGGAATGACATGCATAAGAATAATTTAATGCAAATGTGTTTTGATTAATATTAGCTTAATCATCTTATATGGCATAAGATAAATAAAATGCAACAAAAAAATCTTTTAAATGTTATAAAATAATAATAACTAATATTATTTCTTAATCAAGATATCAAAAATTATTTCATAATTAATTAACATTATTTTTTCTTAAAACATATAATATGCTTTTAAAAATAATCAAAATATGAATATATCATATTTATCCTCATACCAAACAACAAATTTAGTTTTACAATTAAACAATATAAATGTACTATATGATTATATACATTAATTTTTTTTTCCCTTAGCATTTAGCTTATAGATACACATTCTAAGAAAAATAGGATTTACTATACCTTAGTTTATGTGATGAGGTGTTGTGGAATACATTCTAATGTGGCATAAGAATAAATAAAAATTATTAGTATGTGTATTAATTTGTTAAAATATGAATAAATATACATGATATCAAGAATAAGTAAAATGTTACATCTAATTAAAAATGTTCATACATTAAAAACAATACATATTTGGAATTAATTCTATAAATGAAAGAATCTACTTGGTTTTTCTTGAGAATTAATTAAAACTAAATAAAATCAAGGATAGTACTATCCAAGAAGATATTAATAAGACTATACCAAAGCAAACGATGTTAAAAACAAGAATTTTATTTTTATAAAAATACATTTTATATTAAAATTAACAAAATTTATAAAATCTTATTGAATATAATATATGTAAATAAAAAACTCATATTACCAAAGACCCTCTAAAATAAAGCATGATTAATAAATAGTTCATATATAGCTTATTTTCGGTCTATTATTCATTATAATTCATTTTTATTGTTGAAAATTAGGAAAGAAATTTACACTAAAAATATGTAGATAATATTATGCATCAAAATAAATAGATAGCAACAAATCATAGATGAAAATAGATTACAGTATAAATGCAAACCATAACTCAAGAATTATGTGGAGAAACCCTTTCGGGAAAAAAATTGACACCCAAAGAGATCCAAGACTTATATTAATCCCTCAAATGAGTTACATATATAGAACTTCTCTCGTTGAATCACTACAAGACTTCATGACTTCAAAAACTTGTAAATTAACTTCCTTCAACTTAAGCACTAAATATATAGGCATGAGAGAAACCACATTTCATGAATGGTTTTTAAAACTATTTAGGCATAAATCACAAAAATAAGAAACTTCATCTTCCAATTTGTGATTTTATCCATATTTTAGTATTGTCCTCATGCAAACTAAAAAAAAATTCTTATCTTCTCCAAGATAACATTTAACTTCCCCTTTTTCATACTCTTTCTAATAATTTGACAACTATGAAACACTTTAAAATTCATTATAGTTTCATTTATCAACTTTCATGACAACTAAAAGATAACTACAAATTTCCAATTGATAATTAAATAAAAAGAAAGGTTGAGACATTTACTCAACATTCCCACTTGTCGAACACCTTGCAAAAATGCATAAAGGGAAATTGAATAAATCAAGCTTTAGAAGATGTAAGGCTCATGGCCTCTTTGCACCAACTAAATTTTTGTGTGCTCACTGGTTTAGTGAGGGAATGTACAACATTCTCTGAAGTGTCTACTTTTTGTAACATGAAACTACCACCCTCAACCATTTCTTGAACTAAGTGATATTGCACATCTATGTTATTTATGTAGGTATGATACATTGGGTTTTTAGCCAAATAGATGACACTTTGAATGTTACATCTAATTCTTACTTGTTGACACTAAAATATAATACCTAAACATAATATATCTAACCACACTACCTCCTTACAAGCATGTTTCATAGTCATGTACTCTACTTTTGTAGTGGAAAATGTAACTGTGGGTTCTATTTTTCTCAATCAACTAACTACTCCCCAAAAAATGTAAAGACATAGCCACTTGTGGAAATTCTACAATCTAGATCACCATCAAAATATGAATCAAAAAATCTATGCAAATTAATCACCCCTCATATCATAAGATCCATTATAACAAATGCAATGGTTAGAAGTCCCACATAAATAACTAAAACCCCTTTCTACATAAGTCAAATGCTCTTTACCAGTATTTTGGACCATAAATCTACTAAGAACTCCCACTATTTGGGCAATATTAGGCCTTGTATATATCATGAAATACATAATACTTCCTACAATACTAACATATGGAACTTTATACATCTCTTCAATTTCATCATCTATTTTAGTAAATTGTTCTAGAGATAGCCTAGTGTCATCTAGAAAGGGAATACTAATTGGTTTACAATAATGCATGTCAAAATGCTACAAAATAGTGTTAGCATACTTCTTTTGATTTAACCATAATGTTTTGTTTACCTGATCCCTATTTATTTCCATACCCAAGATATACTTTTAGCCCCTAAATATTTCCTATCAAATGTACCAGATAACTAAATGTTGATTTCCCTAATAATTCCCTTATAATTTCCAATATATAACATATCATCAACATATAGGATAATGGTTAGTAATTGATCATCAATTATTTTACAATAAACACAATAATTTTCTTCACTTCTAATAAATTCATGGCTCAATACAAAGGCATCAAATTTTTGATTCCATATTCTTGGTGATTTCTTCAAACCATACAAAGATCTCTTTAACCTAAAAAACAAGTGTTCTTTTCCCTTCACAATAAAATTATCAGGTTGTTTCATAAATATTTCCTCATCAAGATCCCCATGTAAGAAAGTTGTTTTAACATCCATTTTCTCTACTTCTTAATAAAAATAATTAACAATAGATAAAAGGAATCTAATGGAGGTTAGTGTAGCGAAGGGAGAAAAAATCTCACCAAAATAAAATCCCTCAACTTGGGAGTAACCTTTTTCCACTAACCAATCGTTGTATCATTCCAAATTATCATCTACTTTAAATTTATTTTTAAATACCCATTTGCATCAAATGGCTTTCCCCCCTTAGGAAAATCAACTAGACTTCCCATGTGTCACATTTATCGAAGGCCTTTATTTCATCTTTCATTGCCTCTAGAACCAAGAATCATGCTCATCTGAAGATAAGGTCTCTTTCATAGATCTAGGTTCATTGTAAATACAAGTAAACACATACCTATCAATAGGTTGATTTTTTCTAGTGGTTCTTATTAGAGGTGTAACAAAATGATCTAGTTTTTCCACTTTAGAATTATCTTGTAATCCTTCTTCTTCACCTTCATGTTCATCATGTTGTTCTACATGTGCATCTTCTTGTGGTTGTTCTATATATGTATCTATCTATGGTTCAACCATAATATCAAAATGCACCATATTTTTAGGCTTTAAATGAGGTTGTTCATCATTTTTAAATTACATAAGATCCCTAAAAATTATATCATTAAAATATAACATTTTCATTGCTATAGGATATCAAAGCTTATAACCCTAAATGTTCTCTCCGTAATCCACAAAAAACACATTTGTTAGCTCTAAAATAAAGATTAGAACATTTTTCTTTAGGAACATGAACATATACATCACTACAAAAAACTATAAAATTAGAAATTGATGGTTGTTTACTTGTTCATACCTCATAGAGAGTTTTATCAATAATAGTAGAAGTAGGTGGCCTATTAACCAGATAACAAGTAGTGTGAATTGCTTCAACCTAAAAGCATTGTTTAAGCTTTGTACTAAACATAATTATAGCTATATTCATTAATTTCTTATTCATCCTCTTTACTACACCATTTTGTTGTGGGTTTTATGGATTTTTTTTCTACCTAACAATTCATGCATGCTTAGAATAGTCATCAAAGACTCTAGAGAAAAATTACCACCTGTAATGGTGTAAATTTGCACCTAAGAAAATTTCCCATGAATTTACCCTTCCTTAGCTTCACAAGTCCAACGATGCAAAAACTTGCTACCTTCATCCTAATTTTCCCACGTGTCCGTGTCATTTTGTGTTGGTGGAGGAATTCTTTTTGGGGACATACACCACACTACTATTTTTGATAGATTCATATCTCTAGAATATATAGAAATGTTATGCTTACTTATTTCTTGCAAAGGTAACATCTCCTACTAACTCTTGATCGACAAAAAATGACTCCTTGCCTCCATTTTACCCATTCAAACTTCATTCTTTCACTCTCTTACATTCTCTATTCACTTCTTTCATTCTCAAGCTCAATCTCTCTCACATCTTGATCATTCTCACTTCACTCTCATTATATATTGTGGCTACTAGCTTTCTACTTGGTCTCTATAGTGTCTTCTTGCTTCAACACCATTTTTGTTGCAGGTTTATGAAGTTCTTTCTCCTTGGGATGGTGGTTCCCTTCTCTTCCTTCCTTTATTAGCCTTGAGTGCTTATAGTAGGGGAGGTAACATTGTATATTTTCATTTACTTGCATCTATTGTCTTGTAGATTAGAATTCAGGTTGTCATTGCTCTCTACTTTATTGTGCCATTTCTATTCTCTCTTTTATCTCCTTTTCTCTATATCATTTCATATTTGGCTTTTTTGGAGGTAGGAACACCAAAACAGGGGTTTGACTAAGGCAAACCTAAAAACATAGTCCAATACTTTTCCTTCTTTGTGTGTGTGTAGGTGCAAGTTCATCCACTTGGATCCATAGTTGGAGAATTGGACCGCATGTGGGTTCTCTCTCTCTCTCTCTCTCTCTCTCTCTCTTGATCTTCATTATTTCATCATTAGAATAGATTTATAAGTATTCATCTTGTTGTACAACTTATTTTTGTATTTTCCTATCAAACCTTTAAACTACAAAACTCCACTATCTAGGAAATAAGTTAACCAATCTTTATTTTTTTTATCATCTGACCCTTAGTCCATACAGGATGTCAGCACGTCCCTAAGACTCCAACATGGCGCACTGAAGTTTTGTTCCCAAACTATCATCCTCAAGTAGAGAGCGATCTAGTTTGTAGTATGAGAACCTTCTAGTCTACTCACCTGGCTTTTGAAAAAACGTCATTAGTAGGAGGGACACAAGGTCCTATTTTCCCTTTTTTTCAGCCCATCTTTCCTTTCTTAATTCATTAGTCACCCTAAGGTAGTTTAGGGTAGTTTATCTTGAGGCTCTCCCATGACATGGAGCCTTAGGGATGATGAATCCCCCTACTCTACATTTTTGGTGAACCTGACGTGAAAGTCTTGTTTTCATTTCTTTATTTTGGAGATATTCCTCTCATGTCTTAGGTGCATTATAGATTTGTGTGTTATGAAGCTTTATGAGCTTTACAACTAAGCCTACAACCTCTAGGAATGTGGTTAGAAGGAGCCTACGACATATAGAGATGGATTCCAAGAAGGTCACTATGGTTCAAACTTATCCTACCATTGAGGAAGTAGTTTCAGGAATTCCTACTAGTTTCTCCATCCCCTTTGGAGATTCCACTACACATGTTCCTACCCCTCCTACTTCTTCCACTTCATCTATTGAGGAAGATGATGCTTTTGAGGTCCCCGTAGAGAAAATTCATTTCCTAGATAGAAGACTTGTGGAGTTTGAGAAGTATTTAGAGAAAGAAAGGACTATGGATAAAGTTGCTAAGGTTGTTAACAAATTGAGAGCTATGTTGGACAAGGACTGGATAGGTCTAGAATTTCTTCGAGGCCTTGCAAACATTATGGATGCTGATTTCCCAGCCTATAATCCTAACTTGGGTGTTGCCTGAGACCTTTCCTTTGAGATCATTGAGAGACAACTAGAAGTTTTGATGCCTAGGGTACTATATGCATGATTGATACTGACCCTTGTGTTAACACTACCTCTGGACCTTAGCCAACCCCCATCATTTAAGTAAATAAGGTACCCTTGTGTTTTAGCTCCACTAGTCCTAATATTCCTAGTGGTAATCTTGGATCCCATTCTAGTCTCGGTGGTTGGGTCTCTACCGGTATGGGGGATGGTGGCTCTAGTGGTTCTAATGGAGGTTCCACTGGTCATGTTTCATCCTTTGACCTTGTCCTAAACACTTTATTGCAAAACATGGGTTAGATGCAAAACTAGTTAGCAAACCTATCTAGTTCTGCCTCTCAACCTATTTTCCAACCTTTCTTCCATCATAGTTCTATATTTATTTCCATTCAAAACACTCCTATCCATCAAGGGATGGTGATTCTAAAATTTAAAAAGTATGGTGTTCATGGAGAACCTCAGACATACATTTTAGCATTTAATGCTATGCACACTAATTTATTCCATCATGATACTTTAATGGATAAGCTCTTTTCAAGATCCCTTAAGGATATTTCCCTTGAGTGGTACTTTTCCTTACTAGATAACTCTATATTTTTGTTTGATTAGTTGGTAAACTAGTTCCTGAGGTAGTTCTAAGCTAACACCAGACCGAAGATGACCTTTTCGGATATCGTCTGATGCAAGCAAGGGAACCATGAAAAAGGTAACTGATTTAATCACTCGCTTTCAAGCATTGTTTTCAAAAATCTCTTATCCTTTATCAAACTTGCATGTTCAAAAGGTCTTCATCGGGAACCTACAAAAATAATGGAAAGAAATTTTTTCCTTGATGAAGTATCCTTCTGAAGATAGGAAAGATTAATGAAAAGGTAAATAAATGAAAATGAATAAGAAATAAACACAAGAATGTTATACCTTCATAGTTCCTTCCTCTTCATGGATTGAGCTCACAAGAAGCACCAATTTCTTCCAAGTTTTCTCCAAATGTTGATAAGGGATGTGGTTTCTCAATATTTTAGCCTAATGATGGTATGATGGGGATGGATTGGAGGGATGTTTTCATAGCATAAGGATAGGATGGAAGTGTGTTGAAATAATGAGAGTCAAGGCCTCATATAGAAATTTGGTGAGAGGAATCAATGGCTAAGATTGAATGTCTAATGGAGGGTTGAGATTGATTGAGAAGGTGAGGTTTGGATTAAGGATGAGGATTGATTAGCCTTGTGACAAGCGTGACAAGATGGAAAGGGGTGAAATGGGGAGGTGTGCTCACACATGTGTGAGCACACATTGGGAAGAGAGGCATTACATTTGCGTAAGAGATTGGGTGGCTTGTGTAAGAAGTTAGTGGGGGTAGGTGAGATGTAGGAATTTAAAATTAGGAAATAATGATAATGAGGATTAGGGATGAGGGTTAGATCAATTAATCAAGGATTAATTAACCTAAGTGAGATTCAGGGATTTTAGAGGAAAGTGGGAAAAAGTTAGCTTTAATTAAATAAATGTAGAATTATTTAATTAAATGTGGTGGAATGTAAGGAAAATGGGGAAATTAATTAAATAAATAATGAATATTTATTTAATTAATTGTTAAGAAAAGGGAATGGATTAAATTAAATAAATAAAAAGTATTTATTTAACTAAATATTATTTTGGGTGACTACATTCTTTTCCTCTTTGAGATGATGGTGTGACTAAGTAACATCATTTCAAACAAGAATAAAACATAATGGGTAGGAAAGGGATAAGGACTAGCGGCATGATGCCCCAGTCACTAGGAAGGATGAGGAAGGATGATGAGGAGGTAGTGGTATGCCCCCTCAAGAGGACATGTGGGTTAGAACATGAGTGTGCTCTCAAAATGGATGGGAAGGATAAAAAGATGAAAAAAAAATGGGAGAAGATAAGGATGATGAAGACATGGATGGAGAGGGAGGGTGGATGATCATAATGCTACAATGATAAGAGCAACCTAGATTTAATATTGTACTTGACACTATGCACCAAGGTATAAGGAACCAGGATGACAATGTGCCAATTACGTGATCAAAAGGTCAAGTGAAAACATGACTTATGAAACCGTGATATATAATACCATGATGCCCCTATGGAAATAGAGTGCAAGATACCATGATAAATGCAAACAATTTGATAAAACATACAAGAAACAAGCAATAATGTACAACAAACCAAAAGAAAACAAGGACTATACTCCAAGTCAAGATAAAATCTGATTGATGGGTTGATCGATGGATTGGTGATTATGATGATTCGATTGGGAAGGATACATCCCTATGATGATAGTTGGATTAAGGTGGATCAATGGATTTAAGCTTGATTTGGATTAATATGATGGATTTCTTAAAGATGATGCATTAGCTTTCAATATTGGATTGCATGGATTAGGATTGATTGCATTGGATAGGATTGGGTTGGGATAGATGGGTGGATTGGAAGGATAGATGGATTGGATAAGATACGATTGGATGGATGATCAGATGATTAGGATAGAGGAATGGATGGGATCCAATGATAAGGGAGAGCCAAGTCTTAGGAAAAGGATGAGAGGATAATGAATTATGTGAATAGGAGATAAATGGATTTAGTAGATGAAAGATAGGTGATGAGAGATAAGAAGATGGTGGAGATCCAAGGACTAGTTGCAAAGGACTAAGATGCCCAGGTAATGTAAATGTGAGATGGAAGGGTAGTAGCATGATATGGAAGGGTAGTGTATTCCCTTCATAACCACTCCATTCTTTTTGGTCAAAATGGGATCCCCTTTGTTGTTTTTGTCCTTGGTGTTCTTGTTCATGCTTTGGGAGTTGTCTTTTTCCTTGCAAGTATTTTTTTCTTCTTGTTTATCGAGTTTGGATATTGGAATGTCACTGGCACTTGACACTTTTCAAAGTGTAAGTTCTTGTTTTCATCCCAATCCCACTCTTCATGTTTTTCCTTGTTTTGTTTTTTGTTTTGCAGGTTTAGGTATCAAATTGAAACTGTCACCTTGCACCCTTTCAAAGTATAAGTTCCCATCTTTATCCCAATCTTGACCTCCACTTTTCTTCCTTGTGTGCTTTTCCTTTGTTGGAATTATATTTCAAGATGAAATTGGAACCAAGAAATTTTCCAAAGTTCTTGTTCCCATTTTAATCCCAATTCTGATCTTTAAATATTGTTGTTTTTCCTTGTGTGTTTTGAAATTGGATTTCAGAATAAAACTGGAACCAAGAACTTTTCCAAAGTTCTTGTTCCCATTTTAATCCTTATCCCGATCTCCAACCCTTGTTGTTTTTCCTTGTGTGTTTCAAAATAAGATACGGGTAGGAACCAAAACTACGAACTTTTCCAAAGTTCTTGTTCTTGGTTCCATCTCGATCTTGATTCTTGCATCTTTTCTTCTTGCTTGTCGAGTTTGGATTTTCAAAATTTCTCAGAACTTTGCACTCATTGAATGTTTTGGTGTTGAGTTCTTCCCCAATCTCGACTTCCAACCTGCCTTTGTGTTTTTTCTTGGTTTTTCCTGAGTAACTTCTTGATCTTGATTCTTGAACCACACCACATTAATGGCCACATGTTCGCATGTGCGAACAAGTTTAAATTTCTGCCACTCCTTGGTTTTCGCTTATTATTGCTTGTGTATTTTGATAGAGTGAACCAGAGCATAGTGAAGGGTTTAGAATTGAGGTCGAGTTTGAATATTTCATGTCGAATTGTTGTATTTTCTATTGCATTCATCAAGGTAGGTGTTTCTTCTTTCACATTCTTCCTTCCTTTGCTTTCCTATGTGTTGCTTGTTCACTCTTTTCATTGGTTTGCATTTTTCTTTCATTTCTTTCTTTTTGTTGGGTTTTCTTTGCTCATTTGTTGCTTTCCTTGAACCCTTTGGTTCACTCATGTCCTTTTTGTTTTTGGTTTTCTTGGTTTGACCTATTTTTCTTGTCCTTGGCTCTATCTTGTCTTTGGCACAAGTTTCTTGTTCCCACCAAAACCCTAGTTTCACTAGGGTTTTCATATCATTTGGTTGAATTTGTTTGGATTTTGAAGATTTTAAAATTTGTTGACCATTGAAAAATGTGAATTGAAACCCTCCAATATCCCACGTCTGATTCTTGAAAGAGTTGGAAATATGTTTAACTTTTAGAATTGGTTTGTGTTAGGGTTTCAAAACTATTTCAATCCCAATCCCCAAAGGTATTTTGAAGATTTTGTTAAATCTATATAAATGCCTTCATGTTTGATTTTTTCCCAATCTTGATTCCTGCATTCCTATCAGAATCGGGTTTTGGGACTAAATTTCAGCCTATTACCATCACCTAGGTTTAGGTCCAAATGATATCCTGATTCTAATTTCTGATATTTCATCAGAATCAGAGTTCAAATCACAATCTTACTATGTTCAGAAGTTTTTTTCAATGTATCAACTCATGCCTTGATTCTAATCCCTACCTTGTTATTAAGATCAAACTTCATATTGCAAATTTTGGGTTGGCACATGTGGCTACATTCCCTATTGTTGTGTAATGTCTAGAATTCATACTAGCTACTACACAAGCCTACAATCCAAATTAGAGGAAATGCATTGATTCATGGGGAAATGAGATCATAGACTTGACCCAAGGGATAATTAGACTATTGTTTTATCCTCCTCCTTAATCAAATCTTGAAATCATGTCTAAGGTTGATGCATTGAAATGATGGGTAGTGAATGTTGATGGAAATAAAAAGCTTATCAATAAGAGATGTATTAAAAGAGAAAATAAGTTAGTAAAGAAAATACCACCTAAGCCCAAGAGGTCTAATTTCTCTAAGGACATAGGGGACATGATTACCTTGCTGGCTAGAGAAGTTGGAAAGGAGGATTCTCATGCCTTTGAGAATTGGATGTTCTTGTTTGTCTAATTAATTCTAGATAGAAAACAAAATTTGGACTATGGGAAGTTGATCTATAATAACATCCATGATTATATGATCAAGGTAAGGGAAACCAAGACATTTTATATGTCTTCTTATGTAATCTACTATGCTAGAAGAATGGGAAGGTTCCCGAGATTGACTACTATGGGAACACTTGAAGATGGTCCTGAACAAAAGAAGGTGTGGGAACACTATGATCAAATAGAGCTGAAGGAAGTGACAATACATTTTAAAATATTTAATGATGCATTCTTATATGTAGTCATTAACCAACTCACGAGAGGCGTTGGATTCAAACTGTCAAGAGAAGCCATGGAGTTTATTGGGGTAGTTGGTTTATCCAATACCCCAAATCCACTTATATCATATTGTTTGGATTTGATAAGCACCCCTTCAAATTACCAAGGTGTTGTTGTGATAGGTGGATTTTGATGGAGTTTGATCATCAAGCAGCTGAGGTAAATGCAATTTTTTTTTATAAACATAAGGCCAGCTGCCACTCATTCCCAATCTAGTTGGGGTTTTATTCTTTTTCTTCTACTATAGCAGCTAAGTCAGCTACAAAAGAGTTTTAGTATTTAAATTTAAATCTCCATACATCTAGAAATAACTTTGATCCAAAGGGGAAAATGAATGGGTTATATGCTTCATTGTTTCCCTTCCATGAGCCACTTCTCGAGGACTTCTGGAAAATTTGCAAGATCTTTTTGAAGTAAGAAGAAAAGGATGTGAAAGACTGACCATAATCCAAATTAAGGAATTTTCCATCAAGGAAGATATACCAAAAGGGGTTTCTAATGATGGGATTGTTCTTGATCCTCGGTATGAAATGGATAAGGTAGCCACTAAAGATTTGGATCCAATTAATCTGATGGAGAAAGAGGAAAAAAACATTAAAAAAATTTCATAGGTAGTTGTTGAGAGAATTCTCAAATGGATTAATCTTCATCTTAAATATCCAAGGGTTAAGGCCTTGAGGAAGAACGATTTCAGC
This sequence comes from Sequoia sempervirens, assembly GCA_007258455.2. Classification (NCBI taxonomy): domain Eukaryota; kingdom Viridiplantae; phylum Streptophyta; class Pinopsida; order Cupressales; family Cupressaceae; genus Sequoia; species Sequoia sempervirens. The sequence goes on along the minus strand of VDFB02281492.1, from coordinate 576,243,195 downwards.
AGTGAGCCCATTTCTTCAATTGAAACAAGGCAATATAAGAGGTTGAAGAAAATTGTTGCACAGATAGAGGAACCTGCCCCAATAATAAAGGAATAAGTCATGATGAAGAAGGTTACAGAAGCCTTAGAATAGGATAAGGTTACTTATCATGTTGTTGTTGTTGGGTTCATTTTAGGTCTTCATGCTAAACCCCTAGCAATTGTGTACTCTGGAGAAGAAAATACTTGAGGGTCTTCTACTATTCCTTTATAGACTAAGGAAACCCCTTCCATTGCACCTAAGGAATCACCTATGTCCTTCGACTCTAAGGAAACTGCACTCCATGAAGAAGAAATGGAATATGAAGAAAATCTTGAGAGGGAAGAAGCTGGAGCAGAGGACACTCGGTTCAAAGAAGGAAGCCTTTGGAATGAGGCAGAAATGAGGAATGATTTAATAAAGGAAGAGTAGAAGGAAATATTAGAAAGTGCTCAAAGAAAGGATACTAACGAGCTAGCTAAGGAAGAAGGGGAACAACAAAATAAAGTTGAGTAAGAGGCTCATGCACATGAGCTTGAACAACAAAAGAAAGCTAAACAGGACAAGGCGGTAGAAGAAGAAGCTCGTACAAAAGAGATAGAACAACAAAAGAAGGATGAGGAAGAGGCTATATAGAGGGAATTAGAGATGAAGAAGATAGAAGAAATTAAAACTAAAAATTAGAAGATAGAGCAAGAGAGATTGTTGAAAGAGAAAGAGGAGCAAAAAAAGACTTCTTCTGAGAAAATGATAGAAATAGTCCCTCCTACACCTCCCTCATCAACACCTCCGAGCATTCAGTAGGTAACAACTTAGCCTATTACTCCTACATGTTTAAAATTAAATTTGGAGAAAAGGAAACAAATTCAGGCTCAACCAGTGAGTAAAGCCTAAGAAGAAGCCTTGGGCCATTCATTCCATGAAGCTCACTAATGATGGGGATTTCATGGCTGATATTGTAAATCCTATGGTTGATAAGTCTAATAGAGAATTGCAAGCCTCATATTACCAAATTAGTATTGTAAATCTAGGTAAGCAAATGAGGAATCAACAAATGAACCTTATTGACATTGTGGCAATTACAAAAAAATCAAGGATGATCAAGGAAAAGAAAGCCAAGGATGAGCTCAAAGCTCAGCTAGGGCATATGAAAAGGTTTTTGAAAGAGCTCATTGATGCTACTCCAGAACAATTAGCCTCAATAGAAATACCTATACTAATGAGCCGAAAGGAAGTAGATGAGTTGAGCACCATGAAAAAGAAAGCTACCTAGTTTGAAAGTTGATTTTAAGAAGGAAATAAAGAGAATTCTGGAGGAAGGATATAAATGATATGAGGAAGCCTTTACCCTTCTCAAGGAAGTAGAAGAGAAGACAAAGGAATTATGGGAAGAAGAGGAAAATTACAAGAAGTACTTGAAGTGATTGAATCTTATTGATAAAACACCCTGGAAAATGTTGATCCAATCAAGAATCCTAGTAGATGAGGATCCAAAATATCTTAAAAGGGCTATTAGAATCACTACTTTCAGGTCTGAAGTACTTATTGAACATAGGAAAATTCTCCTCAAATCTCAACATGACATAAGGCATCATACATGCATATTCAAAGAGATTGTTACACAAGTCACGACCAAAGATTTACCCCAAAATAGATAGTTGAATTCATTGCAAGAAATAAAAGATAATTGGGGTAAATGGTTAGAACAGTTAATAAAAGAAGGTGACAGACTTGAAGGAAATATCTTGGATAGGCTAATGAGTATCAAGTTTGAAACTCGCTTGGCCACGAAGGATATCAACTAGCTACAAGAAATTGTTGTTGTAGTTGCAAGGGAATTTGAAGAGGCTAAGTTCATAATCATATTGGAGGATTTAACACCACCAACCCATCAGTTGTAATAACTACAGAAAATGAGTGTACTACTCATTTGAAAATAGAGTTGGAAACTTTGAATAAAACCTTTTCCCAAGTGACTAATGAGATGGGCCAATTCACATTGAACCACCCTCAAAGCCAAAACTAGAATCAGGTAGGGTATTCCAATCAAAATAATTACTCCAACCAAAACACTAACCATAATCAGAGCAACTTCTAGAATCAAAACTTCTAGAACTAGAACTATTAGAATCAAAATAGGGGATACATCCAGAGACCCAAAAATTGCCAATGGGACACTAAACCAAACAATGGAGGAGTTCCTCATAATTATCAGGCCAATGAAGAAAAAACACACACACTACAAACATTGTAGATTTAAATGTCATGACTAATTGGTGCAAACTACATGATACTACCGCACATTCTCAGGTTAATTGCCCAGAGGTAGAAAAAATGGTTAAAATGGCTTAGGCTGATTCTTAATCACCACAACATAGTGCTAACAAAAATGGTGGATTTACAAATACTTCCATGGACTTTGAGACTTATGATGAGGAATATCAGTTTCCCATGCAAGGGGAAAATGAGCTAGAAACCGATAAATATGACACCCAGGATTTTCAGGCTAAAGGAGGCCATTCACCATGCCTACCCCTCCCAAAAATATTGTACCCCCTAATCAGAAAATGGATAACAATCCACCTCCACCTAAAGGCCCACTTGAGTTTCCAAACAAAGGTAATTTTATTTCGTTCCTAAACAACAATATAATAGTAACAAGGAATATGATTTGATTTTGTAAATGCAGAAGCAGATGACTTCCTTCTCATTCTTTTATATCCTAAAGTGGTGTCCCACTCAATGAGAACTCGTGTTGAAATATTTGGCTAAGGTAGTTGAAAGGAAAGACAAAGGAAAATCCAACTATTTAAATGAATGCAACTCTATATACAGGAAAGATGAGAAAACCTCCATTCTTGTTAAGTTTAAGAATCTTTAGGAAGAACTTATATAATTTCCTATTGGATTTTGGAGCATCATGTAATGTTATGTCATTTTCCATTTTTAAGAAATTGGGCCTAACCCCAATTCAAAATCATAAAAAAGTTACAAAGTTGGGTAAAACTGAAGTTAACATTGTAGGGAATTGAAAAATGTGCATGTACAAATTAGATAAGATCCAACGATTCAAAGTTACATGCATATTTAGATTGTTGACATTCCAGAAATGTATGGAATGTTATTGAGTAGGGATTTGATGAAGGCTATAGGAGGTTACCATTCATTGGAATTCTCACAAATTTGGTTACGATGGGAAGGTATGCCAACCCAGATTAGGATAGAAAGTGAACCTCGCTTGAAACACATGATCACAAAGTATGATCATCCTAATGAAGTAGTTTATTTTGAAACCAAAATAGGTGTTTACAGGAGGGATGAGGTCATGACCCTTTCAATGCCTAATTACTCATAACCCTTAGCAAATAATGATACTATGACTATTGTTAACCAGTGGGTGTTAATTTAGAAACTACAACAAGACAAGCTAGTCCTAGGAGAGGAAGGAGACTTGTGGAGTTTGTTACTCCCAAATTGGTGTTGATTCCACTATCAGAATCATTCTAAGTTAATGTTTTAGCCCTATTTAGATATCCTTAACCATGTTTTTCAATTAGGAAATGCTTGTAACAAAAATATTGCAATGTCCCAAAGTCAATTTCCATCTGAAACTAATACGATGACTATTTTGACAAGAACAAAAAACACATAGGAAGGGGTCTCATTATTTGTTGATCAAAATCTAACCCCATCTCTAGATTGCAGACCGAGGTTAGAAAACCTTAGGAATTACTAGATACCCCTACCCCTACTAATCTTCCAATTCCTAAGGAATTTCTCAAAGGGAAGGTGAGTTGTTGTAGACACGTAAAATATATCGATTGACATTGTGCATCTAATCCCGAATACTAAGATCGTTTCGTCCTGAATCATTCTTCGGTCTAACCATTTAATCAAATCCCCCTATCTGATTAAATTATCAATATTCCTCTCTTAATTAAATAAACCGGTTATCTAATTAAGTCACCTCTTCTCGATAATTAAATTAACCATCTTGATCTAATTATCCTATTTAATTAAATAATTAATTTTTTTAATTAAATCTCTAAAGTTTATTTATTAAATTAACTAAATTAAAACCTTATTTAATTTAATCTAACATCATCTCTTTTAATTAAATAAATCAAAATCTTTATTTAATTAATCTCTTATCACATTCCTCTCATATTTGATTTAAATAAATCCACAAATTTAAGTCAAATAGGTCACATGATTTAACCCCCTTCATTAAATTAATTAACTTGGACTAATTTAATCTCATATCATGTCCCATCCTCCAACTTTTACCACTTGCACATGAAAATAGATTTAATTGATTTATTAAATCTCCATTTTCCTCAACAAGGCATCTTTTGGGACTATTCTCCAAGTTTGAATTCAAAAATCCAACTTGACATGTACATCCAACAAGGAATTTACTCCATCTTACATGTCCTTTTCCTTGAGCCAAGTGGCATTTACTACATTTTTTCCTTCCCTCTTGCATGCCATTTCAACAAATTCAAAATTCAAAAATAGGCATTTATTGGCACAATCCTCAAAACTTGCACATCCTCCATCCACTCATAGGTTGACAAGTGGAATTTTTCCGTTGGATGAATGTTAGTCCCACATTTCTCTATTTTAGACATTCATACATCTTGGTATTCTACAAATAAGAGGCTTCATTCTTCATTTGATCATCCACAATTTATGCAAAGTTACTATACTCAAATCTTGAGCCATTTTTCATCAATACCATTGAGTTCTTAGCTAGGTTATGCAGGTTTTTAGCTTGGAGCACTCACCATCCTTCATCAAAGTGGATCATTCATCAACCATACATCAATCTTGCATCATAGTAATTGGGAAAGGGCTAATTTTCACATCAAATTGGCACCAATTCCCCCATGGGATCATGAGTTTGCTAGTTTAATTAGGATTCAATCTCTATTTTGTTGTTTTCATTGTGTTCTTCATTATTTTTTTCCTAATTTGAGCTTTGTAAATGGATTTCAAGGGGAATCCTTGTTCTTGCTTTCATTTCACAATCTAATGTGTTTCTTCTTATTGTTTTGCAGGTATTAGGATTGGGGTTCACACATTTGGCGCTAGAAGGAGGGAAAAATCTCATTTTTAATCACATTTTTCTAAAAATTCCGCATTTTTGTTTGTGCATAGGAAAATTCAAACGTTGGAAGCTCAGTGTCGCCATATAGCACCGTTGACTCTAAAATGCCGCCATATAGCACCACTGGAAAGTCCAAACTGCGACACTCTAACCATCCCGCCTAAAAAATTTTGAATTTAAATTTTAAATAGCGACACTAAGCAAAAGGGTGACGCATTTGAGCTCACTGGTCCGGGTACAGAGCACCATTGACTGGTAAGTGGCGCTATATAGCACCGCTAGAGAAATCAAACTGTGACGCAATCATGGGTTACGTCGCTGGAAGGGAGTAAAAAGTTGAAATTTCATTTTAGCACATGCTTTTTGTCAAGTGATGAGTTTATCTTCTATTTTTTTCTTTTTAACCTCTATGTTTTGCAGAATCTGACTAGTTTTCTTTCTTGTAGGTTGGATCAATTAAAATGAAAGAAAAAGAAGCATGATGATGGTACTTCACAAAATCAAACTATTTTTAAACACTTTAGTGCTTGTTTAACACTTTTAGGAAACTGATATATTTTCTTACTTAGGATACTAATTTCAGTTGGGCTTTTGAAAAGAACCTTTTCAATTTTTTGCAAAGGCTTAAAACGAACATTACGACTACAACTTACTAGAGTTTGTTTTTTGGTTAACAATTGAACAAAACAACTCTCATTTGTCCTTTGGTGCTTTAAAAAGAACTCACAATTGCTTTGTGGATTTAAAATGAACATGTGCAACTTTTTCTTTGTGATGGATTACTTAAACTAACTTCATTGAAAAAGGACATATGTGCTTCTCTCGTGCTTGATAGCGATCATGAGAATCAAAAGGCCTTTTTTGTGATTTTAGGTTGAGATAAAGCAATCACCTCCACACTTCATTTTGTGTTTAAAATTGAACAAAACATTGTGTGAGTGTGAGTAGAGCATTATTGCGTACATTCTCTTTCTTTTGCAAACAAAGATTGATCGAGTTACGGATATTGTCTTTACTCGCTTTTGTTTATCTTAGAGGGCCTGCCTTGGGGAAAAAGTACTCACCCAAGGGAATGAATCAACCAGTAACACTCTAAATCCAAGAGTATTTCCAACTAGGATATAAATGTGGGTATTGGAGTAAACACCAATATCACGCGGTTGGCTCCAATGAGATGGATCTGAAAAGGGACTCTCACCGTATGGGTCAATCTCCACAAATGGAAGTCCTAATTAAAACCCATGTTTTAGAATTGCCAAAATATTTGATCTATTTGTTGGTGCAAGAACGGTTGTTCTGAAGCTGCCCCACACTTTTACGATCTTTTAGTAGAAATGGAAAGCATGCCATGGGATTTTCATTGGTGTTGATGCTTGGCTGCCCTGAATGATGTTAATGAGCCGTGGGGGGGATCCAATGAGGTCAAGCATCTAACCATTCGCTAAAGATAAGCGTAGCTAGACTTGTCCAAGTGGGGACTCAACAAATATTATCTTCCATATCCATAGGGTTGTACTTATTATTGGTTACAAAATGCTTTCCTTGTTTGAAAACATCTTGGAAACAAACACTTAAAAATCATCATCAAAATTTAAAACCCCTTAGGAGGTAAATACAATTGACCAAATTCATGTGTTATTGCTTTCCCTTGGGATTCACATCCTTAGAGGTTTCTAAACACTTGAACTTACATCTCAATTTACCTACTAAAGATAAACAATAGGTAACCATTATCTTGATTTCCTTGAATTCCACATAGCACTTTGTGGGATGAAAATAAGTTAGGACATTGGACATTTAGTTTGAAAATCTAATTAAGAAAGTGTTTGTGGTAAAATCAATTCACTAATCAAGATGAAATCAATTGAACCCCACACATGTGCTTGTGTATCTTTTGTCTTATGGTCTTTTGAGCAAACATTGATCTTTTGGTTTGAAGGAAAAAGCATGTTCTTCAAAATCTTGGCCTTGTAAACAAGTCCTTCTTAGGTTCATTTAGGATCAAATCAAACACTTCATCCAAATTCCAAACATCTATTAAAATCCATCCCACAAACAACTTTAGAGCTTTGGAAACATCATTCTAGACTTGGGTAAATCATCAAAATCAAAATCACCTTATTTAGTTAGGTGTATGGGAATGCATCCTTTCTCATACATTTAATTTAATTAGCAATCCTTTGAACAAGTTCATCCTAAGATCACATCTACATCTTAGGGTTTACAAGTCAATTATCCAAATCCAATAAAAAATAATCAAAATCAAATCCTAAAGTCGAGCATTGATCCAAAGTTCCTAAGAAAAACAAGACCCATATCATTCACCCCTTTCATCCTTCATCTCATCATTGGTCCTAAACACCTTATAGGTCACTTTTACAACAAGGTCAAAAAACAAGAGGAACATGGAATATAAACTTGATCCATACATCATGAGTAATCCAAATCAACTAAACTTTCAAAGCCTTACAATGTCGATTGATTATCAACACTCACATTTATATAATCCATACATGGGATCATTATCTCCTACAAACCTCAATGGTACAAAAAATGTGAGTATACCCAATCTAAATCTTGGAACACCTTTTCCAATGGTAGATTTAAATCCGAGTCTAAACTTACAAATCTATTAACCAAATACTCAATGCATGAGTCTTCAACAAAACAATATTATCCCACCAAATCCTAACATGCCAAATGTGAATGTACCAATTACAACTTTACAAAACATGAACATTTTGAATCCAAACTTGGTAAAATTTGGGATGAATATGTTTTTGAATAATACAAATGTTGTTCAAAGTCCAAACAAGATGGTAACAACTCCATGTATTAATCCAATTCAAGGTAACACCATGCAAAATCAAAGTTACCTAAATCAAGGCAATGTGATTCCCAACACCAACAATGTTCAATTTCAACCTATCATGCCAAATTTGAACATCATCCCAAATCAAAAAATTGTCCCAAATCAATTTGTCCATGATCCCATGCAAAAACCACAAGTATGCATCCCAAATCTGCTTGAACAAAAACCAAATCAACTATATCAAGGGAGTCAAGATCGAAATCAAGATCAAATTTGGTGAGATCAAATTGCTACACTTACCAAAATAGTTGAGCCATTGTGCTAAGGGACATCTCCACCACTATTACCCATATCAACATCATTCCTTGGTTTAGGGCTTCCCCCTTTACCTAACACTAATCATTCCATCCAAATCAATCCACCTAACACCAATCAAACCATCATGTCAAATCCTTTGAATATACCATCGACATCGCACCAATGGATGGTATCTAATCAAACAACAACGTCGATCCCAAATAAAAATATGGTCTCCCAAGGACCTATCACCTCGGTCATTCCAACCGTCCCTATCACTTCGATTATTCCAACCACCACTATCATGCCAATCACATCTCAACCCCTCACTACCACAATCGCTTCAAATGTATCTCAACCACTTGTCACCACATCCAACACAATTCCAAATCCACCACCACTACCACCAAAAAAAAATGCAGCAAGACAATATATCATTGCACTAAAAGCTCACCAGGCCTACCAAAAGGCCATCCAGCAATATCTAGCCATGCAACAAGCATCACAAGTTCAACAAGCCTCTCAAGTTGCGCAGGCTGCTCAAGCTACCCAACAAACACAAGCACAAACATGAAAAATGATAACTATTGGGGACAATAATCAAGATTCAACCAATGACCATGTTGAAAATGTCTCTACATCACCTAACGAGTTAGAGTGAATATCTCAAGAATTCATTCCAAAGCATGATCAACATATTTCACCGAAGTCTAGCAATGGTCCTTTCCAAGACATATTGACATCCTTCGACCTCATGGTTGCAGATATTGAAGGAATCTTGAACTCAACATTTGATCCAAGTCCACTAAAAAATGAAGAGGATATTGAGCCAATTCCCATACCTAATGATGACATCCAAGAACCTTTTATAAGTAATCCATCCTTTGAAACTAACCCATGCCAAGAAATTGATCCAAATCATGTCGAAAGGAACTCCGAAATCATTCAAGATCAAGAATTTGTATCACCAAGATACTACAATGATCTAATGGACACTCTCCTATCTATGCAAGATGCACATACTCCTTCATCTACCCATGAGATGCTTTCTATGGATGGACACATAGATGATCTTCATTCAAAACATGATTCCTTTACTCCTGACATTATTACACAAAAAGAGTGGGTTATCGATTCCTACAATCAGACTAAGTTGTCAACATCAGGATTGGATATATCCCAAATTCAAATTTGAGGAAATCATGAATAAAGATATCCAGAAGTATCCACTCAAGGAAACAGGTCAGACAGAATAGGATATTCCAAAGTTAGCAGAACAACAAATTCCAATAGCATCATCTACAGTGGTCATTTATCAGAGAATGCACTCTAAAAAAGAGCTCTTGGAATGGGCGAAATCAAAGCATGAAGGTACTACTTCCACAATACTGGGGGAAACTTCCTCTCAAGCAAACGTCAACATAAGAAGTGCAGAGAATCCTTAGGATGAAACCGATGTCAATACTACAACTAGCCACATCATGAATCTTCATCCACCCATCACCACATCCATGAATGGGGACCAATGTCAAAAGAAATAATTGAATCAAAGTACGAAGAACATTATCAAAGAAAAAGAAGCTGGAAAGCATAATGGACAAATCAAATACAAATGTATACCAAAGAATACAAAGAAAGATCATCCCTATCAAACTCCATCAGTCAAAGAAACTATGGGGAAAAATAAGAAAGGGAAAAGTATCCATCAAGGATGTCCACAAAAGCAAAAGCAGGATTTTCAAGTCACATACAAAGTGTATCAAGCAATTAGTCCTAATTCCATGCACACTTCTGTATCCACCCATCATTGCTCATTTTCCCAAGTTATGAGAGTCAAAAGTTCCAAACTGTCAACCAATCCCTCTCTTATCCCTAAACACACTCCATCCACGCCTCCACACATGATATACAATTCTCAAATTGACCATGTATTGGAAACGATCCTTCATCATAAGGATTCTGAAGTCACTCTATCGCGATGTGTGCACAAAGACAAAGTTAACTCCGGTATTGATGAAGCAAATCAAGAATCTTAAAAGTTGCATTTAAGTGCATGTATCTTGGAAAATAAACTTCTCTAGGTAGGCTATCAATGGAACCTCATGATAGAAGCATCTATATCAGTAACACCTTGTGGTGCAACATGAGCTTTAAATATTTCACAGAAAAATACAAAAAAATTTAAAAAATATGAAAAACCAAAATAAATCAAAAAAAGGATTGAAAACAATGAAGAAAAAAATCATCCTCTAGTGAAAACCACATGGGTGGCGCTTTGGGCAGGTACCATGATGAAAACCTGGAAAATAGGCATCATGTGTAGAATCGAGCATCTATGTGTGCTAGTTCAAGTGAAAGCATCTCATCCCATCCATAATAAATCTAGCATTCCATCCATATCAGCCATAATAAATCCATTCATCCATGAACCATTTATCCAAACCATATTTATCCATCTGCATCCATAGTCCAAATTATCTTGATCTTGGTAAAACTTCAGTGCACACTTTACACTTGCTTATGGTAAACATCTTGACATGGGTCATTTTCATTCATCCTATTCTATGCAGCATTATCTAAGCCATGAAGCATTATCCAAATGAGCATTCTTTATCCGAACACCTTATCACAAGATAATCCATATCCATCCATCCATATGCTTATTCAAGCATCCACCCATCACATTCTATACATTGCTAGACACTGGGGGAAAATATTTACATCTTGCTTCGGGAATAAATCTTGATCTATATCCTCCAACTTATGTGGCGATCCGAACATTGGAAAATGTGAAACTAAATTGGTCAAAGCATTTGTGATCCAAAATCCAAATCACTAGCCCATGGCATATTTTGACGAGCGGACATTCCTTATCAATCGTCATCTTTCATCGAACATCAATCCAAACAATCAATATCAATTGCATCTAATGTGTAATTCAACGTCACATCAAATCATTCAAAAATTTTTTGTTCCAAATCAAGCTTCAAAATCCTGATCAATCAAGTCCAATCAATCCATAATCTTGGGATATCCTTCCCGATCATTGTGTTGCTTAACACTATTCTTGCATTGTTGTGTATCCTTTACAATGTTATCATCATTGATCTTGATCAATCAAATCCTTGCATTGTTGTGTATCCTCAACAATTTTATCATCATCAATCCCTCATCATCTTGGGATATCCATCCTAATCCTTGTGTTGCTCAACACTATCTTCACATTGTTGGGCATCCTCAACAATGTCATCATCATCAATCCATCGATTCAATCAAACAACCTTAGCTTGGTCTTCAACAAAATCCCAAATAGATCACTGATATCATCACACACATCCTTATCCAAATCGTCAAAATCATGTGAAAAACCCAAAAACATCCAAAATGCATCAAAATCCAAAACATCAAAAAATCCAAAAACATTCATAAAAATCAAAAAACGTCAAAAACATGGAATCCAAACTACATCATCTCTGAGCTTAAACGTAGGCAAGGCTACTCTTTTATTAGCCCCTGAGACATCAAAATCCAAAAACATTCAAAAAATCCAAAAAATCCAAAAACATTTGAAAACACAAAATCCAAAAACAGCCTCAAAACATTCCAAAACGTCAAAAGCATTCAAAAAACCCAAAAAATCCATCTGTCCCATCTCACTTTCACCCACAATAATCAATCATCCATAATAAATCAATAATCACAACCTTTGGCAAAACAAATAGAAACAAGTACAACAATCAACAAAAGCAAGCTTCAATCGTAAAATCAAAAGCAAACAACAAAACAAAATCAAACTCTTGATCATTTTCAAACATGTCAATCAACCTTATATCAACAGCTTATCAATCAACTTATCAAACCATCATCATCCTATACAATGCATGTCCTAGGATATATCGTTCCAATAATGGGCATCATTTTGGATATCACTTGGATTCTTATCCTATCAAAACACATCCCTCTTGCTTAAGGTATGAAGAACATTGGCTTGTTTGTTTACTGAATCTTTATCCTTTTGATTTATCTTATTGCGCTCATTCCAAGGACCTCTCGATGATATCCAAACAGGGGATTTAGAGAAATAATAATGGGGCAATGATCATTATCTTTTGTCTGTTGTGCTTGTTGGACGTTCTTGTAATATAACCTTGGCGAATACTTACTTTGTTAGGTATGTATGGAGGAAGTTTGGGCAACTTGTTGACTATTGCATTGATAGGTTATACCTTTCCTTGTTTTGGTCCGAGGTGTTTGAAACTTCTAAAGTGCATGCTAGCAAGGTTTTCATATGTTAGGTGTGAACAAGGATACTCCTATCTATTTTTCAAGTCAAATTCCATCATGTACTGGGTACAACGCCATCCTGGTTCTCGATACCTTGATTCATCGTACCACGTGTGTTATCAAACATAACGAAATTGGCCCTTTGAAAATCCTAATTCCTCGGCAAGAAATCATCATCATTTGCATATTCATCATCTTGCATCATGTTGAAATGACTTCTTTTCTTTCATCCCTTCTTGCTTGTCACGCTAACAAGGTACTATGATAATTGATCATCATCATTATCATCGTCATCGATCCTGTATCCACAAATCATTAGCATATTGCATAAACATATCATATAGGAAACACATGCATTGCATTTTCATCATCATCTAAACATGTTTTTATAAGCATTCTTCATAAATAAGCACATCCATTTTTATTACATCACATTGCATTTATCACATAAATCATCGCATAACATTCATGTGCATAAACATTTCATAGTCACTTCATATTTTCATTTACTGCATAATCATACATAATAAGTACACAAGCATTATAGATAATCCATTGCATACATACTTGCATAACATCATAAAGTCATCTCACACATTACGTTCATTTTTGCATAAAACATCATCATATCATTACATATAGTACATCACAATAAATGCATAACATACATTATCATTTAACATGTTTAGGATAATAATATTTGTTAATCTAAGCATCTTAAAAAACCATTTCATTTGCATCATCAATATATATCATATAAAACATGACCATTGCATTCACATTGCATTATATCATCCACTAATCATCCATATCATCTCATAAATAACATCACAATAATTTTTTACATTTCATTGCATAAATCATTCCACATCATTATAAACATAAATAGAAACATCAAAATTCATTACATGCAAAGTATACATCCATCCATAATCATATATAAGCATGATTCACATCATTTCGTGCATACACCATAGATCATTTCCATATCATTTTGCATATTCCATATAACATATCATATCATTTCAAATCATCATATAGATTGCAACATCATTACACATCACATAAATACATCTGCATATCATAGGTCAACAACATAATATAGATCTATTAGGTCATAATCATTACATAAGGCATATATCATTGGAAATAAATGCATCCATAAATACATCATATAACACCATAACATCATTGCACAACATATAGAAATAGAATCATCCATACATGCATAAATAAATGATATCACATCACATCACATCAAAATCATCAGCTCATATATATATCATCATCAAATAACTATCATAGTACAAAATAATCGGATCATTGTACATGTATGTCAATCAGTACAAAAAGGCCCATCGGTCTATCAAAAAGGAGCCCATAAGGCACAAAAAGTATCATCTCGATCAAGTTCTACCCCCTGTATGCTGCCCTCACCCCTATCACCGTGACCCTCTACTAGTCTATGGCTGGTCCACTACGAGTACTTTGGGACCCATGCTACTCTGCGTACAGCCTCGTGATAATGCATATGGTAATACTTGGCCTCTCGGACGGACTCCCTGTAGGATCTAATAGACACTGTACCCTGAGAGGAGGAGGTTTCCATGCTCTCCAATTGCTGTCGCCGGACCATCTTTGTTGCCGCCTGTAACTCTGCAACCTGTCTCTGCAATATGGCCTAATCCCTCTCGGCCCTGATCTGATCTCTCTCAGTCCATACCTGATCTCTCTCCCCTGTCAAATTCTGTAACTGGGCTTGCAGCTGTGCAATCAATGTATCTCGGGGATCCACCTGCCTTGCTAGCTACACTACTAGCTGTGCTCGTGGAGGCTGTACCTAAGGCTGATCCTCACCCCCAGCCCATGGTGTTGCACTTGTTGGCACCTACTGCTGATCCTGCATCTGTATGTCAACCTGATTTGGATGAGCTGGCTAAACTGGAGGCCCGACCAATTGGTCCTGTCGTGCACCATCCCTTCATCCTCGTCCTCCCCCTCTACCTCTCATCCTCTACAAATCGGGGACTACTCTTGGAATTGTCAAACGTAGGGAAGGCCGGAACCAATCCCTGTATGTTTGTGTCATGCTTGGATTTGTAGGCCCCTGATCGTAAGCCCATGGTTGAGCCACCAACTATTTGAAACTTTCCACAGCCTCCAAGGTAGGAATGTATCGCCCCCATGAAACCTATGACATGGTGCATAAAAATACGACCACATAATCATCGTTGGGATGATCTTGGGGCTCACCGAACTGACTCTGAAGGCACCCGGGCAGATATATCTCTATCATAGTGTGCTCTTGCCCCTGCATGAAGCGGTCCTAGTGGGCATAGAAGATCTAATGTACATCATCGGCCCATGCGGGCTGACCAAGATAAAGACACCACATAAATACCTGCATCTCATCTAAGACCCTCCTCCAATAAGGAATCTCATGCTCGCCTGTGTGTGTGAAGGACACACCACCTCTGTAGCGCCATACAAGGGGATCATCAAGCCCCATCGAAACTATAACAACCCGCAGCCGAAGAACAACAATGTGCTCCCACGCCCATACGTGAAGGAGTCACACCTGCTCTGAGTGCTCTATCGTCGAGGTAGACATACTCGTGAAGATCTCTGTACAATGATGCAAGAAGAACTAGCCCCCAAGAAAAACAAGTAGGCCTATCACACATCACCATGTGCTCCCAGCAGAGTCCCCAACTAGGACTAAAGTATCAGCCTCGTCAATCTAGGGAAATGAGACTTGAAATAATCATCGCAACAACCAAGCAGAAGGGAGGTGCAAGATCCCTATGACTCTCGAGCTTGATCTGCCCCTCACAAATGACAATATCCTCTATGGTGAGGACTCTGTGGTAGGCATTCTGCCTCTCATCCATATCGAGAATGACACGTCGACCATGAATCAATAATCTCAAGATGCACCAAATGTCCACTAAGGTGACGGTGGCCTCGTCAGTGGGAAGGTGGAAAGAAGAGGTCTCGCTATGCCATAACATCATCCCAAGGTGGGTGCGAATGGGCGATGCGTAGGTGTTGTACCACAACCCCATATCTCATAGCTGATCCTGATCTCTGTCACTTAGGTCTCGCAAGTAATCGAACAAATCCCACGACCTGTGCTCTCAGGAGTAGAGCTCCCTCACCACATCCTGCATCAGGAAGAGTCATCATGTTAAAAAAAATTGATTTTTTTTTTCTGAGTGTCTAAAAAACCACTCCAGCATCACAATCTGTGAAGGCTTTGCAGTTTGATTTTTTATCAAACACTGACACTAGGGCACAAAATGTCAAAAGCACACCGCCATGGTGCACTTTCCCTCCCAGCGACACAATTTGCAAAGATTCTTGTCGATAAAGAACCATCGCATCGCACTTTAGAAATGACCCCGCCAACCATGAGCTCAATGTCATAGTTTGGAGTTTATTTTCAAACTCCAAACTCCACCACCACAATGCAATTTGACACTGAGCAATGCAGTTTCATTTCTAAGTGGCGCTTTATAGCACCGCTATAGAAGGACTGACTTTGAAAGCATTAACTGAACGTTAAAAAAATAAAATAATAAAGCTCAAGTAAGGATCACTTACCGGTGCCCCAATGCTAGGTGGCCGCTGGTACGTCTAGACTCGATCAGAAATGTGCATCGAGAGCTATCATTGCACCATATTGTCAGGAGGTTAGAGCTCAAATATCAAGGTTGCAAGATGGTTGTGTGTGAAAATGAATTGAAAGTGACCCCTCGGAGCCTTTTTAAGCTTGAAAATTAGGGTTTTTTCACGTTGATTGGCTATTGTGCTAGGGTTTTGGACCCTTGAACTTTTTTTTATCTAGTTGAGGCCTATTTCACATCGTTTTATTGTGTTTAGACATGTTTTTGGCCTACTGGAGCATTTTTGGACCTGTCAGGGACCTTATCCTCTCTCTTTTCACGAGATCACCCAAAAATTGAAATTTTCATCCAATCTCTCGAGGGGGAAATATATTGCCATGTTTTCTCTCGTTGGGAAGCAATGGGGCAAGATTTTTTTTAATTTTTTTTTTTTTGGCTTTGATCGAAATCGTTTATTCTTTGAACCAACGCAACGAGTGCATTGCTTCAAAGAGGGGAAAAATGTAGACACTTAAAATATACCGATTGACATTGTGCATCTGATCCCAACTACTAACATCGTTTCATCCTGAATCATTCTTGGTCTAACCATTTAATCAAATCCCCCTATCTGATTAAATTCATCAATATTCCTCTCTTAATTAAATAAATCGGTTATCTAATTAAGTCACCTCTTCTCGATAATTAAATTAACCATCTTGATCTAATTATCCTATTTAATTAAATAATTAATTTTATTTGATTAAATCTCTAAATTCTATCTATTAAATTAAATAAATTAAAACCTTATTTAATTTAATCTAACATCATCTCTTTTAATTAAATAAATCAAAATCTTTATTTAATTAATCTCTTGTCACATTCCTCTCATATTTGATTTAAATAAATCCACAAATTTAAGTCAAATAGGTCACATCATTTAACCCCCTTCATTAATTTAATTAACTTGGATTAATTTAATCTCATATCATGTCCCATCCTCCAACTTTTACCACTTGGACATGAAAATAGATTTAATTGATTTATTAAATCTCTATTTTCCTCAACAAGGCATCTTTTGGGAATATTCTCCAAGTTTGAATTCAAAAATCCAACTTGACATGTACATCCAACAAGAAATTTACTCCATCTTACATGTCCTTTGTCTTGAGCCAAGTGACATTTAATGCATTTTTTCCTTCCCTCTTGCATGTCATTTCAACAAATTCAAAATTCAAAAATGGGCATTTATTGGCACAATCCTCAAAACTTGCACATCCTCCATCCACTCATAGGTTGACAAGTGGAATTTTTCCATTGGATGAATGTTAGTCCCACATTGCTCTATTTTGGACATTCATCCATCTTGGCATTCTATAAATAAGAGGCTTCATTCTTCATTTGATCATCCACAATTTATGCAAAGTTACTATACTCAAATCTTGAGCCATTTTTCATCAATACCATTGAGTTCTTAGCTAGGTTATGTAGGTTTTTAGCTTGGAGCACTCACCATACTTCATAAAAGTAGATCATTGATCAACCATACATCAATCTTGCATCATATGAATTGGGAAATGGCCATTTTTCACATCAAATTGGCACCGATTCCCCCATGGGATCATGATTTTGCTAGTTTAATTAGGATTCAATCTCTATTTTGTTGTTTTCATTGTGTTCATTGCTTTTTTCCTCATTTGAGCTTTTTCAATGGATTTCATGGGGAATCCTTGTTCTTGCTTGCATTTCACAATCTAATTTGTTTCTTCTTATTGTTTTGCAGGTATTAGGATTCGGGTTTGCACAGTTGCGAAACTTATAATCATGAGGAGCTACAAGAGATTGTTTCTACACATGTGTTTAATTTGAATCAAGTACCTAACAGTCCTCAATTACAACAATACAAGCTTACCTTAGCATCCCAAACTAGTCAGGGCAACCACCTATTTCTCTTAAGCAAGCATCTAGGTCTAACCTGAAGAAAGAAGGCCCAGCCCAAGACCAATTGTGGACCCTCAAATTTGATGGTTCTAGTCCAAAGTAGGGAGTGGAGTTAGAGTAGAACTAACCAACCTGAAAGGGAAAACTTACTTTTCTTCTTATAGGTTATAGTTTGGGTGTACTAAAAATGTTGTGGAATATGAGGCATTGGCTAGGGAACTGATGTTTGTGCATAAGAAGAAAGCGACAAGCCTCAGAGTCATGGGAGATTCTAAAGTGATAGTGAAGCAATTTCATAGTCAGTATGCATGCCACAAAAAGAGGTTGGCTGCTTATAGAAATGGGGTATGGAACTTTGATTGAAGATTTTAATGCTTTTGGCATTAAGTTGATTCCTAGATAAGATAATCATATTGTAGATTCACTAACTATTGCAGCTAGTACCTTGGAACCTATGCATTATTTCAATGTAAAGAGGTTCTTTTTCGAGTTAGTGTCAACTCTAGCCATTCCTAATAGTATTCGAAACTTCCAGGTTTTCGATGATGATCAACACATCCTTTCCTTTTTGGAAGTTTTAGATGTCTTCGAAGGACAAATCATTAATGAGCCTAAAAAGGATCAAGGAGACTAGGATCCATAGGATTGTGATGTAGAGGGAATAATTAATTCAAAGACTACTAGTATCCCTAAGGGAATGGTAGCACTAGAGAGGATCTTTAATTTTGATCCTCAAGTTGCGAGAAGCTGCTCATGGATGTCGATGGAGAAAAATATGAAACATACAACTTGGTAGATTCAGGGATAGAGAGAAATATTTTCATTGGGTAGACTTGTTCGAAGGACATCCGAGATAAAATCTTGAAGTTCCTAAAGGAAGACATCACAACAATTGCTTGGGGATATGAAGATCTGAAAACCTTTGATACTTCAGTGATAACTCACACCATTCCTCTAAAGCCTCAAGCAAAGCCATTTTGTCAGAAGTAGCATCTAGTTAATGCATTAATTGAACCTCTGATTCTTAAAGAGGTATAAAAATTACTGTCAGTTAGGATTATTCTTCCTATGAGGTATTCTAATTGGGTTGTGAATCTAGTGCCTATCTGCAAAAAGAATAGAGAAATTAGACTGTGTCAATTTCAAAAATTTGAACAAGGCTTTAAAGAAGGACAATTACCCTCTTCTCTCCCTCAATGAAGTCCTACAAATATTCAATGGCTCACAGATGATGTCCTTCCTAGATGGTTATTTTGGATATAACCAAGTGTTGGCCAACTATGAGGATAGAATGAAGACCACTTTCATGGCCAAGTGGGGAACATTTCTCTACCGAAGGATTCCATTTGGTCTCATTAATGGTGGAGCCACCTTTTAGCATGTGATGGATGTGGCTTTTAAGGATCTAGTAGGTAAATGTATCATTATTTACATGGACGATCTAACGTTATTTTCCAAGAACAGGGAGGACCATGTTGCTAATTTGTCGAAAGTTCTAGAAAAGTGTATAAAGTATGGTGTCTCCCTCAACCCAAACAAATGTGTATTCAAGGTCTTAGAAGGAAAAGTGCTAGGTCATGTAATATCAAAAAGAGGCATTTCAATCAACCCTGACAAAGTGGAATCTATCTTGAAGCTACCCATAATAGGCAACAAGAAAGAGATGGGATCTTTCTTCACAAAGATAAACTTTATAAGGAAGTTCATAACTGGGTTTGCATAAATTGTCAAACCCCTCAATGAGATGATGAAGGAAGATACAAAGATTGAATGGAGTAATGGGGCAAAGACTACCTTTTCACAAATCAAATAGTCTATTTTAGAAGGGCCTGTGTTAACCAACCCCAATTATTTATAGCCTTTTTATATTTATTCTTTTGCATCTAATCATTCATGTGCTATTGTTTTGACATAGTGGAAAGATGAAGGGGATGAAAAGCCAATAGCCTTCATGATTTCCCCATTCAAAAATGCTAAGATTAGACATCTACCATTAGAGAAGCAAGAATTTGCATTGATAAGAGCTATTAAGAAGTTCCACCATTACATCCTACATAGTCAGATCACAACCATTATTTTGTACCTAGCAGTAAATTCCCTCCTCATGCAGAGTGAGATGGGAGAAACAAGGGGGAAATGGATGGAAATTATATAGTATTTTAATCTCAATATTCACCCTATGAAGTTATTCTGAGGACAGGGTCTATCCAAAGCAATGGATGATGTTGATTCCAAGATCACCTGTTAGCAATACATGGTACAGTAATTTATAGGAGATCCTTGGTATGCAGATTTTATTTTCTTGTTACTAAAAAACAAGTGTCTTGATGGGATGAGCATAGCACAAAGAAGAGCACTACTACTAAAGAATTCTCTCTATATGATCAAAGGAAGAGCCTTGTATAGAAATAACTTTGAGGGTTTTTATTTGCATTGTCTAGATCAACAACAAGCAAAGCAGGCCATTGTTGAGTTTAATGGAAGACATGGTATCAGACATGATTTAGTCAATGCAATGGCACATCAGATCTTGAAGTCAAGCTACTATTTTCCTCATGTTTTTTGATACACTCATCAACACATTAGAACATGTCATACATCTCA
Source organism: Sequoia sempervirens (assembly GCA_007258455.2). NCBI lineage: Eukaryota > Viridiplantae > Streptophyta > Pinopsida > Cupressales > Cupressaceae > Sequoia > Sequoia sempervirens. The sequence goes on along the minus strand of VDFB02281492.1, from coordinate 576,222,524 downwards.
AACTTTAACATCCAAATAGCACAACCTAGTGATGCCCTTGTAGCTTGTATATGGGGTAAGATTGTTTGCCCAATGGGTGTTGGATTTTGTTGGTGTAATTAATCCAAATTCTTCTATAGGTCATAGGTTTATCTTGATGGCAACAGATTACTACACACGGTGTAACAAGGCTCAACCTTACAAGAACCACACCACCAATGTGGTTATAAAATTCATTAGTGAACATCTCATTACCAGGTTTGGGGTACCATTTGGTCTAGTCTGTGATAACGGCCCAATCTTCTCTTCTACACAATTCATTCAATGGTAATTTGAATATAAGATAGTTGCAAAATAATCATCCAACTATTATCCATAGGGAAATGGGGTAGCTGAGTCTACCAATAATAATTTTTTGGAAGTAATCAAAAATTTGTTAGAAATTAATTTTAGGGACTGGAACACACACCTAAAGTTCCCCTTATGGGAAGATAGGACTAGAATTAAAGCTACCCTAGGAAACTCACCATTTAAATTAGTTTATGGCCAAGACCTAGTCTTTCCTATCAATCTACAGATACCTATTTTATGGTTTATGCAAGAGTTCTATTTCAATGATGATAGGATAGAGGTCTGATTAACTAATTTGTTGAATCTAGAAGAGTAAAGCGATGTTGCCTTGTAGCAGTTTTCTAAACATCAAGTTGTATTCAAATGTTGGTTTGACAACAGATCCAAAATCAATGCCTTTAGGATATCAGACATTGTGCTACTATGGGATAAGGCTAGAGAGAGGAAGGGTGATCACTAGAAGTTTGATAGACTTTGGTTAGGACCATACAAAATCATTGAGATCCTTAGTGATAACGCTTTTTGACTTAGCACTTTAACAGGAGAACCTGTTCCGTTACTAGTCAATGGACAGTTTCTCAAACATTACTTTGGCCCATGAAGGCATGATTTTCCATCCTTTGTATATATGTAGTTTAGTGGTTTTATTTTCTTGGTTTCTTTTTTTGTTTGGTTTCCTTTATTTTCTATTTTGTTGTTTGTTTGTTGTTTTTTTTGTTTTCTTTCTATTTATGGGGACTTTCATTTTCATCATTTTGGAAAAATGGGTAGTTGTTTAAGGCATACTAAGGGTACTATGATAGAGAAATTGATTTAGGTATTTTTAGGTATAACTCTTGATCTTTTTCATTTTAAAACTTATGTTTTATGTCCATCTTAATGACAGTTTGAAAGGTCAGAACAAACAGGTCTATTCTAAGTGATCTTGTAAACTATCGTTGAATTTCTCACTTATTAGATAGAATCATCTATCTCCTTGAAGTCCTATTTGTCTTAGGATGATTGTATTCTTCATTCGAGTGAAAAATATGAGTCCCAACATTTTCATGAGGTCCACCATAGTTCTCAACTTAATTTTTAGATTACTATTTCTAAGTATTGAGGAAAAAGATAAGAAAATAATTGCTTCAAGAAAAATATAAAAAAAGAGGAAGAGAAAAGTAGAAAATTAGAAAGTAAACTCAATATAATAAGGGTGATTCAACTATCTCTACCAGGGCTATGGACGGTTGGCAAGTAATAGAGAAATGCTTTGAGAGAACTAGAGATATCTTTTTTGGGGTTATAGATGCCTGGCTGGCAGCAAAGCAATGCCCAAGATATCATTGCACAATAGCTAAAGTGACCCACCTCATGTATCTTGAGTTTGAATAAAATTGTTTGGAGGATAGTTAAATTCTTTAAGGGATGTACCACGAATGCACACACTCAGATTCAAAGTTTTTATACTAATTCACAATTTGATATTTCAACTCAACCTTGTTTTCTATAGCCAGTCACACTCAAGTTAAAATATTCATAAACCAGAGGTTCTAGGTGACTGAATTCTTCAGTATCCCAAAAATGGGTAAACCATTTTCCCAATCGAGTCACCAATTTTTATGCTTTGCATAACCACCCCATTTTTTTGTTAGTCAAAATGGTTCCCCCTTTTTTTGTTTTGTCCTTGGTTTTCTTTTTTGGGATTTGGGGGTTGTCTTTTTCCTCCCAAGTCTTTGTTTTCTTCTTGTTTGTTGGGTTCAGATATCAGACTGTCACTAGTACTTGACACTTTTCAAAGTGTAAGTTCCCACTTTCATCTCGATCTCACTCTCTATGTTTTTTCTTATTTTCTTTTTGTTCTACAGGTTCAAGTATCAGATCGAAACTATCACCTTGCAACCTTTCAAAGTGTACCTATTTTTATCCCTGATCCCGACCTTCGCTTTTCTTCCTTGTGAGATTTTCATTTATCAAAATCAGATTTTGGGATGAAACTAGAACCAAGAACTTTTTTGGAGTTCTTGTTTCTATTTTAATCCTGATCCTAATCTCTAATTCTTGTTGTTTTTCCTTGTGTGTTTTGGAATCATATTTCGAAACAAAACTGGAACTAAGAACTTTTTCAAAGTTCTTGTTCCCATTTTAATCTTGATCCCGATCTATAACCCTTGTTTTTCCTTGTGTGTTTTAGAATTGGATATTGGATCAGAACCGAAAATAAGAACTTTTCCAAAATTCTTATTCCTGGTTCCATCCCTATCCTGATTCCTGCAACTATTCTTCTTTCTTGTTAGGTTTGGATTTCAGAATTTTCTCAAAACTTTGCACTCATTGAATTTTTTTATGTTGAGTTCTTCCCCAATCCCGACTTCTGACCTACCTTGTGTTTTGTGTTTGTTTTGGTTAAGTAACTTCCTGATCCCAATTCCTAAACCACCCCACATTAATGGCCACCTATTCGCACATGCAAATGAGTTTAAACTCTTGCTGCTCCTTAGTGTCTTCTCATTTTTTCTTGTGTATTTTGATGGAGTGAACTAGAGCAGAGCAAAGGGTTTGGAATTGAGGTCGAGCTTGAAGATTTTGTGTCAAATTGTTGGATTTGACATCACATTCATTGAGGTAGATGTTTTTTCTTTCATTTTCTTCCATCCTTTGATTTCCTGCATGTTGTGTGTTTACTCTTTTCATTGCTTTTCATTTTTCTTTTGTTTCTTGCTTTTTGTTGGTTATTCTTTTCTCATTTGTTGTTTTCCTTAAACCCTCTAGTTCACTCGCATGCTTTTTGTTTTGGGTTTTCTTGGTTCCTATTTTTATTTTTTTAGGCTTCATCTTGTCTTTGGCATGGGTTTCTTGTTCCCACTGAAACCCTAGTTTCACTAAGGTTTATGTACCATTTGGTTGGCTTTGTTCGAATTTCAAAGATTTTAAATTTGTTTGACCATTACAAAATGTGAATTGAAACCCTCTAATGTCCCACGTCTAATTTATGAAAGAGGTGGAAATATGGTTAACTTTTTGAAATGGACAGTGTTAGGGTTTGAACCAAATATTTTTTATGGGGGGCCTCCCTTACACTTCTAGGGTTTTGAACCTAAGGGGAGAGAGGTACCAAAAATCTTAATGGTTGACTCAAGAACAAACCCTTAAGGTTCCAATGCAAAGGAGATTGAAATCTATCAAAGGGGATTGTCCTAGAGGATGAAAATAGAAAATAGGGGTTCACCACCAAGTGTAAACTTGGAAAATGCAAGATGTTTGAAAACACAATGTGATATGCAAAAAGACCTAGAAAGATGCAAGTAAAACATAATAGGAAAGTAAAACAAAAAAAATTGCACCTGGAAACTTGTAGAGGTTGGAATAAAGACTAGAAACGCTATTGATTCTAAAATTTTGACCTATTGGGACTCATTCACCATTCTAAGTGAATCAGTCCCAGATATGGAAAACTGTACCAGGGCCTATTTCAAGAAAATGGGTATCCAAATCTAAAGAAATCTCTCAAAAATAGGTATAGTGGGACTCATTCGCCACTAATGGTGAATGAGTCCACTTTGACTTTTCTAAAAACTCAAAAGTGGAATCTATAGCTCTTGGTCTACTCTTTCTATTCCTCCAGGTGTCTGCATTCAAAACCCTAATTTTTGGCATTATAAGTGACTTTTTGTGAATATTTTGACCTTTCAATAGGGAAATAACTCCAACAACATTATAACCTATTCTTCAATGATTTCCAATCCTTCAAAATACCTAGATCTACAATCACACAAAGAAAGAGAGAGAAATGTTGATTATTAGAGAATAGGAGTTTGCCTTGGTCAAACCCCTTTTAGGTAATCAAACCAAATAAATAAATAAGATAAAGCATGAACATGAGATAATGTAATTAGAAAATTTCCATGATGATAGATCTTGAGTTTTTGGAACAATTGATGAAGAATCTACCCTTGAATTCCTCAAAATTGATCTTGATAGCTATCTTAATGACCTTGTGAAGACTTGAAAGGCTAAACCCTAGCTTGCTTGACTTGAGATGGATAATGAATGAATAAAATAATGATTAGAAGTTTTTTTATATCGACAATCCACTCAAATTACACTTTAATTTGATCCCCAAGGCTGGCATTAAAGAAAATTAAACTTAAAACCTATTTTTTCTCATTCAAACCCTGAAAATAGCTCAAATGGGACTCATTCACCATCCTGGGTGAATGGGTCCCACCTGGATGGGACTCATTTTCCCAAAGTGTTGAATGGGTCTCACATGGGCTCTTTTGCCAACTAGGATGTTGGCGAGTGAATAATTTTAGTCTTTATGTTGATTTTATTGTGTCTTTGATCAAAATAAGCCTCGGGATGCACAATATGGGGTCATAGGCTCCTATTAATGATGATATAAAGGATAATTAGGGCTAGGGACACCAAGTTCAATCTGAAAGTGTGGTTAAATACTTTACAACATTAAAATGAAGTCCGCATAGCCTAGAAAGGCACAACATCCAATGTGAATGTGTAAAACACATTACAACACTAGATTAAAATCAAGTTTAATTTACAAGCCTTCTAGATTAATGTGAGAATGCAATTAAATATATTTTACAATACTAAATTAAGGGAAAAATAGGTCCATTAGACTTAGATTCTTAATAAAAGTCTAGAAAAGTGTGAATGTCATTTACAACACCTTTACAAGACATGCATTTTATTCAGTTTGAAAAGGCGCAAGACCTATTGTGGATGTGTAAAACACCTCACAACACTAGACCAAAGTGATGTAAAGTTTGATTTATCATTAATTATTCCTAAATCAAGCAAGGAGTACTTTTTCTACGCTACATTTAGCCCCAACTTTAGTGAGAGGATGAACTTGCTTCAAACTCACACTAAAGTAGACATTCAAGAGGGGTCCAATTGTACCAATGTGGATGACAAAGAATGACAAAGATCAAATGAGGTTATGCAAGCCCCAAAGATCCAAGATCCTAGGTCAAACCAACATAAGCACAAAAGGACATGCACAAGGTGAATGACAAGTAGCAAAACAAGATACACAATCATGCAATGGAAATAACTAGAAAGAAGAGAAGTATAAATGAGAAAAAATAAAAAGGTGGGTCAAGCTTTCACCATTTGTCCAACATGATGTGGATCAGATCTAAGTTGTTTGTCCAGAAATGCATACTCACTCTGAGGCGATAGAACTCCTGACTGTCCATTGGATGAGAAGTCCAAAAAGGTGAGAAACATACACTCATGGTTGGTATGCACTCACACACACAAAAGTGGCTATGGGGAAATTCATGCCTTGGATTGGGCTTCTCGCTCAAACCATACCAAAGTTATACTTCTTGATAACTTTAATAAGGTGCCACACAAAAAATGATCTTTGAACTCCATGAGGCAAGAAAAGATTTGTATGCTTGAAACTCATAGACATTGTAAATGCAAAATAGTGTGAGGAATGTTCAAAGGTATTTTTCTTAGTTCGTGCAAGGTCTCATCTTAGGGAACATTGTGCTTAATGTCTCCAAGAGAGGAAAAATGCAAGCTCTCATCTTAGGGAACATTGTACTTAATGTTTCCAAGAGAAAACAAGTCAAAATAAATATCACGCTTTTGGAGGAAGTCAAGCTCAATGACATCACCAATAAAAGGATTCATCGCCAAAAGAAAGAAATCACACAATAAAATATGAGTCTCAATGTATTCCCCCACTTTAAAGTAGTTGCTATCACCAGTACTATGAGCAATTGTTTTAAAGTAGAAGAAGATATGATAGCTTATTTGGGAAGCCCTATGTCAAGTCATATGTTTCCAATAAGCTACGTCATGAGAAGGGAAGGGGTTGACCCCAAAATGTATAACTCAGTATGTCACATGTGATCCAACCTAAGGCATGTCATCCACATCCCAATCTTGCTCTTGTATTTTCATGAAAGGTGATCAACTAGTCAAAAAAAGCAATGACAAGTGACATACAAGGACAAGGCTAACTAACTCCTACCCCCACTTAGTGCAGGACAAGGGTGAGCCAAAATGATGGATAAGATACATGGTAGAGTGAAAACTTGTATCAATTAGAGGAATTAGGTTCCCCCACATAAGGGAGAGCACCAAACTCCTTGGATTTTACTACTCAAAACCTTACATTCATTAGTAGAATGTCCGTGAACTTTGTGATATGCACAAAATGATTTTTTGTAAGAATTTTTTTTTTGAGTTCATGGAGGGAGAGATATCAAGTGATCTTGGAGGAGTCTCAACAAGATATCCTATTGATCAATGGTAGGAGGTGTTCCTATAGTTTGTGGAAAATATGTCATACTTACGCAAGATTATTTAGATTGTGAGATTTTTTTATCTCCTTTACAGGAGGATGTAAAATCTAATGAATTCAAATCATTAGTATTTTGAAATATGATGGCATTAAGCAAAGATTTCTCTATTTCTTTCAAAGAATTATTTGTAATAGTGTTGATGTTAAGTGAAGGCTTGTTTATTTCTATCAAAGTACAATAACCAAGACCATGATTCGTTGCTTGTGTGTTATGCTCTATAGGGTTATGGATACCTTATTCGCTAGCAGCACATCCTTTTCCACTCTAGACAATTTGTTTCATAAGTTCATAATCTTTTCCATAAAGCTTTTTCATTGCTTTTGGATCTGGTGGTTGTTGATAGTCAGTGTCATCAAATTTTGCTATATAATTTGCTTCTTTTTGTTTAGTGGTTGAGGTGGATGCTTTGGAAGGGTCGTTTGGATGTTGTGTTGACATTGCCACATTTTCTTTTTCCTTTTCATAGTTTTTGTTGATGATCTTGTATTCGCCCATGAATGTATGTTTGAAATCTAAGGAATTGCGATCATCCTCTAATAGCTTCGTGACTTGTACAATATGTTGTTCTATGGATTTTTGTTGGACGGGTTACGCTTGTGTAGTTGGTGTTAAAATTTTCAAGGGATTTTCCTTCTTTTTTCTCAATGGTCAAACAATTTTTTGGGTTAAGGTCAGCCTCAAGTGTGCACACTTTGTTATTGTAGATGTCTTCCATTTTACGATGAAGAGTAGAAGGCACCCCATTCATTGCATGAATCCATGGTCTACCTAAAAGAAGATTATATGAAAGTTCATGAGGCATAACATGGATCTGTGTTTCCAATGTCGCCTTTCCAACTATAAAAGGAAAAGTAATCACACCAAGCGGTTGTTTTCCTACATTGTCAAATCCCTTGATAGATAAAGAATTGAGTTGATTTTTTTATTTATCCACTCTAAGCTTGTCCAAAAGGTTTACACTACACACATTAAGAGCGGAGCCATTTTCAACAAGGGTCCACTTTATCCCTATTCTTTTATATTGAGATATTATTATGAAAGATTCATTTTGTTTTTGCACTTCCAAAGGAGGGAGCTCACTTTGGTGGAAAGCAATGTCAGCATTTATTCCTTGAATGAGGACCACTATGTTATTCATTTGCACATTAGAAGGGATAGGAACTTGTTGTAAATCACTTTGAATCATGTTGTGATAATGAGGGGAGGCTTGAATAAGGTCCCATAATGATATTTTAGTAGGAGCATTCTTTAGTTGTTCAACAAGATTGTACTTCTTTCCACTTTGTTGAGATAAATGAGGAGGACTAGGCCATATGGGATTAGGCAAAGGTAAGGGTGTTGGGGTTGGTTGTTGTGGTTGTGGATTATTTCTAGTGTTATATGTATGAGCAATGGTATGATGACGCGACTGCTACGACACATTATTCTTAGATGGGTAGAGGATGAATTCAATTTTGTTTTGAGTTTGAGGTTTGTGTGATGGTGGGAAAAGGATGAGTTGAGGTTGAATAATATTAACATCCCTTAGTGAGTGAGAGTCCAATGTTTCCTCTTTATCTTCTTTTAAGGGAATAATATCATTATTGTCAATGTTATCCTTGTCTTGCATTATGATATCCTCCCTAGGAGGAGGGTTTTTAGGAGGATTACAAACCAAATGTTCTTGACAATTAAAGGTTGGTTCTTCTAAAATGACTTCATTGCAAGTATGGGAAGAATCAATGGTTGAATTTTCTTACTTAATAAAGGTTTCTATAGGTGAAGGGGGACAACTAAGATTCTCATGACCTTCATTAATTGTGTTTTCTAACATCAAAGTATCTGCTTCACAAATATGAGAGATACTAGGAGAAAGACAAATGTTATTGTCATGATTACCTATGGTTATGTTGTCTTGTTCATTAATGTTTTGTCCACTAAGAGAGGTAAGAGGAGAGAAACAACTAGGATTCTCAAAATGCTCATTGATTGGTTCTTCTACCAAAATATCTCTGTCGCCAATAGGAGAGATATTAGGAGAAGAACAAATATGATCATTAGGAATGTCCAAGGTTGTATTCTCTTTCAGTAAAACACTCTCATAGGGAGGGGATAGGAAATTTTTCTTAGCATGTCTAGATATGTAAGACACTAACATTGTTTGAACAAAAATTAAAAGAACTTGTAACCATTTCATGCAATGGTTCAATAATGTAAACAATGTCTATCCAAAGATGTAAAACATTTTTATCCAATATATGCAAAGCTTTAAGAATGCAAACAATGTATATCCAAGAACGAAAAGCACTTTTATCAAAATTATGCAAAGTTTTATGAACATAAACATTGTGTATGAAAAAGTGAAATGTACTTTTATCCATGTTATGAAAAATTTCAAAAATGTGATAATTTTTAGATCTAATGATGCTTTTAATTGAAATGATTTCAAAAATGACTACCCTAAATTGATGTTTTTGACCTAGATGCATAAAACAACTGTTCTCAAAACTTTGTAGACTTATAGTATATGGTACTGTTGATGGTGTTTTCTACACAACAACAACTCAAACAAGATACAAGTATCCTATCTCTCTTGAAAGTAAAATCTCTATCAACAAGCCTTAAAAGATAACCCCAAGGTCTCTAATGTCAGGTCTTGACAATGCATAAACAACTCAGTGATAATGTGAAAATGTTGGTAATCATATGTAGCCTTACAAATGAACAATGTTGGAAGTGTACTTTCATCAAATGCAACAATATGGTGATGCTTTCAGTCTTAAAACTAACCTAGATTCAAAATAAATAGCAAAAGAGATAAGGGTTTAGAGAGATTTCTAAGACTAAAACCTAAGATCAATCACAACAATGATGAATGTTGCAAATGGACAGATCTCCAATAAAACCAATCTCTGCTTGAATAAGGACAAGCCCACAACTCTGTAGAAATGGTGTAATCTTCTAAGGAAACTGAAGATTTTCAGACTATGAATATTCATCCACATACCCAATAACTGGCACAATGTAAACAAGCATCCATAGTTGAACTTAACACAAAATAAGGCCCAAACTAACTTTACACAGCAAATTACAATCAACAAATTGCTTAAAGTATGGACCAAAGATCGATCAACATCATTAACATTTTACCATTATTGCAAAAGAATTGAAATCTAATATCTAACATTAAGAATTGAGAACAAGAAACCATAAACTATCAAAGTGTAACACAAAGCTTGTCAAATCAACAATCCAATTGCACTAACTTCTCCAACATTACATAACAATTTCCAGTCTCTCCTCTCTCCTACAGCTACTGACTTCTCTATCTTAGCCAATTCTGGCTTTTTATAGCCTCTAATCAGCTATTCTAACCCCTAAATCTAACCCCCTTTTACAAATGAGAAGGCACTAGCCTTTTATAGAAAATTACATTTTGAATCAATGGCCAAAATTTAATTCATCCAATGGTTGCAATTGCACTTCTAGAAGCATCAAGCTGTTACATTTAATTTGGGAGCTCATGGTAAGCTTTGTTGATTATTCCAAAGATCCAATCTCTTATTCAAAGACTCACAAAGTTGAGAAAAAACAACCTGAAGACCATTTCCATCATGAAAAACATAAGACTGTTTTTCCATCTTGACTCAGAATTTGTACTTTTAGATTTAGAGTTCTGTCATATCTCAGATTTTCAACATCATGAAGGCTCATCCAACTTCCAACTATGTCACCTTCATTCAACCCTCCTTCTAGCACCAATCTATTGATGGTGTTTTTTGTACAACAACTCAGACAAGATACATGTATCCTATCTCTCTTGAAAGTAAAATCTCTATCAGCAAGCCTCAAGAGATAACCGCAAGGTCTCTAATGCTAGGTCTTGACAATGCATAAACAACTTAGTGATAATGTGAAAATGCTGGTAATCACAAGGGGCCTTACAAATGAACAATGTTGGAAGTGTACTTTCATCAGATGCAACAATATGGTGATGCTTTCAATCCTAACACTAACCTAGATTCAAAATAAACAACAAAAGAGATAAGGGTTTAGAGAGATTTCTAAGACTAAAACCTAAGATCAATCACAATAATGATGAATGCTACAAATGGAAAAATCTCCAATAAAACCAATCTCTTCTTGATCAAGGACAAGCCCACAACTCTACAGAAATGGTGCAATCTTCTAAGGAAACTAAATATTTTCAAACTATAAATATTCATCCACATACCCAATAATTGGTGCAATGTAAACAAGCATCCATAGTTGAACTTAGCACAAAATAAGGCCCAGACTAAATTTACACAGCAAATTACAATCAACAAATTGCTAAAATTATGGACTGGAGATTGATCAACATCATTAACATTTTACCATTATTGCAAAAGAATTGAAATCTAACATTGAGAATTGAGAACAAGAAAACCATAAACTGTTAAAGTGTAACACAAAGCTTGCCAAATCAACAATCCAATTGCACTAACTTCTCCAACATTACATAACAATTTCCAGTCTCTCCTCTCTCCTACAGCTACTAACTTCTCTATCTTAGGCAATTCTGGCTTTTTATAGCCTCTAATCAGCTATTCTAACCCCTGAATCTAACCCCTTTTACAAATGAGAAGGAACTGATCTTTTATAGAAAATTACATTTTGAATCAATGGCCAAGATTTAATTCATCCAATGGCTGCAATTGCACTTCTAGAAGCATCAAGCTGTTACATTTAATTTGGGAGCTCATGGTACATCATCATCCAATTGCATAGAAGCAGTTACATCATGGAACAATGGGAAAACAATATTATGCTAGCTTGTCATTAATGAAAATTCTGATTGGATAGTGAAATCAGCTTCACATGTCTTCTAGAAACTCCTTCCAGTTGTAGATAGTTTGGGCACAGATTCATATGTAGGCCCCACTTTTAAAATTTGAATTGAACTCTTTCATATTTCCCTTTTGGCACGAATCCATATGCAAGTTCCCCTTTTGATTTATTTAATCCTAAAAAAAAAATATCATCATTAGTAGCTCACATGTTAAAAATTCAATCCAAATTAAACTTGAATAAAATTTTGGCCTTTTAAAAAACTTACATATTTTTATGGAAACTTTCCATTTTCGGAAATTTTTTATTTTCAATTTTTTCTCCATCTCAAGAATTACATTTTTCAGAAAAAAAAAAAAATTTTGGAATTTTTTGGGATTCAGGGTCTTGGAGATTTCCAAATATGGAAATTTTGGGATTTTCCATCAAGGGAGTAAATCCCCCAATTCCCTACAGGATCAAAATCCCTTAAATCTCATAACTTTTTTTCTAGAAGGAATTTTCAAAAAGTTCAAAAAACAACCCAGCCTAATATTTTGTCCTCTATCCATGAGTGCAAATTTTTTTTACATATAACATTGAAAATTTACTTCAAAATCCCCATTTTCAAATTCCAAGATAGGTGGATTTCCCCTAGAGCCTCAAAATATTGTCCTCATCAAACCCAGTCTAGACTTAATCCCAAACTAACCTCCCAAGAAGAGCAAAACCAAAATTTGACCAAGCCAAGAGGTAGAGATGCAAAAGAAAAAAAGAGGGTCCCCACCTCTAGTGGGGCGTGTGTACAAAAATTGCACAACAGGTAATAGGAGGCTCATGAAGCACATAAATGAGGTTTATGATGCTATAACGGGCAGGTAAAAATTTGTACTAGTATTGGTTCACCTAGAATGGCGAATGAGTCCCAGTAAGGGTTTTTTTCAAAAAAATTAGAAATTTTCAATTCGTTTTGATGGTTTTTATGTTGGATTTCCTGAAGACTAAATGCAAATGTAGATTTTATATTATTTTCAATGATTTGACATGCAAAAGTGTAAATTATATGCACTTTCACTAATGCAAATTTTGAAGCCCTAGAATGTCAACTAACCAATGCAAAATGCAATGCAAGCTAAATCTATGATGATGAAGGAATCCAAATTACAAAAGAAGGTATTCAAAAGTTAGATTCACCAAAATGAACCAAATATTTTTCATGGGGGGCCTCCCTTACACTTCTAGGGTTTTGAACCTAAAAGGAGAGAGGTACCAAAAATCTTAATGGATCACTCAAGAACAAACCCTTGAGATTCCAATGCAAAGGACATTGAAATTTGTCAAAGGGGATTGTCATAGAGGCTGAAAATAGAAAATAGGGGTTCATCACCAAGTGCAAACTTGAAAAATGCAAGATGTTTGAAAACATAATGTGATGCAAAAAGATAGATAGAAAGATGCAAGTAAAACCGAACAGGAAAGTAAAACATAAAATGTGCACCTACAAACTTGTAGAGGCTGTAATAAAGACTGGAAATACTATTGATTCTAGAATTTTGACCTACTGGGATTCATTCACCATTTTGGGTGAATCAGTCACAGATTTGGAAAACTGTACCAAAGCTTGTTTTGGGAAAATGGGTATCCGAATATGTAGAAATCTCTAAAAAATAGGTAGACTGGGACTCATTCACCACTAATGGTGAATGAGTCCACTTTGAATTTTTTGAAAACTCAAAAGTGGAATCTGTAGTGATCGGTCTGCTCTTTCTGTTCCTCTAGGTGTCTGAATCTAAAACCCTAATTTTAAGCACTATAAGTGACTTTTTGTGAATATTTTGACCTTTCCAAAATGAAAATGACTCTAACAACTTTGTAACCTATTCTTCAATGATTTCCAAGCCTTCAAAATACCTAGATCTGTAATCACACAAAGAAAGAGAGAGAAATGTTCATTATTAGAGAATAGGGGTTTGCCTTGTTCAAACCCCTTTTAGGTAATTAAACCAAATGAAGAAATAAGATGAAGCATGAACATGAGATAATGCAATTAGAAACTTTCCATGATGATAGATCTTGAGTTGCTACAACAATGGATGAAGAATCTACCCTTGAATGCCTCATAATTGATCTTGATTGCTATCTTAATGACCTTGTGAAGACTTAAAAGGATAAACCCTAGCTTGCTTGACTTGAGATGGATAATGAATGAATGAAATAATTATTAGAATTTTTTTTATATAGAAAATCCACTCAAATTCATGTTAATTTGATCCCCAAGGCTGACATTGAAGAAAATTAAACTTAAAACCTATTTTTTCCCTCTCAAAACCCAAAAATAGCTCAAATGGGACTCATTCGCCATCCTGGGTGAATGGGTCCCACCTGGATGGGACTCATTCACCCAAAGTGGTGAATGGATCCTACTTGGATGGGACTCATTTTTCCAAAGTGGCAAATAGGTCCCATAGGGGCTCTTTTTCTAACTGGGATGTCAGGGAGTGAAGAATTTTAGTTTTTATGTTGATTTTATCGGGTCTTTGATCAAAATAAGCCTTGGGATGCACAATATAGGATCATACCAACCTATTAATGATTATATAAAGGGTAATTAGGGATAGGGACAAAATTTTCAATGTGAAAATGTGGTTAAATACACTCTACAACATTAAAATGAAGTCTACATAGCCTAGAAATACACATCATCCAATGTGAATGTGTAAAACATGTTACAACACTAGATTAAAATAAAGTTTAATTTACAAGCCTTCTAGATTAATGTGAGAATTCAATTAAATACATTTTACAATATTGAATTAAGGGGAAAATAGGTCCATTAGACTTAGATGCTTAATAAAAGTCTAGGAAAGTGTGAAAGTCATTTACAACACTTTACAACACCTTTACAAGACATGCATTTCATTTAGTTTGCAAGGGCCCAAGACCTATTGTGGATGTGTAAAACACCTCACAACACTAGACCAAAGTGATAGTAGTCTGATTTATCATTAATTATTGATGAATCAAGAAAGGAGTACTTTTTTCTACTCTACAGGGGTTCAAAACTATCCCTATTCCAATCCCTAAAGGTATGTTTGAATATTTTGTTAAATCCATTTAAATGCCTTCATGTTTTATTTTGTCCTAATCCCGATTCTCGTATTCCTATCAAAATTGGGTTTTAGGACTAAACTTCAGCCTATTACCATCGTCGAGGCTCAAGTCCAAATGATATATCTCAATTATGATTTCTGAGCTTTCATCAGAGTTAGATTTTGGATCGCAACCTTACTATGTTGAGAAGTTTTTGTCAATGTATCAACTTATGCCCTGATTCTGATCCTCACCTTGTTATTGGGATCAAAATTTAAAAGGAAATTAAACCCTTGACATAGTATTAGGTTTTGGTACTAGGTGCCATTCCGATTCTAAATTCCAACATAATGTCAAGATCAGAACTCGGAACTAAGTCATTCCCACTCATGTTCCAAAAGGTCCAATTTCAAGTTACATTTGTTGGCATATGATGGTTGTGGACATGATTTTTGGCTGCCTGTGTTGTCATTGATGGAAACTAAAGTCTTTAGTTTGCTCAATAGTATCAGTTATGATCGTATGGGAAAAAGATCTATCTTTCATAGTTTACCAGCTGAACAGGACATCCGATTAGTCTGTTGATTCGGTCACCTCACCGGATCATCATTTTGTTATGTGGATCTGCAAGAAAGGTTTCCCAGCATGTATCTTACTCTGTTGAAGAATTTTTGTGGCATTACTGCTATCATAGCTCAAATTAAGAGGTTTGATGGTATAACTCATTGTCTATTCTTCTCTTGTGGCTGACATGTTCAATATCATGGATCACGGATGTATATGGAGCAAATGTTTTGTTATTTTCTTATGTTTGAACCTTTTTTTGGGTCCCTACTATGAGTTTAGATGACTTATGTAGGTATGCACTAAATTGTGATTTATGATTTTGGGCTGACACAAGGAAACCTATTATATTTTGCTTCAAGCCGACATATAGTGAAATTGATGATAGTGGATATATAAAGAAGATCAGTATTTCATCTTTGGAATGCAAGAATGTGAAAAATGTGTGTATGGTATTTATGAGAAAATTTTGTATAGTATTGTGAGCCTCTATTTTTTGAGCAGTGATCTCTAGGCAGTGAGCCTGAATGCAAGTGCATTCCCCTTTTATCTTTACTTTTAAGAGAGTAAAAACTTTGTGGATTAATCTCCACTGTGGTTTTTCCCCTAACAGGGTTTCCAAGTAAAAATATGTGGTTTTATGGTGTTCATTATTGTGTGTGCATGTTCTTATCTATCTTATGTTGCTAATATTGCACAAGGTTCTTACATTGATGTAGATGGTTTTAAATTTAATATGAATAGTAATTTTTGTTTAACACTAATTCACCCCCCCGCTCTTAGTGTTCCCTGCATCGAACAATTGGTATCAAATCAAGGTTCCTCTTCTAAATACTAATAGCTTGGGGTGGATCCGATGATTACAATGGATGCTAGTGGTCTTCAACAATAGCTGATGGTGGCACTTGATGATCTTGATCAATCCAAAGTAGAAGTCATGGAACTTAAAGAAAGTCTTGCAGATGCTAAAAAATTCATTCAATCACTGAAAAAATAAGATAAGTGATTCAAGAGAAAAGAGGAAGGAACTATGTGACCAGTTGAAGCAAAAATAAAATAAAGGCTCAAATTATGGGCATTTAAATCAAACCCTAAAAGAGATAATAGGAGAATGTGAGAAGTTGGCTAAGGATAATGCAGCTCTAAAACTTGAAATGGAATCAATGGTGATGAGTTTTACCATAGAAATTGAGCAAAGAAAGAAGAATTAGGAAAATCTACCCCAGTCCTTGAAGGATAAAACTGAGGAATGCATCAGAATTAATAGTGGATTCATTCAGCTAGAAATGGAACTACTACAATCTAGAAGCAACGAGCAAGAGCTTGAGAGATAATTATCAATTCTTACAAATGAGCTGGCGACTGCAAATGAATTCAAAGAAAAATTTAAGATGAGCTCCACCAAGCTTGAAGAAATAACTAAAAGTTAGAAAAACATAAATGATAAGCGGGGTCTTGGATATGAAGAAGGAGAATGTTCCAGATCTAATCAGAAGAATCTTGAAAAGAAGAACAAAGGAAGAAGATATCTGGTAAGCCAACCTAATGCTCAAAGATTTAATGAATATTGCTTTGCTTGTAATAAATTTGGACACATGGCTTCTTAGTGTAGAAAGATAAGTCCTAGCATTTTATCATTTCTTGGTCAATGTTTTAAATGCAAGAAGTTTGGTCATAAAGCATTAGAATGCAAAAGAATAACTGTTAATACAAGTAACATTAGATGTTATGCCTATGGAAGATTTGGGAATATTTCTAATCAGTGTAGGGAAAGTGGAAATCAATGGAGAGGTTGGTATAGACAAAGAGGTCCGGTATACTTTAATTGTAACAATCCTAGTCATACATCGAAATTCTGTCAAAACAAAAATATGAATAAAAGTCTAGATTATCAAAGAAAGATTTTGCAGAAAGAAAACAAAGGTAAGAAAAAAGCTTCGTGGAAGAGATAAAAGATTAGATGAAAAAGACATGGGTGAGAAAAATTGAATCCAATGATGGGAATAAGCCTACACTGGAAGCCTCCACTGGTAGCCCTTCCAGTAACTAATGATAGGCCAATGGCCTAGGGCGAGTTTTTTTTCATGAAAAATATCTTATGCCCCTTGTGTATTGCAAGTGTTATATTAGTGGATGTTTTCATTCATTGAGTCACTTTCAAAAGGAAGTATTGGAATTCCTATGATGAACTGGAAAAATTTGGAATAATCTACAGCTAAATCTTTCACCTGTTGTCTGAGTCTATAGTCTCATCGAAACTTCTAGGGCAACACATTTTATGCGTCAAAAGTGAAAGTTAGAAAAGTTTTACAAGGGAATTTTGAACTTCATTTTCTACACATTGTATTAAAGAAGAACAAGCTCATTTTCATTTATCTACTCGTCTCAAAGGATCGAAAGGATTTTGGGTAGCGAATCTTAAGGTATTTCCATCAATCATTATCTTTGTGCATTGCATGGTTGTCTATTCGGAATATAATCATGAAGCAAATCAAAGATGTTGTAACCCTAGATGAGTATAATAGTCAGAAGATTAGGGATGAGCAAAAAAATTTGTCGCTCTCAAATTGCAAAAGGCTTGAAGGATCTAAACATAGAAATTTGGATATCTGGTGCGAGTTCCCTCATTTTGTTAATAAGGATATTGCTCAGATTTTATTGAATAAATTGGATGGTGACACCATTACATTGGACAAACTGTATCAAATCACTAAGGATGTGATTGAGAACCTAACTAGACTATGTAAAGATGGTGACATTACAAAGAAAAATCCAATTAGAAATGTGGAAGTCGAAACCCTAACCAGAATCAGGGGAGATCAAAGGGTACTGATAATTTCATCAATCAAGGACCACCTGACCAAGTATATGGCTTATGGGATTTAATCTAAAATCTATTTCAGGAACTATGAGGGATCAACTTCAGCTGGTGCTACTTATATTTCTCATAAGATGATAATTGAAGGCGAGAACTTTGACTTGTGTAGCATGTTGAAAGAACAACTGATGGAAAATATCCAGTTGAATAGGGACATTGACTATTCTTTCAGGTTTGGTACTTTGGCAACATGCATTTTAATGTATTTTTTGATTTGTCTTCCATTAAAAGATAATGTGGTATGGAAAGAGAATATACCTGTTTGCAAACAAATATGCAATCATTACAACTCCTTTGAGAACTGTGAACAAGTATATGATAGTTTCTTTAGAAAAGTATTAATGAGATTTGGAGAAGGTGGTGCTTCACTCCCAGCAAGAATAATTGAGATTGGATCATCTTCTAGGAAGGGAGAAAAATAACATAAAAGGAAAAGAGTTTCAGATGATGTGACTCCTTCTGCACTCAGGCCTATAGAGACTGAAAGCAAGAAATAAGTCAAGTGGTTGTGGACATAAAGGGTGAATCTTTTGAAGAGTATATTCCACGAGATCCTCCAAAACTAGTTGAATCAGAAGTTTTTGTTGATTTAGACAGTGATGAAGAAGAAGCCTTGTTTAAATCTAAAATATTAGAGATCATTCACAGAGAGAATAGCATGCAAAAGGTGTCTGGAATGTGGTTAGATGGACCATCTTTTGAGCAGGACCTTATTAAAAACACTTTATCAAGATTTTGTGGACAATAATGTGGAGTTGGGAAGCTTACAAAATATTCTCCCGAATGAAATGCTTGAGTGTGTGAAGATAGCTATGGAATTTGTGCCCTCAGAAAGAAAAGAAGAGATAATTTCTCACCTAAAAATGTAGTTTAGGTTATCTCTCTCAAAATTGATGAAGAGGATGAGTGAATTACGATAGTGCATCGATTCTACAAATAAAATCTTCAACTACTACCTGAAGTGGCCTAATGTGACAGGGAAGTACACAGATAAACTTGAGGAAATTGAGAGTGAGTTGGTTAAGATTGGATAGGACTATAGTATGCTCATGGACTCAAATGGAGACATGAAGAAGAAGGTTAGAAATTTACAGTCTGAGCACGCAAAATTTCTTCATACTAAGAATGTTCTCACTGAAACATTCTAGAAGGTTAAGGATATAACTGAAGGTAGACTAGAACAAATGGTTGAGATTCTTATATCAGGAGAGAAACTGCAACAGGCAATCACTATTCCTGGGCACCTTAATAAAATCATGAATAGGACATCTGAGAACAATAGCCTGATTATTTCCATTGGATTTGCTATGGATTCCTAGAAGAAATTCTTTCTAGAAATGAAAGCTAAATATAAGATAATCTTCTAATTTATTTATTTTTTGCAACAGTTGTAAAATTTTGTAAAGAATGAAGTAAAGGTTAGTACATTATTTTAAAGAAGTTAAGGAAAGAATCGTAGAGCATATGCTATAAATTTGTGTCATTGATGTCAAAGGGGGAGAGAATGGAGTGAAAAATTTCCTATCATCTTTAGGGGGGGTAGCAATTTTGATATAATACTTTTTGAGTTTTGGGCACTTAGTAAATTTTTCACTAAGTGTTGCCATCAATGCGAAAGGGGGAGATTGTTGGCATATGATGGTTGTGGACATGATTTTTGGCTGCCTATGTTGTCATTGATGGCAACTAAAGTCTTCATTTTGGTCCACAGTATCATTTATGATCGTACCAACAAAAGATCTATGTTTTCGGAGTTTACCAACTTAATAGGACATTCAGTTAGTCTGTTGATTCGGTCACCTCACCAAATCATCATTTTGTTATGTGGATCTGCAAGGAAGGTTTCCCAGCATGTATCTTACTCTACTAAAGAATTTTTGTGGCATTACTACTAACATAGCTCAAATTAAGAGGTTCGGTGGTATAACTCATTGTCTATTCTTCTCTTGTGGCCGACATGTTCAATATCACAGATCGCGGATGTATATGGAGTAAATGTTTTTTTATTTTCTTATGTTTGAACCTTTGTTTGGGTCCCTACTATGAGTTTAGCCAACTTATGTAGGTATGCACTAAATTGTGATTTATGATTTTGGGCCGACACAAGGAAATCTATTATATTTTTCTTCAAGACGACATATAGTGAAATTGATGATAGTGGATATATAAAGAAGATCGATATTTCATCCTTGGAATGAAAGAATGTGAAAAATGTTTGTATGGAAAGTGTGTATGGTATTTATGTGAAAATTTTGTATAGTACTGTGAGCCTCTATTTTGTTGAGCAGTGAGATCTAGGAAATGAGCCTGAATGCAAGTACATTCCCCTTTTATCTTTACTTTTAAGAGAGTAAAACCTTTGTGGATTAATCTCCACAATGGCTTTTCCCCTAACAAGGTTTCCACATAAAAAATATCTGGTGTTATGGTGTTCATTATTGTGTGTGTGTGTTCTTATCTATCTTATGCTGCTAATGTTGCACAAGGCTCTTACATTACTGTAGATGGTTTTAAATTTAATATGAATAGTAAAATTTGTTGAACACTAATTCACCCCCCACTCTCAATGTTCCCTGCATCCAACAACATCATGATTCTAACTTTCAATATCTCATCAAGATTGGATCTTGGAATGTTACTTAAATGTGTTTACTTATTTGGAGTGTAGTCTCAAATTGCATCTCAATTCTGACTTCCAATGATTCATCGAGATCAGAGCTTGAAGTGGATTCTATACCAGTTCTGTTTTATGAAGTATCAATGTCAAGTGACTTCTCGATCCTAATTTCTAAACACATTGTGAGATTAGACCCTAAACAAAGTTTGAAACCTTCTATCAGCATAGGTTTCTAAGTTGAGTAGCTATCTCAATACTAAATCCTGACACACCTTATTACAAAGTATAAGTTCTTATTTGAGGCCTGATTCCAATGTCTAATAAAGTGGTAGGAATGTTGTCTTAATTTCATGTTCAAAGTATTCCCCGATCCTGACTTTCGACATAGTTCAGTGTTAGTTTTAAAATGATCAAGTTCTTCATTCTACTCGAACCCAAGACCCGAAAAACATAGGACTAACTTGTAAATGAGAATTTTATTGAATGAATGAGAACTTAATATGGATGCTTATGGTAATTTTACCCTTCACTTTTCTCCTCTTTGTCTGATGAATGTCACTATTGCAGGTATTAACAAATTTTTGATTCGAAGGAAGACGTTGCTTCTAAAGAAGTACCAAAGGGAACAAAGGCTAAGAAGTTAAAACTAGGAAAGGTTGCCATCACTATGAAATACAAGTTCTAGGAGAATCCAGTTCCATCAAAATTTGGGTCTAAGGTCATGAAGATTATAGATACATTTGTGGGCCATATTGACTTGAATCAATTTCATGATGATACTTTTTCAAAAGATGCATCCCCAAGGGCCAAAAATATTGTAGATTTTGGGTTGGCACATGTGGCTAGATTCCCTATTGTTGTGCAATGTCTAGAATTCATACTAGCTACTGCACAAGCCTACAATCCAACTCAGAGGAAATGTATTGATTCATGGGGAAATGAGATCATAGACTTTACCCCAAGGATGATTAGACTAGTGTTTGATCCTACTCACTCTAATCTGAAAATCATGTCTAAGGTTGATGCATTGAAATGATAGGCAATGGAAGTTGAATGAAATAAAAAATTTATCAATAAGAGATGGCTTAAAAGAGAAAATAAGTCAGTAAATAAAATACCACCTATGTCCAATAGGTCTAACTTCTATGAGGACATAGACTGGGACATGATCACCTTTGAGAATTGGATGTTCCCATTTATCCAATTAATTATAGATGGATAACAACATTTGGACAGGGAGCAGTTGATCTATGATAACATCCATGATCAAATGATCAAGGTAAGAAAAACTAAGACATTTTATATGTATTCTTATGTAATCTACTATGTTGCAAGAATGGGAAGGTTCCAAAGATTGACTATCATGGGAACACTTGAAGATGGTCCTAAATAGAAGAAGGTGTGGGAACACTATGATCAACTGGAGCTGAAGGCAGCAGAAAGACATTTTAAAAGAGTTAATGATGCATTCTTATATGTGGTGATTAACCAGCTCACGGGAGATGTTAGCTTCAGACTATCAAGAGAAGTCATGAAGTTTATTGAAGAATGGGGAAGTTGGTTTATCCAATACCCCAAATCCACTTATATCTATTTTTTTAGATTTGATAAGAACCCCTTCAAATTACCAAGGTGTTGTGGTGATAGGTGGATTTTGATGGAGTTTGCTCATGGGTGATCCCACAAAGTTGGTTTACAATTTCTGGGAGATTCTATTTTTTGCTGAAATCACATATTTTTTAAAAAATATAATGACTTAAGCCTTAAAAATTTCCATTTAAAGCATTCAAATTGAATAGGGTTTGATCAAACTACCTTAGATCAAACCATAGAACTCCGCTGGTTTTAAACCATAGCTATAATAGAGTCTCCTTTACACCTATCAAAATGCTAATAAAAAACCACTTTTGATTTACCTTTTGGGGGATCAAATGAATTTATTTAAAAATTATTTTTTGTAAGTATGTAATCCTTATTATAAGCTTCCCAAAAAGTATAATTTTAAATAAATTTAATTTTATTATTATATTTATTTTTTATTTCTTGTTAGTGTAGGTTTTCATGAAAATCAAGCTCTCTATGCACATGTGGAAAAATAGAATATTATCAAAAAATTTGAAAAATATGAGTGCACCAAATATGGAAGTCCTTGATCCAACAAAAAATTTGAATTTTGATACATAAAAAAAAATTGTGTTATACAGTCCACCTATGTCTAAATTGTAATTGGTTTAACTTCAAAACTTGATTAAGGAAAAAATATTCAATAAAACACTATGAAACCAATTTGAAGCACTAGATATTGTAGTTACAAATCTAAATTAAAAAAAAAAAGAATTTTATCCTTCATGGAAAAAAAATTGTGTTATACGGTGAGCATCACTCCTTAAAAATGGTGTTTATTGAAAAAAACTAGTTTTGGAAGGAGATGGAGAAAGAAGTGCAATTTGATTCCAAAAATTTTGAAAAAAATATATTTAGAATCTACAAACAAAATGTCACAAATCACTAGTTTGCATCACCTTCAAATTCCTCACGGTTTAGAAGCTATAGGTGTCTGAAAATGAAGATTTAGTTAGAAAAAATTAGTTCAGTGTCTAGTTTGGCCAAAAATTGTAAACTAGTATTGTGGGATCACCGTCATCAAGCGGCTGAGGTAAATGTGAAGTTTTTTGATAAACATAAGGCTAGATTCCATTCATTCCCAATCCAATTGGGGTTTTATTCTTTTTCTTCTACTGTAGTAGCAAAGTCAGCTACAAAATATTTTCAATATTTAAATTTAAAGCTTCATACATCCAGAACAAACTTTGATTCCAAGGGGAAAATGAATGGGTTATATGCTTTATTGTTTCCCTTCCATGAGCCACTTCTCAAGGACTTATGGGAAGATTTGTGAGATTATTTTGAAGTGAGAAGAAACGGATATGGAAGACTAACCATACCCCAAATGAAGGAATTTGGCATCAAGGAAGATATACCAAAAGGGTTTCTGATGATGGGATTGTTCTTGATCCTTGGTATGAAATGGATAAGGTAGCCACCAAAGATTTGGATCCAATTAATTGGATGGAGAAAGAGGAAACAAACATTAATAAAATTTCATAGGTAGTTGTTGAGAGAAGTCTCAAATTGATTAAACTTCGTCTCAAATGGCCAAGGGTTAATGCCTTGAGGAAGAAAGATTCCAACAATGAGGTTGAAGAAAATTGTTGCATAGATAGAGGAACCTACCCCAACAACAAAGGAATAAATCACGATAAAGAAGGTTACAAAATCCTTAGAACATGCTAAGGCTACTTAGCATGCTATTGCTATTGGGGTTGTCTTGGTGTTAAACCCCTAGCTACTATGTACCCTAGAGAAGAAATGACCTATGAGGGTCCTTATACTATTCCTTTGTAGACTAAGGAAACCCCTTCCACTGCACCATCAACTACAAAATTTGCAACTGGTCAAGAGGAAAGGCCCTTGGTAATTGATGTAATGGAATCACCTATGTCCTTAGACTCTAAGGAAATTCCATTCCTTAAGAAGAAAAAGTGGAATATGAAGAATATCTTGAGAGGGAAGAAGTTGGAGCAGAGGACACTAGGTTCGAAGAAGGAATCCTTTGGAATGAGGTAAAAATGAGGGATGTTTTAATAGAGGAAGAGTAGAAGGAAATATTAGAAAGTGCTCAAAGACAAGCTTCTAAGGAGCTAGCCAAGGAAGAAGGGGAACAACAAAAAAAAGCTAAGGAAGAGGCTCATGCACATGAGCTTGAACAACAAAAGAAAGTTGAATGTTCAGGATAAGGCAACAAAAAATAAGCTCGTACAAAAGAGCTAGAACAGAAAAAGAAGGATGAGGAAGAGGTTGTACAGAGGGAATTAGAGATGAAGGATATAGAAGAAATAAAATCTCAAAATGAGAAGATAGAGCAAGATAGATTGTTGAAAGAGAAAGAGGAGCAACAATAGACTTCTTCTAAGAAAATGATAGAAACAATCCCTCCTACACCTCCCTCGTCAACACCTCTAGGAACTCAATAGGTAACAACCTATCCTATTACTCCTACATGGTTAAAATTCATTTTGGAGAAAAGGTAACAAATTCAGGCTCAATGAGCGAGTTGGGATGATATGGTGAAGGAGGTAGACAAAGTAAAGCCTAAGAAGAAGGCCCAAGCCATTCATTCCACGAAGCTCACTGATGATGGGGATTTGGTGGCTGATATTGCAACTCCTATGGTTGATAAGGATGATAGGGAATTGAAATCTTTGGATTACCAGATTAGTACTATCCATCTGGGTAAGAAAATGAGGAATCAACAAATTAACCTTATTGACATTGTGGCAACTACAACAAAATAAAGGATGATCAAGGACAAGCAAGCCAAGGATGAGCTCAAAGCTTAGGTGGGGCATATGAAAATGTTTTTGAAAGAGCCCATTGATGCTACTTCAGAAAAGGAAGCCTCCATAGAAATATTTGTACTAATGAGCCAGAAGGAAGTAGATGAGTTGAGCACCATGAAAAAGAAAGCTACCTAGTTTGAAAACTTGTTTGATTATTTTAAGAAGGAAATCAAGAGAATTATAGAGGAAGGATACAAATGATATGAGGAATCCCTTACCCTTCTCAAGGAAGTAGAATAAAAGACAAAGGAATGGTGGGAAGAACAGGAAAAGAATAGGAAGTACTTAAGGGATTGAAACTTATTGATAAAACACCCAAGTAGATGTTGATCCAATCTGGAATCCTAAGAGACGAGGATCCAGAATATCTTAAAAGGGCTATTAGAATCACTAATTTTAGGTCTAAAGTATTTATTGAACACAAGACAATTCTCCTCAAATCTCAATATGACATAAGGCATCATACAAGCATATTCGAAGAGATTGTTACACAAGTCATGACCAAAGATTTACCACAAAATGGATAGTTGAATTCACTATAGGAAATAAAAGATAATTGGGGAAAATAGTTAGAAAACCTGATAAAAGAAGGTGATAGACCTGAAGGAACTCTCTTGGATAGGCTAATGAGTATTATGTTTGAAACTCATTGGGCCATGAAGGATATTAGCGAGCTACGAGAAATAGTTGTTGTGGTTGCAGGGGAATTCGAAGAGGCTAATTCCAAGGTCGAGTTGATTGATAGGCCTAATGAGGAGTTTTTAGAATTGATTTTTGATAATTATGATGAATTTCATGGATTTCCAAAGGAGATCGGTAAAAAATGAAAAGTGAATATTCTATCTTTTTGAAAGGGGATAAAGTCAAACAATGTCAACCATTTCCAGGTGCCTTGTGGACAACAACAACTCCATATTAGCTTTTGACAGATAGTTGACTCCAAGATACTTTTGGCAGGCAAGGAAGGGGACCCATTTCTTCAACAGAACAACACTTAACTCCAGATCAATTTTGACTATAGAGGAATGAGGCATACTTCCCAATTTTAGCAATTTCATCAAAATGAAGACTTTTACTCAACTGGAAGTGCCCCCTATAATTGTGGATCTAGGCCCCGATTGATGGATTGTGATTTTTGAAAGGAGAAATTAGTTTTTAATTCTTTCTATAAGTTAGAAATGTCTCCTAATTGTAAAGGTTGACAAATTGAAGTCAGATTTGTTGCCTAAGACTAGATATTTTCTTTTTATAGCTTTATGCAAATAGTTAAATTTTAAAATTTTACTAGTTTAGTGATGATAACAATAGACAATGGTTTTTCGTATGCTAGCGAATCTTGTTGTGCATAAATGTTTCTTAAAATTGATGAAAATCATAAGAAGAGGTTGAATTAAAAACTATCTATTATGTTATCTATGAATGATATTTTCTTGCTATTTATTAATCTGTGATTTTGTGATGAGCTTTTAATCTGTGTTGTTGAAAATTATTTCTATAGAAAGAGTGATGATGAGTGGTGTTATGTATATTAAGTCTGCACTGAGGATGAATGTGATTGCATGAACCTTTCGTGAATTATTTTATTCTACAGTTTTGACTAAATTAGGAATTTCTCATTATAGAAATTGCATGTCTGAATTTAAGGGAATGTTTGTTCATATCTTTTTGTTCCAAAGCTTTGATCTATCCTTATCTCTTTATTTGAAAAACCCTTGTTAGAATACTTCGTAATATCCAATTTGTATCCTTTCATCAACAAAGGCCCCTTCAATATTATAGTTGTATGAATCATTGAATGATGACAACACAATTGAGAACCAACTACCGAGACCTTGGAAAATAGGTGGTTTTATATTAGCTATCTTTTTTAGGAGAAATAGAGTAGAGATATTCTATTTAACGTTGTTGTGTTATTTTGACCATCCATAGGTAGTTCATAAAGGACATTGATATGAGTAAGAGTGAGGGTGGGATTTTCCAAAGAATGCATGCATATTTTTCACCTAGCTTTATAAAGATCAAGGATGAAAAGAGGGGGTGAATTGGATAGGATGATCAAGGCTAAGTGGATAAGATATGGATGCATGGATATTTGACCCTTAGGCTCTTCATCAAGATCAAATATGGGAAGGGTAAATTGATTTAGATAGGATGGGGATATGGAATGAACGATATGGATAACATAAGGGAGATCATATATGTGATGGTCATTTAGATCCTTATCCTTGTCAAGATCAAAGGAGGGGAAAATGGGGGATGGATTTAGATAGGATGATGGGTAGACCATGAGGGATAATGGAGGATTTGGATAAGATGTGGTATGGATGAATTTTTACCCTAAGTGTAGATTGCAAGGGGATGGGGAGGGAGGATTCAAGCATCTAGTTTGATTGATGGTATCCCTTGAATATTTTCTGATATGCTCATAGACATTGGTAGAATAATGTTAAGGGGGATAAGATGGATTGAAAGATGGAGAGGGATATGGATTTATGCAAAGGATTGGATAAGAGGTATGGAATGATGGAGAATGGATTCTGGATAATGTATGGGTTGGTGGAAGACTTGTGGATGAGTGGATGGAAATGTTGGCAAGATCAACATTAGCACACACCTTGAAGGGTGGTGGAATTGTCAAAGAGAAGTGGATTTTGAATTTGGAGATTTATATGGATGAGTGGATATAGATTTTGGGACATAAGGACCCAAAATGGATGAAGGTGATGAAGGGTTATTAGATGGAATGGGGGACTTAGAATTGGATGAATCTTTTGGGTAAAAAATTTTGGATGAAAATTTTGATTTTTCTTTAGGATGCATTGATTCTATGAGTATTTTTGGAATCCACATGGTTTTTGGCTTTGAGTTTCTCTTCATCGGCCTTTGTGTCCTTTGGGAAATTTGATTTTGGATCATATTTTTCTTTGTTTTTGCATGTCTTTTTGAGGGCACATGTTGATCCTTTAATTTTTGTGGGTTTTTGGCTTCATGCATTTGAGATTTGGCATCCAAATTTCTTCCAAGAGAAATGGTATTTGTGGATGGAGATGAAGGATGTGGATGTATTATAGATGGGTTGGTGTTGGTAGGATGTTGGAAGGGTTTCAAACATGTTTTCCCTGGTTGATCTTGATTTTGGATATGCGGTGATGGATAAAGAGGACGATGGGATTTTGGAATAGGAATGTTAGGTGGTAGAATGTAAGGACCCAAGATGGATGGATGGGATGAAGGACTTTGTTTTGGGACATAGGGAAAAAAAATAGATGAAAGGGGTGAGGATTTTGGCTTTGGAACATAAGAGACCAAGATATATTTTGAGTATGGGAAATGTGGATATTTGGGTTTGGATGAAGGGATTTTAGATTTAAGGTGGGTGGAAGGAGTACCAAAATATAGAGAATTGTAACCAAGGCCATGATAAGTAGGAATTGTTTGGATTTGTAAGATGATCATTAGATGATGTGGAAGGTGTAATTTGATCTAGATTTGGAGAGGGATCATGTAATGGAGTGGAAGGGGTATTTTGATATTTATATGGAGGGGGGTATATGTTAGCATGTTTTGGATTAGGATATGGACATGGTTCATTTTATGTGAATGGTGTGATGGGGGATGAAGGTTCGAAGGATACTTCAACTTGGATGGATGGAGTAGTGAGGATTCATGAGACTTAGGGGATTGAGATTTATCTTGATGTGGAAGTGATGGTGGATGCATGACATGCGAAGATTGCACAAATTTGTCTTTTCATGGGGAATTAAGCACCTTTGGAAGTAGTCCTTGGATCCAACCATTATGAGGGACATGAGATGAATTTGATTGGTAAGATTGGGGTGATGTAGATTGTAAGGATGTGGGAGATGAACAAGTGGAATAAGAGGTGGAATTTTCCCTATTTGGTAAATGGATGATGAGGATGAGGAGCTTGAAAAGGATGTGGAGATAGGGATTTGATATGGGGATTTTTTGCTAAAGGCTTGGTCTTCCTTGTCAAAGGGGAATGGTAAGCAAGAGGGGATGGGTTGGGATTGGATGGAGGTGGGGAGGGTGGAAGTTTAACACCAATTCCAAGGAGATAGCTAAGCATTGCATCCTTATCATTATTAAAGTAGTGGATGAGGAGATGATTGGTGATGGGATCCCATGAGGATGATATGGGTGATGAGGGTGTGGGTGGGGTTTGAGGGTGACATTGTATGGGTGATTGGTGAATATTTAGAGAATTTTTTCTAGTGGATAGACTAGGGATGGATTGTTACAAGATGGGTGATAAGAGGAATAAAATATGAAGATGAATATGGAGGATGGGATTAGACTTGGGATCAAATGTCAAGACCTTAAGATGATTTGATTTGATTAAGGTTGACTCTCTATACATAGGATAGGATAATGTTCCTAAGCAAGAGTTAATTGGATTTGATTTCTACTTAATATAGGCAAAGTTCTTAAGTAGGAATTGATTGGATTTGATAACTATACTTAAGATAGGCTAATGTTCTCAAGCAAGTTTGGATTAAGGATGAAATCAAATTAAGGTCTTGATTTTTTATTGGGAGATAGGATTTGAAATGGATGATATTGGATTAAGGATAAGATCTGTAGATGAAATATTTGGATGATGATAAAAGGATATGATGTATGAAGGAAATTAAGTGAACCAAATTTTGATGTTCAAATGATTTTTTTTTTTATTAAGGATGTGAGATTGGATGTAAGGTTGAGGTAAGTATATGGATAATAGATGATTGGATTTTTGATGAGGGGTGGATGAATTAGATTAGGATTTGGTTAAAATGGTATTAGGTTGGAAAGGCGGATTGGATTAAGATGATGATGAAGGATGAAGATTAAGGATGATTATGAAGGATGAATTAAGGATTATGGTGGATAGAGGATTTTAGGACCAAGATTAATGATGAAATTGGATAGGGGTTATGGAAGATGATTAGGATAATGATTAGGACCCCAATTGGATTATGAAAATTATGCTTAGGATCCTAAAGGATTGATTGGATATATATTATGGGATGAGTTGGACAAGATGGATGATTAGAATGATTATAGAGGATTATGATTAGATGGCTAGGATAAGGTGATTAAGAAGAAGGGGGAATAGGATGAAAACAAATGTTTAGGATAATAAGGGATGGTTATGATGAGATGGGGGTATTAGGATTATAAAGGGTGATTAAGATGAAAATAGTGGAGTAGGATGGAATGATTAGGATTAGGTGATTATGATGAAAAGAGATGATTAGGATGGAAAGGATGGTATGCTTAGAATGTGGAGAGATGATGAAGATAGGAAGAATTGGATGAGGTGAAGGTTTTTATTTCTTGACTAGGAGATATAATTTAAAGCACAAAAACAAGAAAAGTGGTTGAGTTTGATGGATTTTTGTAGTGTATGTTCAATCCTCAACCCCTTGGCTGATTCATTTTCCACTATTTTTGCACAAGACACGTAAAGCACTTGTTCAAAAACCTAAATTAGTCAAGTGGGATTATAAGTTAGTGTAGGCTCACCACCCAAGCAAGATTGGGTTAATACTCCTTGATACTCGGGTGAAGCACCCTTTCTCACAAAGGTGGATAGGTAGAGATCTAGTAGCACAAGATCATCAACGGACACCATGGGCTCACCTTCTCTCTCTCCTCAAGAACTATCATAGTTCACCATGAGGATTTCTATCTCAACCTAAGGGAGTACATGGTGAGTAACTTCAAGGTATGATCCACATCCCTTGCACCACACTAAGCTATGGTTGAAAGGTCTTAATCTAGGATACACAAGGTTGCTAGAGCATCCTTTATATACATCAAGGGTACGTGAGGCCCAAATCCATAGATGCAAGGGAACAATGTCAAATAGATGAGAGGAGAGGGTAACCTACTCTCCACCTTCACTTCTCCAAGGTATAAAGTTCTTGGAGGCTTAGCCCAAATTCATAAAATTCCACTTCTAAGAGAGGTGTCTTTAGATTCACCTCCTGCTCTTTATACTTTGCTAGAACATCAGAGTTGGGGTCATCCCATAGGGTGATGAAATCCCTAGGAAGGCCCCATAAAAGGAATGATACAATTTTTTTTGATCCCCAAGATCGCATAAAGCGCAAGGGAGAGCATACACACGTTGGGTTCCTTGGGATAAAAAGTAAAAGAAAAAGAGTAAGTGATATTTTTTATCCTCAAGACCACACTAGGTGCAAGAGGAGAGAATACACACTACTCACTCTAAGACACATGAAAAAGGAGTTCATTAACCTTAAGAAACAAAATGTGCCTAGATTAGTGGAAGAAAAAAACCTTGGACAAATGAATCTACAAGAAAATGTTAGTAGTTTGATAATTTTTCCTTTGACAATCAATTTCAAGCCAAAAAACAAGTGGTTAGATGATAAGATGATCAAAGAAAAGTATTTTTAGCATGAATATAAGCATAGATATGTGATGATTTGTTCTTTAAATGAGTAGTACAAACCCGCAACATGCATTAGTATCCAAAAACAAAGATTAGATGCAAAGAACAGCTGAAATAAAACTTAAAGATGCATTCTAAAACCAAGGTATAGTTTTGTAGATAAAGTTGTGCTTCTATTAAAATAGAGGTTCCATTCTATGAATAGAGGTGCAGTTTTGCAAAATGGGCCAAAAAGATAGCTTTCGGGGGTGAAAATTTGACTTTTTTCAAATACCTAGTTGAGAAAACAACTTGAAAATGCATTTAATGACTTAAAAAATAAATTTTTGAGGAATCAAACACCTGAGAAACACCAAAATGTGTCCCCTAAAATAAAGGAAAAACAATTTTGAATAGATGTTCCAAAATTTTGCACTTAAGCGCCACTTTGCATAATGTGCCAGAAAATGACTCCCGAAAGTTAGAAAATGAAGTTTTGCACCAATGCAGATGGGGAAATGGATAGATGAACATATGGGGGACCTAAAAACATGAATATCTAGCCAAAATATGACCCCTAATGCAATGAAAATGGGCTCAAAATGAAGAAGGTCCTAAGTGACCTAGAAAGCTTGTATGAAAATCTAGTCTCACAAAACTTTTAAAATACCTTGTTTAAGCATGAAAATGATGGATAAACCTAAAAAAAAAGTTTTAAGACAATGAAAACCTGCAAAAAAAGATGGTATAAGCCAAAGAAACCCTAAATCTAGGTGAAAATGATGAATGGAGTGCCAGAAAGCAAAAGTGCGACAGTTTTGAATGTAGGCACTTTAGTTTTGAACTTAGGCACCAAAAATTTGAACTTAGGTGCCAAAAAATTGCACTTAGGTTCCATTATGTGCAACAGAGGTCTAGTTTTGTAGTGTTTTCTTGAAAATAATACCTGCAACTTCAAAACCCACAAAAACTTGAGTAAACATTAGAAAAAGGGGTGGGAAGCTACTAGGCATGCCAAAATGAAGATGGGAAAGATGAATGAGGAGGTAAATAGATGAAAATGAATAATAAATAAACAAAAGAATGTTATACCTTCATAGCTCCTTCCTCTTCATCGATTGAGCTCACGAGAAGCACCCATTTCTTGCAGATTTGCTCCAAATGTTGATAAGTGATGTGGTTGCTCAATATTTTAGCATGATGATGGTATGATGGAGAAGGATTGGAGAGATGTTTTGAAAGCATAAGGATAGGATGGAAGTTTTTTGAAATAATGAGAGTCAAGGCCTCATTATATAGAAATATGGTGATAGGAATCAGTGGCTAAGATTGAATGGTTGATGGAGGGTTGAGATTGATTAAGAAGGCGAGGTTTGGATCAAGGATGAGGATTGATTAGCCTTGTTACAAGTGTCACAATATGGAAAGGGGAGGAATGGGGAGGTGTGCTCACACATGTGTGAGCACACATTAGGAAGAGATGCCTTAAAGTTTTGTAAGAGATAGGGTGGCTCATAGGGTGGCTTGTGTAAGAGGTTAGTGGGGGGTAGGTGAGATGTAGGAATTTAAAATTAGAAAATAATGATAATGATGATTATGGATGAGGGTTAGATCAATTAATCAAGGATTAATTGATTAGTGAAGATGGGTTGAGTTAATAAACCAAGGGTTTATTAACTTGGGTGGAGCTAAAAGCTGGAGAATGAGATAATGATGATTAGGATGGGGATAAGGTTAATTAATCAGGGATTTTAGAGGAAAGCACGAAAAGGTTAGCTTTAATTAAAGGTGGTGGAATGTAAGGATAATGGGGAAATTAATTAAATAAATAAAGAATATTTATTTAATTAATTGTTAAGACAAGGGAATAGTTTAAATTAAATAAATAATAACTATTTATTTAATTAAATAGTAGTTTGGGTGACTACAGCTCCCTTTGCACATCTATGTGTGGAACTACACGAATATCAACATATGGTTGCATAGTTTAGGGGTTCATCCTCGTGATCCTATCTCGATAACTGATCTGTAATGTCAGTTTCTAGAAAGAATAAGGCTATTTTGAACATGATCTTTGTCTAAAGACAAGGGCCTATGAAGAAATAGGCATTTTATAAAACTATTTGAGTCTTATACTACTACT
The DNA here is from genome assembly GCA_007258455.2 of Sequoia sempervirens. Lineage (NCBI taxonomy): Eukaryota > Viridiplantae > Streptophyta > Pinopsida > Cupressales > Cupressaceae > Sequoia > Sequoia sempervirens. Next base: position 576,188,988 of record VDFB02281492.1, on the reverse strand, counting down.
TTAAAAAAGTTATTAAAAGATAAATTTATGACATTTCTAAAACCTTGACCTCTGATCGGGCCACATCCTAAGTGCTATTTTCTTATCAGTATTGGTAGGACCTACTCTCCATACCCACAATGGAATATCTATTTCCCATATGGGTGTTATTTCCTTATCAATCTTGGTAGGACCCAAGGATGTTGACATGTAATTTTTCATGATCCAAGGGTTTGACCTATTAATATTCAAGCTAGGCATTTCATTGTTAGCCTTTGTGAACAGTGCTACCTCTATAGTCCACAAATTCTTAAAGTTCCACCATGAAGGAACCTTGCAAGTGGTGCATGACATTGGCTATAAACTATTGGTTTCACCTAGGGGCTTCTCATTCGATCACTTTTGGCCTTCCCTGATCAGACCTCTTCCTCCTAGGTGAGATTTTTTATATAAGGCTTTTGTTAAATATAATATTGGGGACTCAGTATTGAAGTTTAGCTATCTAGTGTCTCATGTTATTTCTATAAAAAGTCTCTATGATAGTGTAGTAGAAAGCTACCTCTTTTGTCCCACCAAAGGGAAAGGGGAAGCTTGCTTGCACTATAGAGCCTTCTCCTTCTATTTCTGTGGTTTCATCTACTTCTGCTTCTCATCATGTTGTAGAATGTTTGAATCCTACTCCTATGCCTTACATGGGATGTGCGATGGTGCCAACATGGCAGAAAGTGAAGTGTCAAGTTTTTGAGCTTCCTGTGCTACCCATAGTTCCCTGATCCACTATTTATGGCAAGTGAAAGTCTTCTCATGGGGCTTCTCCAGCTTCTCGGCCTCCATGGCCTCTTGCTATTCCTCCACCTTCCCTTAGGGAAACGAATGCAAAGAGGCCCACCATCGAGATGCCTGTGCATGTTTCTCCTCATGTAGTTGTTTCTTCTCCTCTGCTTCCTCCTCCTGCTCCTACCTAGGAGATGATCCTTCTATTGAAAATGGTTGTGAAGGATACTCCTACAGCTGAAAAAAAATATTTGGTATCATCTTAGGCTATATATTCTAGTTCCCACAACTAATGTAACCATCTTGTGCATGAGCACAAGCGTAAGTGAAAGGCTCTAGCTATGCAACACACAACCTTATAGAAGATGAAGGGGGAGCTAGTGGCATATGTCTTTGCATCCTTTATTGTTGTTCTTCTTTCTTCTTATGTTTCTTCCTTGGTTCACATCACCTCTATCTTTCTTCTAGCTCCTCTAGTAGGTGTCGATGATGCTCACCCCAAAAGGGTACAAGTTTTCATTGCTCCCTCTATGGAGCCCCCTCTCTTGATTTCCCTCCTAGAAATCCCTCCTTTCTCACAACCCATAGACGTGCCAAACACAATGATGTTGTCTACTATAGCTTTGTATTCTTCCTCCTCCACCTCTACTTATTTTATGGGGATCTATCATCCTCCATTGAAGTGCAAGTTGGAGGATGACCTCACTATGAATGGAGGTTTGAAGAAGGGTTCGCCTCCTTCAGAAGCTAGTTTTGTCTTGGCTCGCACCATATTTTTGTTACGAAGGCACCCCCTCTTCCCTAGAGGTGGTTACCACCCCTCTTCTTGACATTAGTAGTGACTCTTAGGTGTCTTATTATTCTCCCACCTAGTTGACACATGGCACTCGAGTAAAGTCATGTTCAATTTAGTTGATGACATCCTAGCTGTTTGATTGATTTTTATAAAATTGATGACCTTTTCTTCACAAGATCTCGGTGAAGAAGACCTTGAGGGGCTTTCTTCCTTGGACCTTGTTGTCAGTGAGTTAGAGGGTACCGCCCTCACTATCCCACCCTTGCAGGCCTATCTTCCCTCCCCTTAAAATGATCTAGATTGGGAGTAGGATGACCTACTGGTTAATGAGGACTAGGGTGGTACCTCTTCTTTATCTGTAGGTTAGATTTTTTTTGTGTTTGTATTCCCTCGTACTTGTATTTTTGTGTTTTTGATCCTACCTAGAGGACCCTCACTACCCTTGTAGGTGCTTGGATACAAGAATGAAAAATATGTTGTGCACTTCTTCTATCTATATCATCATTCTTCTATGTGTTGTGAAATTACTTTTCGATATTAGGGATGATGCAAAGCATTGGGAGCATTTAGGCCTTCTTCCATGTTGACCCATATTTTTTATTTTTACTTTGTCTTTATGTTCCCTTCTTCATGTGGGTGATCCCACAATAGTAGTTTACACTTTGTGGCCAAACTTGACATTGAAATGAACATTTTGCACTTTTTCTTCACTCTCACACATCTATAGCTGCTAAATCATTAGGAATTTGAAGATGATGCAAAATAGTGATTTGTGAAATTTTTTCCTTAGATTCTAAATAAAAGTTTTGGAATAAAATTGCATTTCTTTTTCTATCTTTTTTGAAAACTTGTTTTTAACAGTAAACAACATTTTTAAAGAGTGATGTTCACCGTATACAACATAACCTTTTTTTCTATGTAGGATAGAATTCTTTTTTTTTGAATTTAGATTTGTAACTATGATATCTAGCACATTCATTTGGTTTCATAGTGTTTTATTGAATATTTTTCTTAATTAAGTTTTGAAATCAAACCAATTACAATTTAGACATAGGTGGACTTAATACAACAAAAAAAAATTGTATGTATCAAAATTCAATTATTCTTTTTTGTTGGATCAAGGAAATTAATACCAAGAAAGTACATATATTTCAGAATTTTTTTTTATAATCTAGTATTTTTCCACATCTACAGAACAAAGAGCTTGATTTTCAATGAAAACCTACATTCACAAGAAATTAAAAAAAATATAATAATCAAATTAAATATATTTAAAGTTATACTTTTTGGGAATCTTATAATAAGGAATACATACTTACAAAAGAAATTAAATGAATTCATATGATCTCCCACAAGGTAAATTAAAAGTTTTTTTTTATCAGCATTTTTATAGGTGTAAAGGAGACTCTGTTATAGGTATGGTTTAAAACTAGTAGAGTTATATCCAAGGGAGTTTGATCTAAGGTGGTTTGATAAAATCCTCTTCAATTGGAATCCTTTAAATTAAAATTTTCAAGGCTTAAATAATTATATTTTCTAAAATTATGTGATTTTAGCAAAAATTAGGATGTCCCAAAAAGTGTAAGCCACTATTGTGGGATCACCCATATTCTAAGAACTTTGGGGATTGATGACTGTTTGTACATATACCATATTATATATATCTATTTGTATCTATGAATAGATCTAACCTTGAACTCTCATATCCCCCTATCTCTTGATTTCTTCATCTATGTCTGCTTCTTGATGATGGTGTTCTTATGTGTTGTCCCTTGTGTGTGAGAGAACATACCACAAATATATATCATCATGTCCTATGTGCCACCATATCTCCGCCTCTCTTTTCTCTCCTTAGGATGCCATTTTCTCCTTTACATAACACACCATCTAAGGGGGGCTACCATGATATTCTCCTTTTCAATAAGGTGAATTCTTTTGAAAAGGATTCCTTGGTGTTAGATTTTCTATACAATGAATTCCTTGATTAAAGAATCCCTTATTAAAATCTCTCATTTTCCAAATTGTTGTATTCTCTCAAGACTATTGGATAAAATTATTCTCTCAAGACTTTTGGATAAAATTTTCTTTCAAAAAGGATCTCATATGCGAAAGTCTAAAAATTTTTATTTCAAAAGGGAGTATTTTTTTCTAAATTAAAGAGTCTAAAAACTTTCCTTTAAAAAGGAGCATTATCTCCAATAGATTCCTTGACAAAATATCTTTGAAAAGAATTCCTTGATGATAGGTAGCTTGCAGAAAATGTGGTGTCTTCCAATGGGAGTATTCCTTTGGATGGGCCCCTTGGTGACTCGAAGGGTTCCCAACCAAAAGAATCCACTTTGAAAGCTTTATTCTCAAAATATCTCTTTGAAATTTTGCAATGTGTGTCTTTATCTAATATTTGATATCTCGTGTCTTGGTGTCAGACATCTTATATCTTAGTGTCTAGCTTCGAGTTAGCCTGACCGGACCTTCCTTTTTCTATGAATATCCAACAACATAGTTTGCAATAGTCGTAGGCTTATCTATCTCATCAGTCTATGTCCTATTGATAAATAATACCTCAAATGTACAAGTATTTGGTCCTTTGCATTGTCATCTGATAGTTGAATATCATTGGGGCAGAGTCACTAGTCTCATCAAAATCCTAATGGACTATTTGCTAAGAGTATTTGGCTTGTGCATTGGCAATGAAGTTGTATCGATAGGACAGGATGAAGTCAAGAACACATTGAAGTCAATCCCTTTGATCTCTCGATATACTGTATGGAAAACTTTGTTGGTGAGAACAGAGTATGTCACTAGGAATTTTTGAGTTGTCTCTTTGAAGTTTTGATAAGGTAGAGTCGGTTGACATGGAGGTTGATAGTGATGTAGGTAACATGTAGGTGGTGGAATCATGGTCAAGGCTGATAGCAATGAACACATGTTCATAGATCTCTTCATCGGCGAGACATGAAGACTTTGCCAGGACATTGGAGATGGTCTCTTCAATGTCTCGATGGTAGGCATGATGTAATGAAAGGTATGTCGAGGTGATTGCTAGATTTTGGTGAGAGACTGTCTTGAGTCTCTTTGAAGCTCTAAAGAAGCAGACGCTTAGACAACTATAGTGTAGATGACTGGTCAGTTCATTTTTTTATTTTTATGGTTTCTTGAAATGATTGAGTATTGAATAGATGCAATAGTGATTGGAATGCTATTAGAGGTGTATATGAATTCCTTACTGCATTGCAACATATGAGCCTAATTTGAGAAGATCAGGGAACATTATAACAAAGATTCAAAGAACACTTGTAGAGGTGTATGTGAATGTCATAGTGCATTGAACACATTGTAACAAGAACATGATGTAACAGAGGGGATCAATAGAATGATCTAGATTGACCAAAGAGGATGATCAGAGAAATTTAATGAGAAATAAGAGACTTTCATTCAAGGGGGTTATGTTGTTGAATTGTTCCTCTAGATAAAACAAGATGTAAAATCCCCATGAAAGGCTTAGTGACTTTATTGTATTGTAACTGTATTTTCTAGTTGTTGAATAATACAACGGGTCTATGATTTTGGAACTTGTGGGGTTTTTTACCCAAAATGGTTTTCCCCACGTAAATATGTCTTCATTTCTTATGTTTTGTCTATCATGTTTAATGATTCTACTCAAAGAATCTGGTTAATGCTTGTTGAGACTGGTTAAAGTTGCATAAACTTTCCTCTAAGGGTTAATGTGGAAATGAACTGTGTCTGATTCCACATTATGACACAGTAGTAAGTTTTTGATTCTTTCTATGAAATTGAATGTTAATGAAGACTCTTACTATTCTTGTATGTTCCTTATGAGATAATTTTTTTTCCTACAAATGGTATCAGAACCATCTTCTGGGATATGATTGTTCTTGGTGTTCCTAGTTCTGGGTATTTCTTCTATGAAGATTTCTTAGTTTGGAAAACTTGAGGAAATATGAAGGAATTGGTTGTTAATTAATCCTTTGGTGAGTGGAAGTTGGTTTCCTTTTTGCTTTAGTTTCAAGAGACAACACGCAGCTTGAAGGACAGTGAAGATGGAGGCTATGAAGTTGATCATTGGATGATCTAGAAGCTTTTGTAATAGTCTATCTCTCTTAGATGCATGTGCATTTTGGTGGTTCTAGGGTTGGCCTAAAATGGGCCTAGAATTTCTAAACCATTTTTCCTTTTATGGATGTTTTGTACATGCATAGCTTGATTTCATGTTCCTTGGATTTGGAAATTTTTGGGGATTTTCATAAAAAAAATCTATGGTGATGCTCCTTCATGACAATTCATTATTTTGGTTTAATCATTATGGTGTTTTTGTTTTAGAATTTTAATTCTTCTAGATGAGTAGTTGGTGTGGATGGGCATAGACTTTGTTCCAAACATAGTGGTTTTGTAGGTTTTACACATCAATAAAAAAAACCTTGTGAATTTATGAAGCTACTATGAAGCTATTTTCTCGATCCAGGATTTTGGGGTGCTACTAGATGAGATAGTTGCAATTCTGCATACATGTTTTATGCATGGTAAGAGGAGGTGTTATTCCATCTCTACATGGGAGTTTTGGTATGTGATTAGTCACTCAAAATTCTTGTGGTGATGCTTGGTTGTTTCCTTGACTATGGTACTTGTTGTGGACGTGATTGGAAAATATGATTTGTGTTGAATCTGGTGTTTGAGTTATGTTGTCTATATGGTTATTCTCTTTGATATCTCATTTTTCTAGTTTCTAGTGTGAGAATGGGTTTGCATGATATATTGATTGGATCTATGGGTTACGTAAGATGTGGGTTTTATTTACCTACTTGTTTGATGTGGGATAACTTGGAAGTGGACTATCTATATCCATGAGGTTTGTTCAATGTCAATGTAGACTTATTAGTTGGCCTTGTCTATGGTCACTTATGCTTGCTTTGAGATGAGAGGATGGATGATACAATATTACCTAGATATTTCGTTATAGGGATCGACAACATGTGTATCATGATGCCATGAATAGATTGGATACTTAACTTGGTATAAGCTTTTGACAGTGATGATATTTTTGCTTGGTCTAGAGATCTTGGTTCCACTTGGTATTTTTTTGTCATATGTATGTGTTGGTGTGTGGACTTGGAGGATTTTCAGATTAGCAAAATTTCAGTCATGATGCTTGGAGAGCTCGGATGTCATGTTTTAGTGGGAGCTTTAGCAATGGTTGTGAATGAATGATCTTCATTAAGTGTTGCAGATGTTACTAGGAGGATCTCTTATATCTTATTTCTATAGAAGGGTTCTTTCACATTTTCATGGACACTACTTGAAGATGTTCATCATCTTAGATTCATGAAAGACTCATGGTCATTGGGATGAGGTGTTGGTGATGCTTGACAGGTGATGTTTGTTTAGAGTTTGTTTTCTTTTATGTCATGTTATACTCTTGATTTCACATTAGAGTTTTGGCATGATGCATTGCTCTTAAGACCATGGAATGTTCACTTGGAGCATGAAATCTCTTAAGGGGGATGGTAAGATCATGATGTCATGATTAGTTCTTGATTTAGATGATTGGATCCTTTAACAATGGTCTCACGGTTCTCTTTGTTTTGTGTCCATATGCTTGATAACTTCATGATAGTTCAGTGATGCATTTGGAGTTCAACATGAGATTGTTATTTGCAAGTGCTCATGGATACATGGAGAATAAAATGAGGCTATTTTTCTTTTGAGATAAGAGAATTGTTGATTGAGATAGTTACTCATGATTGAGTTTTCAATAGAAATTCTGAGAAGCCTACACCTTGGTTGGATGTGAATTCAACAGAGACCTATGAGGAGATTACTCTTGAATGAGTCATGATGGTTTGCATATCTTGAAGGAGAATTCTCTTTCCCACTCTTGGTCTAATCGGAAACTTATCACTTGAGAGGTATTGCCCATTGTTTCTTTCAGGCACATTATGTTTTTCTTCTCATGAATATGGATCTTGAGCTATGGATACATGGTTTTGGAGGATTCATTTGAGGATTGTTGGCATGTTTATCTCCTTATGCATTGTGATTACATTGATTGATGTTGAGTTTAGGAGATGCATTGGGCTTATTTCCTTCATAGGGAATGGATTTAGTCTAATCTTCTTTAGCTTGAGAGGCTTACATCCATGCTAATTACATGATATATATGATATGTTTGATCATGGTGATTGAATGGTTGGGTGTTGTTATGGATTTTCTTTTGGGATTCTCTAGAAGGAGATCATACTTGACATATTTTTCATTTAGAGGTGTATATAGGATGATTTTCTATAGGTACATGATATGCAAAGTTTCTCTCTTTGTTCTTGGTTATCTTCTTGGATATTTGATTTCACATTACATTGGTTTGTGGTTTGGTTGGAGATATTGTGATCACTAGCTTCTATTCATGTGTTTTCACTTTTGTGCTTGGGTGATGACATGGAGGTTTCTTTATCTCTTCCATTTTTTTGGGTGTGAAGAACTTGGGAGAGATGTGAAGACTTGTGGTGAAAATTGTTCTTATAGGTTGTCAATTTACAAGTTTTGCATATCATTGTGGATGATTCCTTGGTACTACATGATGTTGTTTTATGCTTTCTATATGATACTATTGGTAGAATTGGTATTCCTTGATCATTTCAGATTTACATTACCCATGCAGTAGGAGCTCTTGGATGTGTATGCCACTCTTTGACATGTTTGCACATGGAGTTTATGATTGCAATTTATGGGTGTATATATTTATGGCATAAGTTTACTATGTTTTGTATAGGTCTTGGAGGTATGGGTGATTGCATGGATTATCATGTGTTGTGGGTGCTATTTTCAGGCATGTGGGTTAATTAGCTGGATGGGAGTAGTCAATTTTTTGGTTGTTGTTCTAGCTGGTGTTCTATCTTATTTTCTTGAGGATGTCTTTATGGTTGTGTTCATACTTGAAGCTTTGAAGTTGATGTTGTCAATTATTTTGTATAGCTTGTGAGAACAGTGGAGTGGTGGTAGTATGTTGTATCCTTTGTTGTCAGTTAGATTTGTTGCATGTGTCTTGGGTTAGAGTAGTGCAGATACACTATGGCTCATTCCTTTCCTTTAGAGGATGGCTAGAACTATTGCCTAAGTTGGTGAACATATTGAAGTTGATACAGTGACTTCAAGCATTGATTGGTAGGAAGTACATTCTTCATCAAGTGAAATAATGTTGAGAAATAATGCCTCAAATGTACTAGTGTTCGGGCCTTTACATTGTCGTTCTGATAGTTGAATATCATCAAGTCAGAGTCGCTAGTATCATCGAAATCTTCATGGACTGTTTGCTAAGAGTATTTAGGTTGTGCATTGGTAGTGAAGTTGTATCGATGGGACATGATGAACTTGGTAAGGCTTTGAATTCAATCCCTTTGATCACTTGGTATATTGTATGTACAACTTTTTCAATGATAATAGAGTATGTTTCCCGGGCTTTGTGAGTGGTCTCTTTGAAGTGTTGATAAGGTAGATCCAGTTGACATGGAGGTTTATGGTGATGTGGGTGAAATGTAGGTGGTGGAACCATGGTCAAGGCTGACAATAGTGAACACATGTTCAGAGATCTCTTCATCGATGAGACATGAGGACTCTACCAGGACATTGGAGATGGTCTCTTCGATGTCCTGATGATATGCAGGATGTAATAAAAGGTATGTTGAGGTGATTGCTAAATTTTGGTGAGAGATTGTCTTGAGTCTCTTTAAAGCTCTGATGAAGCAGAAGCTTAAACAGTTATAGTGTAGATGACTATTCAGTTTATTTTTTAGTTGGACGGGTTCCTAAAATGATTGAGTATTGAATAGATGCAATAGTGACCAGAATTCTAGTAGAGGTGTATACAAATGCCTTAGTGCATTGCAATGTATGAGCCTGATCTAAGAAGATCAGGGAACATTGTAACAAAGATCAAAAGAACACTAGTAGAGGTGTATGTGAATGCCATAGTGCATTGAACACATTGTAACAAGAACATGATGTAACACAAGGGATCAATTGAATGATCTAGACTAACCAAAGAGGTTGATTAGAGAAATTTAATGAAAAAGAAAATATTTTCATTCAAGGGGGTTATGTTATCGAATTGTTCCTCAAGATAAAATAGGATGAAATATCTCCATGAAAGGCTTAGTGCCTATATTGTATTGTAACTATATTTTCTAGTTTCTGAATAATACAATGGGTCTATGCTTTTGGAGTGTGGGGTTTTTTACCTGAAAGGGTTTTCCCCACGTAAATTTGTGTTCATTTCTTATGGTCTATCTTTCAGTTTTAATGATTTTGTCCAATGAATTTGGTTAATGCTTGTTGCTAAGACTAGTTAAAGTTGCATAAACTTTCCTCTAAGGGTTAATTTGGAAATGAACTGTCTTATTTTGCTTTATGACATAGTAGTAAGTTTTTGAGGCTTTTTGAGAAATTGAATGTTACTGAAGACTCTTACTGATCTTAGATGTTCCTTCCGAGATAAAAAAATTTCCCTGCGTGTCCTATGTCTATCTGATCAAGATGTGTCTTATCATGTCAACTTGTGTCTTCTTGTATCTTATGAATGTGTGTCTTATGATTAGCTTTTCTGCCTAACATGGTTTGTCTGTAGCCTAACATGTTTGAGGTGAGACCATATCTAGCTTTGTAGGATCAAAGACATATTTCATCTTTGCATCTTGGTGGAGGTCCCTCTTTCACATCTAAGTACACTGAATCAAAGATCTTCTTCCTCAGTGATATCGATATATTCTCTTCAATCTCTTTCTACTTTAGCTCACATATGCACTAACACATACACTCGCTAATGTGGGGGTAAAATGTAATGGCATAAATTTCTACCTAGTAAAATTTCACATTTATTTACCCTTACCTTAGCTTTACAATTTTAATGATGTAAAAACCCACCACCTTCATCCCGATTTTCCCATGTGTCCTTGGCATTTTGTGTCGATGGAGGAATTTTCATTAGGTCCACATGTGTTCCATGTGGACATCTACATGTCATGTTGCCATCTAAATAGATTCCTACCTTTGGAATCAACATAAACATTACATTTCTTGATTTCTTGTGAAGGTAATGTCTCTGACTGACTCTTGACCACTAAAAAAAATGAATCCATGCATCCATTTTAGCCATTCAAACTTCATTATTTCACTCTCTTACATTCTCTATCCACTTATATCATTCCCAAGCTCAATCTCTCTCACTTCTTGATCATTCTTGCTTCACTCTCATTCTATCTTGCTACTACCAACTTTCTACTTGGTCTTTAGAACTCCTTTCTTCAACACCATCATCATTGCATGTTTACAAAGTTCTATCACCTTGATGTGGTGGCGCCCTTCTCTTCCTTCCTCTATTGTCCTTGAGTGCTTATAGTAGGGGAGGTAACATTGTGTCTTTTCATTTACTTTCATCTATTGTCTTGTAGATTAGTATTCAATTTTTCATTACTCTCTACTTTATTGTGTCATTTCTATTCTCTCCTTTATCACTTTTTGTTTATATCATTGCATATCTAGTTGTCTATGGAGGTGGGAACACCAAAATGGGGGTTTGATTGAGGTAAACCTCAAAACATAGCCCAACACTTTTCTTATTTCTATGTGTGTAGGTGCAGGTTTGTCCGATTGGAGCTATAGTTGGAGAACTAGACCATGTGTGAGTTCTCTTTCTCTTTCTCTTCATTATTTCATCATTATTGTAGCTTTATAAGTATTCTTCTTGATGTATTGCTTATTTTTGCATTTTCCCATCAAACTATTAAACTATAAAACTCCACTACTCGGGTCGTAAGTTAATGTTGTGTGTTTTTGTCTATCATTTGACCCTCTATCCATATAGAATGTCAATACATCTTTGAGACATTGGAATTGTGTGTTGAAGTTCAGTTTCCATGTTGCCATCCTTAGGTAAAGAGCTATTTGGTTTGCAATCCAAGACCCTTGCAGTATGGTCACTTGGTCCGAAAACACCTATCATTAGTAGGAGGGAAACAAGGTCTCGTTTGCCCTTACTTTTCAGCTCATCTTTCCTTTCTTAATTCATTAGTGAACCTAAGGTAGTTTAGAGAAATTCATTCCTTGAGGCTCTCTCGTGACCTAGAGCCTTGGGGGTGACAAATCCCCCTACTCTACACTGCCATTATATATTCTTAAAACCTTTACTTTTCTATCTTTTTATTTCTCAAAATATTTTTTAAATTCTTTAAATATTGAAAAAAACATTTTATCAGGTTCAAAAAATAAACCCATTAATATAGAATAATCAACAATAAATGTTCAATATAGTAGAGATACTTTCCAATAGATGGTACATCGACAAGACCAAAGACATTGATAACACTTTCTACAAAATTTATTAACTTCTAGTTTTGTCTTTTATCTTGAGCTTTAGAATGAGTACTTCCTTGCTAGGATTCTTTTTAACACTATTAAGGGATTTTATTTATGCTAAAACCCTAGATCTGAGTGTTCCTTTACACTTTTTTATGAACTTATGTTGATTTTCTACCTCAGTTACCCATCATTTATATAATAACTTATGGGTTTCAATCACATATCTTTATAGGCCCCACATGCATAAGTTACATATTGATTCATCGCACTGTTACTATTTTATCCAAAAAAATTCTTAAAAATCCTAAGTTTAAATCCTCATATGGTTCTAGGCCCCCTCGTTCCCTAGGAACATCTTTAAAACAACTTTAGATCACATGCTTATTAAGTCACTTAATTTTTCTTAAGGGCCCAACCCACTCGGGACATGTGTCTTTCCCTCAACGTAGGGAATATTGTGTTCACATCGCATTCCCATTCTTATAGCGCATAGATAAAATGAATTGGGTGGTTTTAATAAACCTAGAACATTTTTTGATATGTTATCGTAGGGTGTCACCCCTTTGCTTCAAAATTTTATGAAGGGAGCTCATAGTGAAAATGCGTCGGGCCAAGATGAACAAGTGACGTAAGCGTCGAGTTCCTGCCGAGAGGTAAAAGGCATGCAGCTATGAGTTAGAAAAATTATTTAGATCGCAGATAGGAATATAAATGTATTAAAAATAGCTAGAAAATTTTGAAGTAATTTTTAATAGCGCACTAATGCATGGAATTTTTAGGGTGCATGGGCAACGTGGTCCATATAGACATGTGAACATGTAACATGTGTGGATGGATACATGCAAAATTGTATTTATGGGTACCATGTATACATGGACATTTTTATAGAAGAGTGAGAAGCATCATCGGCATGTGAACAAGTCTTAAAGTAGGAGGAGACTTAGCTCACATTTGGAGTATTAAATGAAAGAAAATAGGAGAAATAAACTATTTATGACCAGTGCAATGTTTTTAATTTTTTTGTTTTAAAAAACCTTTTGATTGAAAAATTCATTAGTCAATTTAAATGGAACAAAGTTTTGATGTAGGGATACTTGTAAAGAATCAAATATCATTTGCAACTATTTACAAAAAACATGTGTGCGGGCAAAAAAGGAAAATACATTCTTTACATGACCCATATTTATATGCATGGTGAAACAAAGTTTACCATATCTCTTTTCTTGCTTCTATGTCTATTTGTAAATAAAATTATGTTTAGTGTACTGTTGTAAAACACATGCTATGTTAATTAATACAACTGAGTTATTTTAGTTTATCATATCACAATATGCAAGTGCTAATAGAAATAGTAGTGTTAGGTGGAAGATTGATAGGGGTAGCTCATTTGAGTATAAACTTTTGTAAGATTAATCAATCTTTTTTTAAATGTAGTATGAAGGTTACTATTATAGAAAGCTATTGATTTTATTATAGATAAGATTTAAATCCTGTCTATGTAATACGATAAGATATTTTTGTGTATAGAACAATGTAATTATATTACAATAAATTGTTAGATGAATCACTAGAAAGCTATTGATTTTATTATAAATAAGATTTTAATCTTGTTTATGTAATATGATTAAAAATTTGTGTTTATATAATAAACAATAAGTAATTTGCAAAGATATAATAAAGAACCTTACTACCTAAGATTAAATTTGTGTATATATAAAATAAAATGTAATAATTTAACTTATTAAAATGTAATAAGTGAAATAAATATTACGATAAATTCTTAGATGAAACAGTACAAAGGTATTGATTTTATTATAAATTAGATTTGAATGTTGTTAATGTAATACGAATGAATATTTTTTTGTGTATATATTTTAAACAAAAAATAATTTGAAAAGATATAAAGAATCTTATTAGGTAAGATAAAATGTAGGTACAGTAAAATAATTTACATGTTTGTAGCACTTTGCATCCAAATTATTGAGAGAGAAACATTGGTAACAATGCTTGAAGCATTTAAGTATACATGCATGTATCGACGTGCACATAATGCATAGAAGAGTGAAAAGCATCCTTGGCACCTGAGCAAGCCTGAAAGCATGATGAGACTGAAGTTGCATTTCCAGTATTAAATGAAAGAAAACAAGAGAAATAAACTAGTTAGTATGAATGCATATATGAAAGGAAAGCATTAAAATATGGATCCATGTAAACATATATGCATGCATGGATGTGTACATGTGTCCATGTAATTTGGTATGTTAAGAAGAATCTATATATGCCTGCGTCCATAAAGTTAGAAATGTTAGAAACAATTTGCATCTTAAACAGGAACTAAAAAAACATTACTGATTGAAACAAAGCAACAATACATTTGTTTTTGTGGAACAAGTGTATAAAGTATATCTAATAATGCATTTGAATGCATGGATACATGTAAATATTTGTGAAATCTGAATATACATTATAGCCTTCGGGGAATTGTCATATGTGCTTTTAGGAATCTGTAAGAAACAGGATTTAGAAAAGACATTTTGAAAAGAACTCTTGAATACAATTGTATGTTAACAATGAGACTCAATTTGCATTTGCAGTATTAAATGAAAGAAAACAGGGAAAATTAACTATTTATTAGCAATCCATATATCGAAGGAATGCGTAAATGTATGGATGAAGGTAAACATTTATGCATCCATCGATGTGTACATGTGTCCATGTAAGTTGGTAAGTAAACAAGAATCTATATATGCCTATGTGCACAAAGTTAGAAAATGTCATAAACAAATTGCATTTGAAAGATATACAAAAAACATTTATGATCAAAACAAAAGAATAATACATTATTGTTTGTTGACCAAGTGTATTAAGGATATCCAACGATGCATTTGAATGCATGGATACATGTAAATATTTATGAAATCTGATTATACATTTTAGCTTCCAAGAAACTGTGATATGTGCTCTTAGTTATCTGCAATAAACAGGATTTAGAAAAAACGTTTTGAAAGGAAGTCTTGAATACAACTCTATGTTGTGATAGTTATTTTCAAAGCCCTCAGTGTTTAATTGCATAACCTTGATATTTTCTTCATTTTTTCCTTTGGTATGGTGTGAATTTTGTTCTGATGGATGAAGGTATATTTGAGCTATAGATAGATAAAGATATGTAAAGGTGGTAAAGAAGAATGAGCGATGTAAGTGCAACAAAGAGAAGGAATTGAGAGAATGATGAGATGCAAGTAAGGTATATGAATGCCTTATGGAAAGTATTAGATATGGGAAGCAAGGATATGTGAAACTGGATGTGAGAATGAATGGAATGTAAATGGTATGAATTTATCATTTTCAAGTTTTACGCTTAAAATTAAATGCAAGATATAAAAATTTGAATGAGTGAGCTGGATTGAAAGAAAAAAGGAATGCAAGACATTGGTGTGATGCAAGGCAAGCATATAAATGGATTTTGAAATGTATTTGATTTGAGAAGAAACGATGTGCACGGGTGGAAATGGAAATGAGTGGATTCGATAGGGTATGAAGTGAACTTTTGTTGCAAGAAAGGGTGGAAGAATGTCTATTTTGTTATTGGTTATGCTTTTTAAAATCATCATAGGGCTGAGTGTCTCAATACAAATACAGAAGAAAGACTGATGTCCCATTTCTCACTCTCCTTTGGACTAAACAAAGTGCCAAGATCCTTGAGCTTCCTCGAAATGTGACAAGAGAAGAATAGATATAAAAATATAATGATATTTAAGGATACAAGAGTCAAAAGAGAAACACCAATGAATAATTGTACTTTTACATGGGTGTATGTTTACATTTGCAGTAACAAATTTCCTTTATGATCTTATTCAGGAAGCAAAAATGTATTATTATTTTGTTTCAAGTATTAAATGCAAATAATCTTAAACATTTGTAACAATGCTTGAGGCATCTATGTATACATGCATGCATGTATACATGTATCCATGTGCACACAATGCAAAGAAGAGTGAAAAGCATACATGACATGTGAACGAGAAATTTGAATGGAAAACACTAGAATCAAGTAGAAATACAAATTTGTCAAAGCACATTGAGGCTCAAGTAGCATTTACAGTAGTAAGCAAAAGAAAAACAGGGAAAACAAACTATATATCAGCAATGCATATATCGAAGGAATGCATAAATATATGGATCCATGTAAACATTTATGCATGCATGGATGTATAGATGTGTCCATGTAATTTGGTAGACAAAGAACAATCTATAAATGCATGTGTGCATAAAGCGAGAAATGTCAGGAACAATTTGCATTTGAAACATATACAATATTGTTTTTTGAACAAGTGTATAAAGGATACCTAATGATGCATTTGAATGCATGGAAACATGTAAATATTTGTTAAATCTGATTACACATTATAGGCTTGAAGAAACTGTTATACGCGCTTTTAGGGATCTGTAATAAACAAGGTTTAGAAAAGACATTTTGAAAATAACTCTTGAATACAACTCTATGTTATGAGTGTTATTTTCGAAGCCCTCAGTGTTTATTTGCATAACCTTGATATTTTCTTCATCTTTTTCTTTGTTTGGTATGGTGTGAATTTTGTTGTGATGGATGAAGGTATATTTGAGGTGTAGATAGATAAAGATATGTGAGGGTTAAAAAGAAGAATGAGTTATGCGAGTGCAACAAAGAGAGCGAATTGAGAGAATGGTGAGATGCAAATAGGGTGTATGAATAAGTTATGAAAAGTATTTGATATGGGAGGCAAGGATATGGGATGGTGGATATGAGAATGAATGGAATGTAAATGGTATGAATTTATCATTTTTAAGTTATATGCTTACAATTAAATGCAAGAAATGAAAATTTCAATGAGAGAGCTGCATTTAATGAAAAAAGGATCGCAACAGATTGGTATGATGCAACACAAGCAAATAAATGGATTTTGAAATGTATTTGATTTGAGAAGAAAGGACGTGCAAGGGTGGAAATGGAAATGAATGGAATCAATAGGGTATGAAGTGATTATTTCTTCCAACAAAGGGTGGAAGAATGTCTAGTTTGGTATTGGTTATGCTTTTAAGAATCATCATAGGGCTGAGTCCGTCAATATAAACACGGAAAAAAGACCCATGTTGCATTTCTCACTCTCCTTCGTACTGAAGAAGGTACTGAGATCCTTGAGCTTCCTCGAAATGCGACAATAGAAGAATGGATATAAAAATATAATGATATTTATGGATAGAAGAGTCAAAACAGAAGACAAAGTGGAAGTTCTTATGCATATACTATGAAAAAAAAAAATATGGAAGATCATAAAACTGAAAACATGCAAATGCTGATGCAGTGGAGAACATTAAATACATGGAGAGAGAAATACGTAGAGCTATTCACAGATATATGCATGGATGCATCAACAGACACATGTATACACAGAAAACAGAACTACATGGACAGATGGGGATATGAACACATGTATACATGGATGCATGCATATTTGCATATAGATACAAATGCATATGTTACATGGAAGGATGTATTCATATACACATGCAAATATGGATGAAGGCATATATGCATATATGCATGTATGGACAATATGCATAAATGTATGTCAACATATAACTTTTAATTTTGTTATATTGGAAAACTAGGACTATTCTGATAAATTAATATTGGAAAATTAGCATTTAGTTGTTTCTATTTATCAGAATAGCTTTATAAATCATTGTTGTTATTGAAAATCAGTGAAATGCGATTGCATAGATTGATTAAATAAATTTAAGCAAAGGCATAGTTTATAAAACTGGCGAGTAGAGATACGTAATCCATGAGTGCAAATTAAATGCATTGAAATATCAGGAAAATGCGAACACATGGAAAGGTCAAAATAATTGAAGCAAATGCATTAAATGGCATGTGGCTGGTGGGGAAGGCACTGGAATTGCTTGGTGGCCATGGGTGGCTAGGATACTTTGGCCATTTAATATAGATTTAAGCCAGTTGCAATCGATCGCAGCTGCTTTGTGGACTCTGTATTCTGTTGTAGATGCTTGTGTTCTAAGGAAGAGTAGTGTATACACATGCACAAATGCATATGTGCATGTAGTACATGCACACATGCATCCATGGCTGCATAGACACACGTATGCAGACAGAGATAGATATGTTATAGAGAGAGGTGTACAGTTACATGGATGTGTAGAAATATGCATATATGCATGTGCAGATGGCCAAAGACAAAGACAAATACATGTGTGCATGAGTCCATACATGCATATATACATGTATCCATGCAAAATATCGATAGATGCATATATAGATGGATGTGTGTATGCAATTCATAGGTGCATATATGCATAAATCAATGTATACATGCACCCATAGATACAGTCATACATATATAGACAGATGCATGCAGAGATGGCAAGATATGCATAAATCGATATATGCATGGCTGCATCTATGGATACATAGATACATAATGAAATGGAGAAAAAGACACATTTATATATGCATTTATTTTGGGAGTTTGATTCTGAATCCATATGCATACTTTGATTAAAACTAGTGGCTGAAGGTACATAATTCATTCATACAAAATTAATGCATTGAATGGCATCTGACTAAAGGGGAGACTGTTTGGATTGCTAATCAGTCTTTGAATATATAACAATTAAAAGAGATAAGTAAGTATAAGTATCCTTGGCGACATTTCACATTTTGACCTTTCAATCAAAGTCAATTAACAAAGTAGCAGTCAGACCTAAAGAAAGTTCAAGGACTATGCTGATAGAAAACCATATTTTGGACAATGGCTAGACAATCTGTTGAAATTGCTTTAGAAACTTTGAAGCAAATGCATTTTTGCTTCTGTTTACTTTCATTGTACATCTTAAATGGAAGTCGGGTTTTGCATTGCTGCAATGTATTTGTATACTTTGATTATAAAATCATAGTTTAGATCATTTTAAGTGTTATCCATTTGAATCTTTCCTTGAAATACCAAGGATTCATCTGAGTCTTGGAGGCAATGCACAGCTGTCCTATAAAGAGAGCTTTGGAACCAATGAGCTGTCATATATACATGGGTGCATGAGTCCATAGATGCATATATACATGTATCCATGCAAGATATCGATAGATGCATATATACATGGATGTGTGTATGCAATTCATAGGTGCATATATACATAAATCGAGGTATACATGTACCCATAGATACAACCATACATATATAGACAGATGCATGAAGAGATGACAAGATATATGCATAAATCGATATATGCATGATTGCATCTATGGATACATAGATACATTATGAAATAAAGAAAAAGACACATTTATATATGCATTTATTTTGAGAGTTTGATTCTGAATCCATATGCATACTTTGATTAAAACTAGTGGCTGAAAGTACATAATTCATTGATACAAAATTAATGCATTGAATTGCATCTGACTAAAGGGGAGGCTGTTTGGATTGCTAATTAGTCTTTGAATATATAACAATTAAAAGAGATAAATAAGTATAATTATCCTTGGCAACATTTCACATTTTGACCTTTCAATCAAAGTGAATTAACAAAGTAGCAGTCAGACCTAAAGAAGGTTCAAGGACTATGCTGATAGAAAACCATATTTTGGACAATGGCTAGACAATCTGTTGAAATTGCTTTACAAACTTTGAAGCAAATGCATTTTTCGTTCTGTTTACTTTCATTGTACATGTTAAATGGAAGTTGGGTTTCGCATTGCTGCAATGCATTTGGATACTTTGATTATAAAATCATAGTTTAGATCATTTTTAGTGTTATCTAATTGAATCTTTCCTTGAAATACCAAGGATTCATCTGAGTCTTGGAGGCAATGCACAATTGTGCTATAAAGAGAGCTTTGGAACCAATGAGCCGTCATATATACATGGGTGCATGAGTCCATAGATGCATATATACATGTATCCATGCAAGATATCGATAGATGCATATATACATGGATGTGTGTATGCAATTCATAGGTGCATATATACATAAATCGAGGTATACATGTACCCATAGATACAGCCATACATATATAGACAGATGCATAAAGAGATGACAAGATATATGCATAAATCGATATATGCATGATTGCATCTATGGATACATAGATACATTATGAAATGAAGAAAAAGACACATTTATATATGCATTTATTTTGAGAGTTTGATTCTGAATCCATATGCATACTTTGATTAAAACTAGTGGCTGAAAGTACATAATTCATTGATACAAAATTAATGCATTGAATTGCATCTGACTAAAGGGGAGGCTGTTTGGATTGCTAATTAGTCTTTGAATATATAACAATTAAAAGAGATAAATAAGTATAATTATCCTTGGCAACATTTCACATTTTGACCTTTCAATCAAATGAATTAACAAAGTAGCAGTCAGACCTAAAGAAGGTTCAAGGACTATGCTGATAGAAAACCATATTTTGGACAATGGCTAGACAATCTGTTGAAATTGCTTTACAAACTTTGAAGCAAATGCATTTTTCGTTATGTTTACTTTCATTGTACATGTTAAATGGAAGTTGGGTTTCGCATTGCTGCAATGCATTTGGATACTTTGATTATAAAATCATAGTTTAGATCATTTTTAGTGTTATCCAATTGAATCTTTCCTTGAAATACCAAGGATTCATCTGAGTCTTGGAGGCAATGCACAACTGTGCTATAAAGAGAGCTTTGGAACCAATGAGCTGTCATAAAGGATAGCGGAATATTGTCAAATATTGTGATTATTGTCCTCATAGGCACACATGCAAAGTATGGAACCATATAGAAAGCAAGTGAACTCTTTAATAATCCCATGAAACATAGTCTTTGTATGCATCCATGCATACAGGTTTGCATGTATATATGTGTACATGTAATTATGTATATATGTTAGACAGTATGTATTTGTGCATAGGTGCATAAGGATGGTATGTATCTTTAGATTTTAGATTGCATAGGTAACATGTAGTTCATAGTCATCTAGTTAGGGTAATATGATCACTTTGTGCATATTGGTATTTAATTCTGGAAGTTGATGTTTCCAAAGTTGTTTTTTTTTAATTTGGAAAGTGGTATTTAGCTGTTTTCTTGATTGTGTTTCAAAGTGAATGCATTAAACAGAATGTGGATTTATCATGTAATATAGATTTAAGTGACTAGAGATGCATTGTGATTACTTTGAGCGTTTCATTTTTTGTTATTCTGCAGATCTGTGTAGTCACAGGAGATGTTGTTGCTGCAGAGTCAAGACCTGGAACCGAGCTACTTGATACATGTATCCATAGATACATGGATGTGGACATCTATCATGGTATCCATAGATGCGTAGATACATGTATCTATGGATAGATGTATTCATAGATACATTGACACATATATGGATACATGCCTGTATACATTTGCACATAGAAACACAGATACATATATGCGTGGATGCATGTATAGGTAGAAGAATACATAGAAACATAGTTGCATGGATAGATAGATAGATGCATAGCTGGATACATAAATGCTTAAATATACATGTATGGAAATATCCATGGATTGCATATGAAGTTGCATAGATACATATATCCATGGCTGCATGTGTACATAGATGCATGTATTGCAGTACACATGGATGCATGTATATGTGTATCTCTGGGCAAGATGCATGGTTGCATGTGAGCCTTGTAAAGTTTGTATATTTTTTATTACTGCAAAGCGGTCTCATAAAGAGAGGTTTGGAACCAAAATTATGTCAACATGTGCGATAATGAGAGTTTTTTCCTTGAACCTTGTTATATATTCAAAGAGTAACTAGCAATGCAAACAGTGTTCCCTTTAGTCAGATGCCATTCAATGCATTGAGTTTGCATCAGTGGATTATGTACCTTCAGCCACTAGTTTGAATCAAAGTATGCATATGGATTCAGAATCAAAAGCTCTTTCCTGTGAACCCATTTTTAATTTGCCTATGCATTTGCCCGGAATGCTTTTAACCAGCAGCATTGGCCAATTACATTTCGCCATTTAACATATTACTTATTTTTTTGTACAGTTTGCATTTGGAGAGCTATTTTATATATTGGAAAATTAGCATATATCTATTTTTCTATTCGACTGAGTAGCTTTATAAATCATTTTCATTTTAAAAACTCGGGAAAATGCGGACGCATAAATTGATTAAATAAATTTAAGCAAAGGCATAGTTTGAAAGTTGGTGGCTAGAGGTACGTAATCCATGAATACAGATTAAATGCATTAGAATATCAGGAAAATGTGAGCGCAATGCATGAATGCAAATTAAATGCATTAAATGGCATCTGGCTGGAGGTGAACGCGCTGGAGTGGCTTGGTGACCATGCATGGACAGGGTACTTTGGTCATTTAATATAGAGTTAAGCCACTTGCTATGCATCTTTATTACTTTGTGTGTGTTGTTTTTGTGTTCTGTAAGCCTGTGTTCTCAAAACCTAAATTCTGCAATTGCTTTGAGCTTTTTCGCTATGATGAAAGCATACAGGATAAAGGAATTTTGTGAACTGTTATAGTTAATGTGCTCATAGGCACATATGCAAAATATGGAAGCATATACAAGGGAAGCGAATTGTTCAAAAAAACTCCTCAAAGAAATGTGGTCCCATGGAATGCAATAAGTGTTCACAATGGACACTTTGGTTTTCGCATGTTAACTTTGTCAGATAATGCAATTTGACATGAACAATGTTGAAGCCATGACATGAACAATAGAACTATTCAACACTGAACTCTATGCTTGTAATAATTATTGGAAAAGCTGTAAATGCCATAGATGAAATAATATGAATAAAATTCTAGTTTCTGGTTTTCTTGAAATGCAATGAAAAAACTGCTATAAAGGCATAGACAAGGTTGTGCCATTCCTGTATCTAATTTCTTTGGACATGAATGCTTTACACATTTGATTGCAATAGTAACATGTCTACGAAAATGGAACAATAGAGATCATAATTCAGTAGTTTTTAGTGTGAGTATATATGTATCCTGATACATATAAGCTCGATCTGGCATTTATGAAAACAATTGCTATCTACGGTGAAAGAGCTAATTAGTGTTACTATATGCGATATCCATATAACATAATAAATTGGTACAAGGCTAGAGTGGTACGTCCATAAATACATGGACGCATGTATATGCAATTGCATACAGGGATACGTAGAAGCTTAGATGAATACATGCATACATGAATATGTGCATATGTGCATATGGACATAGAGGCATATATACATGTAAATATGCATATATGCAGCGAAAGCAACATATGGATTTGTGTATACAGGAGTGTACTTTATACATTAGAATGCGTGATGGAAAAGTGACTATAAAGTACAATGCATAAAAGCAGGGGTGAGACTTGGTTGCATTAGCAGCATAAAATGAAAAAAGCCAGAGGAAAATAACTATTTATTGTCTCAAGTAACTTGTTAATGGGTCTAGAGTGTGCAACCATAACAACTTCTACTCGGTCACCATAAACTCTTGAAAATGTAAGAATCAGAGAGCAAATATTGGAAAAGCTAGGAAGGACAGAATGCAAATGGAAACATTTAAACTATATAGTTTGAATGGCATTATGCATAGAGGGGTAATAATTATTGAACATATATGTCGGACGTACATAGAGAACCATTGTCTTCGTAGGTGCAAAAACAAAATTAGAGTTTCAGATGTCCATATTCGAGAAGACTTTAACATAGTAACCTATAGAAGTGTCTAAATGTATAATAGCAATAGAGTATTTTAAAACCAAAGATGTCTTTAACATGTGAAAACCAGTGAAATGTCTTGGAGCATGGAAAGGCGAAAAAGTAAAAGTCTGAACAATGTAAATCTGTACTCCTGTATTCCTAGTTTCCTGTAAAGCCAACAAAATGCTATGTATTAGAAACATAGTTTATATGGATAGTGATTTGAGGTGCTGGTTCACAAGATAAAAAGTTTACATATGAATGACTTTATTACCTTCTGGTGATGTTTCCTGTCTATTTGTCAATGCAAATGGCTTCAACAATGGCATTGTTTTGGTCAAGGCTAAAATGTCCTTCAGCACTGAAGTCTCGTAGGATGAATATCACTGTTGACTTGTCCTTGATATAGTCTTCATAGCTGAGCCTTTGCAGTGTGGGCAATAGACGGTGCATGGTGACCTGGTCAATTGAAGACTGAATTGTTTGATTGTCATAAGTTGTTATGGTAGTTTTAAGTTGTAAACAGAATGTATAATTGACTTGCTGGTTGCACTGTTTACAGTGAGCAGTTTTTTCTTGGAGTGTGCCATAAGCAGCGAATTTGAATTTGCATTTTGGACAGCATGCATGAAATGGATTGGAAAATGCATTTGTTGCTTTTAAAGTACCAAAAACCTATAGAATATGGTTCAAAATTGTTAGAGGAGACAAAAATACAAGTTTGGATGCACTAGTTTTTAAAAAAATGAATGTTGTTACCTTGAAAGTTGAATGTAGTAGGTTGTTGAGTTTTTCCAAGCTTCTTTTGTCATTCAAGTTACAGATGAATGTTGATCGACATGTGTGAAATGTGTTCTTTTGATCTTTTTTCTTACAACATTCTTGAAAAGCATTGCAGGTGTTTTATTTGTATGCAACTGGTCTTCGAGTGCAAAGTATTGTTGCTCATATGTTGACCGTAATAGCAGCTGCAATTCAATGAGAGAATTAGATTTTGTTACAGAAATTGTTATAGAGACCACTGTAGAACATTAAAAGGTTGAAACTGAAAGAAGAGGTAAAAGTTATGTAGAAAATACCTGTGCTCTGTCTATGTCAGTGTGGCCATCTTTGATGTCAACTGCAAATTGGGTACCCATTTTCCTGGCACCAACTACTAGCGCAGCTATTGTGCCAGCTGGGTACTCATTTACAGTTGTTAGCAATTGGCTGATAGTCGTACTTGGAATGAATTTGTACTCTTGACAAAAGTGGGGGATGTTTTTAGTGGTGCTTATGTTGTTAAAATCAAAATGCAATCATAGTCACCTCTGTCATAATCTGTCCTAGGTGCAACTTGGAAATCTGAGATTGAAATAGCTGACCCCGGGACTATTTTAGGCTCATGTTGATACACAAGGTTTCCACTAACATTTAACGTGATTGTCATTTCTGCTTTGTGATCTGTTAATCAACACGTAGCATTTCCCATGTTTTGTTGGCCTTATCCAATGTTGCTTTGTAGACAACAAGCACATCACCTTGGAAGGTGTCTCCAGCTCTTTTTGCATTTAGCTGTTCGATTGAAACAATCTTAGGTTTCTTGACTCTTGTCCTACAAGGAACAAGGATAATGTCAATTGAATGCTAATTTAATATTAGCAAGCTAGGCAAATGGCGGTACAATGAAGAACCAAGCACTTTACCATTGTGCTGACTCTTCCTATGCAATTTGCACTTATTTTTCCGGTCTTTCGATACATCTTTTGGTGTCCTGCAAAGAATTGGAACAATGTTATTTGAATATTTGTGATTTGGGTGAATGAGTATGAAGGACTAATACTATGAGCGCTTTACCATTGTGTTGATTCTTCTTGTGTGGTTTGTATTTGCTTTGACTGTCTTTTAGTTTCATCCATAGATCTCCTACAAATAATGGATATAGCATTGGAAAAGACATTGCAATGCATAAAGGTGATATAAGGCTATAAGTTCATTAAAGTTGAATTTGTCTATTGTGCAGCATGCAATTTTAGGAAAATTGGATTGTGATCAGTCCAATATGCTTTTGATATATAGATAGAGCATATATTTGTAGTCATGTTGGACCAAATGTGATCAATGACTGAGTTGCCCATGTTGTGTTGTTGGTTCAACATAAATTGTATATTGTTCTGCTGCATATAACTGTGAAGCATTTTTTTGCTTCTGCTTTCTGAAGACATGTCGACATTAAAATCGCCTAAAATGTACATGTTTTCTGAATTTGTCGATCCAATAATTATTTGTAAGATTGCGATTACTTCATCTATGGCAGTTGCAGGTCTTGCATAAATATTACAAACATTGAGTTCATTGCTAGATAGCATTACTGTTGATGTGATGGCTTCAATATTTGAGGTTTCATGTTGTGTTGTTTTTGATAAGAGTAAATGTTTCTTGGTTAAAGTTGCTATGCCATGTATGCTATGTACAAAGAAGATATCAAAATACTGTAGCAAGGTATTTAGCTCGAAGGGATGCATATGTGTTTCTTGGAGACATAAGATATTAGATTGCATTATGCCATAGTCATTGACAATGTCTTCTGCATGTGCTTTTAAGCTACGAGTGTTCAATGTACATAGGAGCAAATGTGATTTGTTTTTTGAACATGTGTTTAGATTATCAAGTTGCCATTGTGCACATGTCTGAAGATGAGACATTTCTAGTTGTATTTTGTCTTTAACTTTGAAGTTTTTTGAAGTTAAAGGTTGTAACAGGAATAATGATTCTACTAATTTTGTTCGTGATAGAGCTATATAGGTTAGTCCATGTTTTCTAATGCCTATGGGATCAAAAGCCAAGGCCTCCATTGTTAATCCTTGGGATCGATGTATGGTTTGTGCACATGCTACTTGTACTGGGAATTGTTTTCTAGTTGTAATTTTCTTGTTTATTGTTATTTTCTGGATTGGCCTAGCAATGCGTTGTATAGGCACCTAGTCTTTGTCAGTGATAGTAGAATAGCAATGTGCTAGTTTTGTGTGCTGGTGATGTCCAATTGATGGGTCATTAAATTTAATCCAAACAATATCAATATTGTTTTGTGATGTATATGCTTTAAAAATTCCATTTGAACCATTGACGAGGCCATCTTGAACATTGTAATTGCTTACATAAAGCTCAACAAGAATGTTTGGTTTCAAGCATATTTGTGATGGGAGTGTCATTGTGTGACGGTATACTTGTATTGCATTAAGGTCCTCATGAAGTTCATCTATTGCATCTAGCACAATCATTTGGGTTGGAATGATTGATAGCATTTTGTTGTTATGTGCTTTAACATCTATTCTCCTATAGAAAAGGTGCAGAAGCAATGGATCTAATGGTACAGGACGAAAGCAAATTTTGTTGATATAGTCTATGTCATGAGTTGTTTGAATGCCTACTCGTAGTCTATTAATGATTGAAATAAATATTTCATCTTTTTGTCTCATGGTAGTCACCAATGAATAGCATTTTATGTGGTCTTTCCATAAACTATAAGGCATTAATTCAATTGGAGTAGGCCTATTTTCAAAAACCACAGAGTCAAGGACAGGTTGTGCCTGGTAAAGGTCACCACAAAATATGGTATCAAGGTTTCCAAAGTATGTTGTAGGCATTTGCATTATGTCTCGTAGTCTTCTATCAATATACCGTAGAAATGTTGAGCCAACTAATGATATCTCGTTTATAAGAAGTATGCGCAATTGATCATAGTGCTTTGACATAGTGTCAAGCACTTCAGTGTTCAGAGGCAGGAATTCTGATGTATTAAAAGGTATGTGAAATGCTGAATGTAATGTGAATCCCCCTATGTTATATGCTGCTTTACCTGTATATGCAGTTAATAAGCCCTTGGGTTTGTCTGGATTATTGTCAACAAAATTGCTATACATGCGAATGAGAGCTTGGTAGATGGCTTTTGCTGTAAAAGTCTTTCCTGTTCCAGTTCCTCCTGTCAAAAATAAGTGCAATGGATTTTGTGGATTTTTCATCTTTTTTATGAGAACATCCTTAACAATTGCTTGTTGTTCTTTATTTAACATTCGTCTTAATTTGTAGTATTCATTGTTATCTGTAATCTATGGGTGCTTTGTAATTTCAAATCCATTGGAGTACGTGGTCTTTGGGTTAGAATGACCTATGTTTGGAAGGTTTGTTTGAATGTCATATAGTTCTTTATGGGAAAGCTTTGTTTGCATTGGCAGGTCAATGAGCTTTTCATCTTCAAGAGATTGAACATCATTAATAGCTTTGTTAATGTCACCCCATGCGGAGTTTGTGCTGTGGATGAACTTTGCACTGTTTGTTTGAATGGTTTGTCCATGGTACATGTATGCATGTTCCCAAGAGTCAAAGTTTTGTTTGAGTGTATGCTCATTAATGGTCAATGGAACATAGAGAACCAATTGCTCTCTACAATGATTCTCTATATCAAAGTGTTTGTTGAAATTGATAAACCGTATAACATTGGGTTTGGCCTTTGGTTCAATTGTAGCAGTGTATTTGTTGTATCTTGAAACAAATTCTACAAGACATATGTCCACCATTGTTTCAGGGCATTTTAAATAGTAGTCTATAATAGATTTTGCAAGAACGTTTTCTAATTCATCTGGCTCATTGCTCAATTGTTTAATAGATTTGAGTATAAATGTGCGATCATTGTTAGATCGTGTATCAATGAATATACATTTTCTTGAACTGTAATTTAATGGCAATGATAGAACAATATGTGCAGCTTGTTGTGATGACATTTGTTGCAAGTTAAGCATGGCATTTCCAAGTTTACTTACCATTCGTATTGCATCAATATTGTCTTGCTTGTGGTCTATACGTATTCTTTTGAATGCATATGTCATTGACTTGTCTACTTTTGCAATATATGAGCTACAATACATTACAACAGCATATGCATTGAGGACAAACTGTGCATCTGTATTAGCCTTCCAAAGATCTGGAATTTTCCTTGAAAAACTATTGTTCCATATTTGTGATGGTTTTCTTTGTAAAAAAAGCATAGGCCTGTTTAATGTTGAGCTCAAAGCTTCAATGTATTCATTGTTAGTTAAGTTTATTTCTTTTAAGAACATTTGAAAAGTGAATGTTTCATCATAGTTTGCTTTTTGGAGTTTTGAAAAGATGTCAGTGGCATTTGTAGTTATCGCTTTAGTCTTTTGGAGTATTGGTAAAAGTATAGTTGACTTTTGCATTGGTGGAAAAGGAAAATTGTACCTACAAAGTTGTTTTCTTGATCTCTTGCATTTCTTTGTATGATGGTGTTTGTGTAGCATTGCCAAAGGAAGTTCCAAATTTTCGGTGTCGCAAGTAATATACTTATCAACAAAAGCTATGATGTCCGTGTTGTTATTTTCTATGTAGATTGGTGCATTTTTAACCCATATGAGGAAATGATCATGTTCATTTCCTCGATTTTGGAACTCAGTGACTGAGAAGTAATCAATGACATTTCCAAAGAAAGAGTCATCTGTAAGTATCAATTTTTTATTGCATTGATTCTATGTTTATAGTAACATGCACAAGTGATAGGATCTTTCTTGATTAGTTCAAATTTGTCAATGTGTGTTGGGTGATTAGATTCTTGACAGTTTTGTGCTGATTGGTGTAGATTGTGCAGCTCTTGTAATGTTTGAATTAGTGGATCCCAATTTTGCTCAGCACTAGAGAAAGTGATGAAAAATGTCGGTGGTCCTAGTTGTCGAATCATAGCAAATACATTTTTCTTAAGTTGTTGTGAATAGTCTGGAGAGATTCTTATTCTTTTGAAATCAACATATCCAATATCTGATTTAAGAATTTTTTCTAGGTTTGGTTTGTGTTTAACGTCTTTCGCAAATAGCTTTCACCCTTTTAACTGGCCCTTGTGGATTCTTATTGTCATTGTAGACAATACTTGTTGTATTAGTACCTTTATAGCTTTGAAAAAAATGTTTGTTGTATGATATGCAAATTGTCTTTGTGACTGTAAGAGCTCCTAGCGTACTATTTTCTGATACGTAAATTTTTTTACAATGTCATTATCACGTGGTTTGCCAAAGAATAAAGTTGGGAAATTCATTTCTTCAGCATAGATGTCCTTAAATATTCCAATTGGATACTTGTGCTCTGCAGGTGCAATTTCAATAATCTTGTCTTCCATGTTATGGATACTTCTAGACTCAGTAAATCCATGTATCAATGTTTCTGATGGGTTTTCATTTTCCATTTCACTATCTGATTCTGTTTCACTTGTATTTTGTGGACTATTGTCTTCATTTTCTTCAGTGCATTGGAGAACTTCTTGCCAATCTTGGTTTATGTGGACTTTGTGCATTTTGTATAATGGTGTCCTTGTTAATTGAGTCAAAGCTTGCATGATGACATTTGGGTGCACCATGCCTTTTTGAAATGCATTTTTGTATTGTAAGCGTCTTTTCAATGAAACAACAATTGTTTGTGTGTTGTTAATTGATTGTGGTAATGCTCTTTGTACAATGTTCATGTCAATAGGAACATTTATAATAGAACCTGTTAGGCCTATTTGAGACCTTTTGAACCCTAGTTCCCAAATCTATGCAAATGCAATTCTAAGTGAGACAAGTCGTTCTTCTAGCTGAGTTAAATTTTGCACATAGCACAATGGTCTATTAGTTCTTATTTTCTGTGGGGTAGCATACTTTGGAATAGTGGACTGTTTCAATGCAAAGTAGCATACATGGCATATGAAATCTGTGAATGGTAAGGAATTTGATTGTAGTAGCTTACAGTATAGTTCTTTTTGTTTTTCTTTGAATGTCCTGATGTCCTTGTTCAAACAGAGCACTTGGAAAATTGCACATGGGTTTTCTTATTTGTGGGAATAACTTTTAAAATCATTTGCATTTTAAAAATTTGAGGAAAATGCAAAGGCATAGGTCCATTAAGCAAAAGTGAAGGCATAGATTGATTAAATAATTAAAAAAAGAGATTGAAACTCAGAGGTGCAGGCGCACAGTGCATACATGCAAAGCAAATGCATTAAATAGCATGTGGGTGGATGAGAAACTGCTGGAATGGCTTGGTGGACATGTATAGCCAGGCTGCTTTGTTCATTTGTTATAGACTTAAGTCACTTGTTAAGCATGACTATTACTTTGTGCAAATTGTTTTTCTATTCTACAAGTCTTTGTTCTAGGAGAGTCTATAGTGATTGAGCAGACTTTGTTATAGTTATAGTGTCCAGAACCATAAACGAGTTACTTGAGGCAATAAATAGTTTCTTTCCTCAGTTTTCTCTTACTTTAGAGGTTTAAAGCACACAGTGAAATTGGCAATGTGAGCAAAAAAAAAATTGTGGTTAATGTCATTTTGCATGTAAACAAGACCATGGAAAAATATTACGTCATGTCTATGAGTAACGTAGTACATCATTCATTGTACTCATGTGCCATGTCAGCTTTTGAAATTAACTTTGTGGGCTTTTGTTTGCAATACAAGAAGATTAAACATACGTTCACTTGCACACTGCATAGCAACTTGCCATAGATATAAGCAGTCCTATGAAAAAAATTGCCTTAAATGCATATAGGTAAAAACCAGTTGACATAAAACAAAGACTTATGACTCTATAGGCTATTTGAAACTACAAACATGGTTTAAAAATTGCATGCTAGCAGTTCATTCTATTCTATGGATATTGTATAGAGGAAGTATAACTAATTAACACATAAGCAAAACCTATTCTATTGTTCGAAGATAAATTACTATTGCAATTGTGGAAAATGCATTTTCCTATTTGTATATGTGGAAGCAGCCTTCTAAATCATTTATGTTCAAAGAAATGAGGAATACAAGATGACAAAATGAATACATGGAAAAGAACTTTATGCAGTTATTATATTGAAGAATTTCAATTGCATTTCAAGAAAAGCAGAAAGACAATTTGGAAAACTGACCTTGCAATCTGCTATCGAACGATCAAGTATACTTGTAGGAATGTACAAATTGTGGCTGTTATTATAGGCACAAGCAATTTTTCCTAGTACAATGACAAAATTGAGAAGTGAGCAAACTGTAGAAACATACACTATTTCATCTAGAACCATGGGAAATCTTCCTAGAAGCGCATATTTGGAAAACTCTGCATTGTTTTTTTTTTTTTAAAAAGGGAGAAGGTTAGTATGCTAACCTCACGTTGCAGTTTGTGCGTGATTGTTTAAATACAGTTGAAAGCATTGATCCCTGTTACAAGGACAATTTAGACAAATGAGTACAGTGAGTGACATATACTATGCTATTCATAAAAACAAAACATAATTCTTATGTAGATTCATTTGAACAAGAAACAACCCAAGTAAGAACTTTTGTTTCTTAAAATGCAAATTGCATTTTATAATTTTTAAACACTTATTGCTATTTGTGTACCCTATAATATAGAACATTTTTTTGCATATGCATGCACTAGTGTAATTATGTTATTGCAATGGTGGCATAAGCTCTTTAAGGGCAATCAATGGAATAGATCCCATATTTGCTTAAGCGCCTAAAAAAGTGTAAATAGGCCATGGCAACTTGTCAATACTAAGCCAAAAAACAACACAGACTTGTGCTAGCACTGTTA
Source organism: Sequoia sempervirens (assembly GCA_007258455.2). Lineage (NCBI taxonomy): Eukaryota > Viridiplantae > Streptophyta > Pinopsida > Cupressales > Cupressaceae > Sequoia > Sequoia sempervirens. Next base: position 576,156,723 of record VDFB02281492.1, on the reverse strand, counting down.
AGTTCTGGTAAAAACAATTTCTAGCTATTGTTTAATGCCAAACCAGCTATCACTTAATAGTGAAAGCCAGGTAAATATTGATTTTCTAACTAAATGGGGTCATTTCATTTCCATATGCATAAGTTTATTTTGTACCGTTATGTAGCACTTACTATTACTTGTGCAATGAAGCCACATGCAAGTAGAATTCATAACTCATGGCATTTAGATACACCCAAGGAGAAATACAAACCAAGGTTGTTGGCATCCTGATAAGAAAGATGATGAGTTACATCCAATTAATGTATGCCACAACATCTTATTCAATGAAGATGATTTGCATACGAACGTTACAAATCAGAATCCTTAGTGGTGTGTGAGTAATCCTCTTTTTCAAGACTTTTCAAGGAAATTGCATGCCAATACTATCAGTGAACAAGTGGAATCAGATTTTTTAATTGACTTTGTTTGATGGGTCAAATGTGCACAAGGATAGTTATAATTATTTCTTTGTTTTAATTATTATGTATATAAATACTATTCAACAGTTACCTAATTAATTAGATATGAAAAGACAGAAGGAAAAAGAAAATTAATTAATTAAGATAATTTGATTCATTAATCAATAAGGTGAATTATCATGTAAAAGTACAAAAATTAGAAGTTGGGAAAAAATCCTCTTTGCTTTATGCTTTAATGACAACGAGAGAGATGAAAGCAATTGTGGAGTTTAGGCTTATATCTGTAAATTGCATTTGCCTGACAGTTTGTAAAGTCCTCTCAACACATTGTCCTCATATTGTTTGTAAGGTCCCATTATGGGACATGCTAACAGAACAGTGGCTCTAAAGCTTGCACTATGGAACAGTTCTGTAGTAATTGAAGATATGCAATCTTTAAAGGACTCATAAGCGCCAAGTTATTGTTAAGCTCCCACATTGTACATTGGACAAAAGACAATTGCTTGTCCAAGGAACTAGTCTTTGAAGAATAGCATAGGCTGAGCACTGTGAAACCCAATCTGCCTATGGACGTTAAAATAAAAGAAAACTGATGAAAGAAACTATTTATTGCCTGGAGTAGCTTGTCTGCAAGTGTCCTTTTTTGGAACCATGACAACCTTTTCCTTGTCACTGTAAACTCTTTCCTAGAAAAGACATATCGACACACACATATATGTATACATATGTATATATATGTACAGATACATCCATGTAAGAACAGATGAATGCATGTATGGACATAAACATATATGCATCCATATGCTTGCATGCATATACACATAGATGCATCTACACACACATACATATATGCATAAATACATATATGCATAGATATATCTAGAGTCACATGCATACATGCATATATGCATCTACAAATGTCTACATAGATATGCACATAGGTAAATGCATATGCACATAGAGACATGCATACATACATACATGCACTGACACATTAGGCAGAAAGTGATAGTGATAGTGAACTAAAGCACTATGAAACACAGCTCTTCATTATGCACTTTAATGGAAAGAAACTGTGGAAAATAACAAATTATCATCTCAAGTAACTCGTTTCTGGGTCTAGACCTGCAACTGTAACATCTCCTGCTCAGTCGCTACAAACTCTTCCTCAGAACAAGTGCTTACAAAACACAAAAACAACACACCAAAGTAATAGAAATGCATAGCAAGTGACTTAACTCTATATTAAATGACCAAAGTACCCTGGCCACACGTGGCCTCTAAGCCATTCCAGTGCCTTCACCTCGAGCCAGATGCCATTCAATGCATTTAATTTGTATTCATGCATTACGTACATCTACCCACCAGTTTTTTAAACTATGCCTTTGCTTAAATTTATTAAATCAATTTATGCGCTCACATTTTCCTGATATTTTAATGCATTCAATCTGCATTCATGGATTACGTACCTCTAGCCGCCAACTTTTAAACTATGCCTTTGCTTAAATTTATTTAATCAATTTATGCGTTCACATTTTCCCAAATTTTTTAAATGAAAATGATTTATAAAGCTACTCGGACGAATAGAAAAATAGATAAATGCTAATTTTCCAATATATAAAATAGCTCTCCAAATTCAAACTATACAAAAAAATAAGTAATATGTTAAATGGCAAAATGTGATTGCCCAATGCTGCCAGTTAAAAGCATTTCAACCGAATGCATGAGTATTCTTGCCTTGACGCTAGGAACCAATAAAATTGTCACTATAGAAAACAGTTTATCCAAGTGAGTGCTATTAGGTTTGTTATCTTCAATTTCAAACTCCTTTGACGTTAATGCATTTTCTTTGGTGGTAGAATATGGAGATTCTTTTTTTATTGAGAGTCTGGAACAAGATGACATATACAAATAAATTTAAGCAAAGACATAGATTAGAAAACTGACAGCTTTTATCAATAGAAAGGGGACGTTTACAGTGACAGAGCAAAAGCTCCTGTGCTCGTTGAATGAATACCAAGAGACAAGTTACTCAAGGCAACAAATTGCTACTTTTATTTATTTTGCTTCATTTTATCCCAGAAATGCAAGTTGGGTTTCACAATGCATGAAAACACATTTGTGCAAACAACTGCCAAAATTATAATTGCAATGGATGACAGTGATAGTGTAATGGATACTAATAGTCCAAACACCGAAATACACCAGCTAGTTTATTTTTAGATTCAATGGAAACAAGTATCAATTGGAAACAGATTAACCTAGTAGTCTATTTATCATAGGTTCTTGAATTCCAAATGCACAAGTGCGAGCATGGTTCTCTACAGGCTTTTGCTATGCATTTTAACTATATTGTTGTTTTGCATCGAGCCTAAAGAACCACTGCAAGTATGGTTTCCAAACAGATTTAAATCAATGAATGTAAGTCAAGAAAGGTTTCCAATTACACTTAATACTTGAACCATGAAGCATCATTGCTTCAAGCTGTAGCAAAAGTGCAAACAGGGACACAAAAGAAAATTCAACAATGACATCATCTAACAAGGATTTGTTTGCTATTACTATGATTAACTATTGAACTCAATTGACTCATCAGTCAAACAACTTGATTGATCACTGACCTAACTTGTTTCAAAGCTATCTTGTTAAGCTGATTAGTTAATTTCATTAATGAGTAAAAGATAGAATTGACTTAATTTGCATGAGCTAAGTGTAAGATTGACTTGTTTGTTAATTGACTTTGATTAATGGTTTAGAGACAGATGAGACAAATTAAATTGTCATGAGAAAAATGTGAGATGGACTTATTAGCTGCTACGCCACATATACTATGACATTTGAGCTTTCATGAAATAATAGCGAAAGCAATAGAATAAACAGATGGCTTCAACATAGACAAAGGGATACAATTAATATGGACAGCTATAGCCTGTTGAATATTTGTAGCATAAGAAACAGAAAGGAAGATGTTGGCGAAGATTTTGCAATTTCGGTTTACACCTAGCAATTGCATTTGCTTCCTTGTCTATAAAGCCTTTTCAAGAAATTCCTTTTTTTGCATATGAATGGCCATGATTGGTTTAATTGATTTGGTGTACAAAGATGTTTTTTAATTAACTATAATTAACTATTCAAGAACACTGATCTATCAATGAACTAGTTTCATTGATTAGTCAAGTAACTTGATTCACAGTTAACTTGATTAGCTATTTAGTTGATTTGCTTGAATGTTTGCAAAAATATTTTTTGACAAATAATTCTTTGCATAATTTGCAATCACTACACACCAAGAGCCAACATTTCTTCGAGGAATTATGTCAAACAGTTTAAATGTTGTTGCTTGTGCTTCCATATTTGGTATGCATATTCATGACAACATTTCAAACCATTATATCTATCAGAAATCTACGTCTTATGATGCTTAGATGAATGTACATATCCTGTTCTAAAGCTCTTTTTCTATTAAAAACATGCAAAATGTTTAGAAAGATTGTGTATTTGTGAATGTGAATAAGCAAGATTGATTTAACTGATTTGGATGATAAAGATGACTAATAATTAGCTATGACTAACCATGGAACACAATTAATTCATCAGCCAATTAGCTTGATTGATTGCTGAATTAACTTGTTTGAAAGCTATCATGTTAAGCCAACTAGCTAATATGCCACATACACTATGACATTTGAGATTCAAATAAGTCTCATGCACGCAAATCTGCTATCATGTTAAAGCCATGTAAACATTGATGTTCCAATTCCATGGGGCCATTCTATTTCCATTTGTCCAAGTTCATTTCATTCCATTATCAAGAACCAATAATTAAATGTTTAAACCAGGTACATGCAAACAGAAATGCAAGTAGGGTTTCATAGTGCTTTAAGTCATTGTTATACTTTGATTATAAATTCATATTTTAAACTACTTTTAGTATTATTTATTTGAGTTTCTTGTTGAAATGTGAAGGTTTCATCTACGTTTGATAGGAATTATGTAGAAATCCTCTTGTCCATTTTACTTCATGCATGTGAGCCCTGTAAAGTTTGTATATTATTGACTACTGCAAAGTGGTCCCATAAAGAGGGCTTTGGAACCAAAATTATGTCAATGTGTACGATAATGAAAGCTTTTGAACTATGAGTCAACAGTGTGTTGCTTTGAGCTTTTCCGTTGTCATCAAAGCATAAAGGATAGAGGGGTTCTGTTAAAAGTTGTGGTTGTTGTCCTCGTAGGCATAAATTCATATTTTAAACTACTTTTTAGTATTATCTTTTCAAATTTCTTGTTGAAATGCGAAGGTTTCATCTGCGTTTGATAGGTACTATGTAGAAATCCTCTTGTTCATTTTACTTCATGCATGTGAGCCCTGTAGAGTTTGTATTTTTTTGATTGTTGTAAAGTGGTCCCATAAAGAGAGCTTTGGAACCAAAATTATAGTCAATCGATCATAGTCAATCAATTAATCTAATTCTACCTATTTTCTAATAGTATTGGCATGTAATTTTCTTGACAAGTCTTCAATCAAAAAGAGCATTAGCCACACACCAATAAGGGTTCTCATATGTAACCTGCCTAACCAAATCATCTTTATTCAATAAGATGTTGTGACATACATTAATTGGATGTATCTCATCATCTTTCTTATCAGGATGCCAACAACCTTGATTTGTATTTGTCCTTGAATGTATCTGGATGCTATGAACTATGAATTCTACTTGCATGTCGCTTGGCTGTACAAGTAATAGTAAGCGCTACATAATGGTAGAAATCACAACTCATAGCATCCATATACACCCATGCACAAATACATGTTATTCAACACATTAACACGCACATGGTTTTCTAGGGCTAGTTTGTTAATTGCCTTTGATTAATAGTTCAAATGTACACAAGGCTAATTGCAATTATTTCTTTCTTTGAATTCCTATGTACTTAAAGGCTAATTAGCAGTTGCCTAATTATTTAGATATGAGACAATACAAGGATGAATGAGGAAATATGAACTTGCCTAAATCATCATGAATGATAGAGCTATTGGGTAAAATGCTACATATACTATGACATTTAAGCTTCAAAGTCTGCCAATGAACAACAAAAGCTTCAAAACTCTTAGTTAACATGTAAAGGGCTGAGAAAAATTGATTTGCTAACTGAATGGGGTCATTTTACTTCAATTATCTAGCACTTATTCTTAATTGTTTAATGCAATCACATGCAACCAAAATTCAGAACAATTAGCATCTATACACACCCATGCATAGATACATGCTC